>JAOPTO010000605.1:0-370359 GCA_033822845.1 Tetrapedia diversipes | reverse complement strand
TGCTCTGCGTGTGCGCGTGCACGTACACGCGTGCACATAAGGGGGGGGGGGGCAACGGGCGAGACAATGGAACGAGGCGAAGTTCCAATCGCTTAACGGTATAGAAATATCCTCGCCGACAGAGACAATCGCGGGCCTGGAGAGCAGGTCGACGACGTCTTATTCCCGCGGCTAAGGTCGTACCCTTATACACCCGTGCGCGAGCGCGCCCGTGTGTACGTGTATGCGTATGTGTGTGTTAGGCTAGATGCACACGGAGTGTTTTGGCATGCGTTGAACGTCGTTGCGTTTCGTCGGGGCGTCTACCGAATTAGGGTAGCGGTAATTAAATATTTCCGGGAGTTCGGTAATGAGGGGTTGTTTGACTATGTTTGTGTTATGTGTTATGATAGTGTTAGTTTCTGGAGAAACGATGACGATGTGGTGGTGAAATTTTGTTGGTCAAGGAGAAGGGTAGAACGTTGACTATCGGAATTTTGGATGAGTGATTCGTGGGAGAGTTGGTTTGAAAGAATCAAATTTTAGATGATGTTATGAAGAAAAGAGTTTTTAAATGTGGATACTTCTTATAAATATTTAAAAATAATTAGTAAGGAAAGCGCAATGCAAAGTGAATTAAGCTGTACTAAGCGTGACCTAACCTATGTTCGAACAATCGATCATTTGGACAACCAAGATTTGAATAATCCACGTTCTACTGTAAATATAAACATACTAAATCTGCATCAGACTACTTTGAGTAGTGATCAGTTTTTAAAGCACCTTTAATTAATTACTGGTGTCGTCAAGTTAGGTTCCCAAGACACGATTACATTTAAGGTTGCAGGTATTGAATTATGAGGTGTGTTGTTAGATTATCAGAATTCTACTGTACGTTCAATTAGGTATGCAGGAAAATTTAGTCAAGCGTGCTCACAAAAGTATTGACCATTTTGTATGAAAAATAATCAAAACGCTTCTTGTGTATCGAGCCTAATAAATATACGGAATGGGTCCAAGAAGGAAACGAAGGAAGGCAGAAGATGGGCCTGAAGGGGCCTGAACCCACATCGTGCAGGAGCTGGAGCAGGTTCAGCGGGGTTTAACCTTGAGGATGATTAGAAAGCAAAAGATCCCACCGTCCTCCGTTGGTTCGCGCGCTGGATCACGACTCGTCCTCGCTCCTGCGGCACCTTGCAGGACTCTAACGTCGTTCCGCCGATGAGATATCTAGGCCAGTGGCTGGGGATCGCGTGTGAACGACGACGGAGGTGGTCTAGTTCGTATTATGGATCGAGATCACGTGTGGCTATCGATTGTTGTCGCCGTTGACGGATCAATTAAGTATGGTTGCCTTTGAAGGAGAAAATGAACGTACAGTAGCGGGCAAAAGTTTAAGACCACAGGGTCAAAGAAGATAAATAATAAGGAATAACAGTATAAATAAAATTCGTATTCTATGCTAATCAATAAATGGTATTCTACCATAATTGAAAAATTAAGAGATGATAAATATGTTGAAAGAAATTTTGAAATTACTTATAAATATGGAAGGCGAAAGAGGAAGAGTTAGAACACAAAGTTGACTGTAAGAAAAATACATCAGTTTCGAAGAATCATCAGTTTCTACGCAAACCTTTGAAAGCTTTTCATAAAATTGGTCGATCATGTCGGTTCAGAAATCGGTAATGTTCGATTTATGTATAAATAGAAAGACAGACAGTTAGAATTAAGAGGAACTTGTTATTTTAAAAGTATTAATGATAAATCTGTTGGTGGTTATTAAACGTTTCGCAATTGTTCAAGAATTATTACAAATTTCTGACAACGATGTCGGTAGGACGTCGTAATACCTCGACGACCGAACATCCAGCTAATTTGTGAAACATTCGACTAAGAAAAAAATAAGGAAGATTCCTGGAGAATACTGGTTCCCGCAACATTTTCCACCTACGTTGCTGAAGTGTCGCAACCGACGAATGCCTTCCATCAACAAGAACGCAGAACGATTCCTCTGCGTTTCATACGTCCAGCCGATCGACGCAACAAAGGAATCTCTCTACGACGTATTGCGTCGAGATCGGAATGCAGGTGGAGGCGTCGTGACCGATTGCGATCGTTTCGTGCTCGTCGCAGATTCTCGATACATTTAAATCGCCTCGTTTGCCGGATGCTCGATCCGCCACGCGGAGGTCCATTCCGAACCTTCCTCTCCTTCTTCCTTATATTTTTTCTTTTTCCTTGCTTTCGTTCCCTCGCAATCGTTGGATTCGCTCTTGACGTGGACGATTTTTCGACCTGCCCCGGGTCAACCCGGATGGACCACCGATGTTGCTCGATTCGCCAAACCAATTTCGACGAATCACACGTGGGACAGACGCAAAATAAGAATAAAATAATGTGCAAGAATAATAGAACTAACTCTTATGAGATTTTCTTTTTTTTTCTTTATTTATTCCGTGTTTATGATTCTAATTGCTTTGTCATAATTATTTTCATTTTGAGATCATACGGATTTCAATACACTTATCGACAATCACTGATGTTTATGGGGTTAATTCCGTTGTATTAATGATTATAAAAAATAATAAAATAGCAAAACATTGCATTAAATAGGATCGTGTGAGATGCTCTTGTTGAAATTAATTGTAAATTTCTCTGATGAATAATATTATTCAGTAACAGGATTAGTAGAAGAATTATTATAATAGAAATTGTTATGTTTGTTTCAGACACGCTGTTTTCCATCAAAGGAAGAATATTCTCAAGTCATCGCCGCCATTGCTTGAAAACGTAAAATTCTCTTCGCTAAAGGATACATTCTTCCAACTGTTGAAGCTCATTGCCAAGAATCATCTTTAATGTAGATACGTGTTAAGTTTGATCGATCGACTTAAAAATTGAAATATTTTCTGCAACGAATTGAAATAATTGGCGTTCGAAGTTTAAGACGCCCACGGGAAGCCATCAGTTACGCCGAATGATTCCCGTGGCCGGTAATTACCGGTAGCCAGGGCCGATTTGTGTCAGCAGCTGCAGCCACGTCGCGAACCGATCGATTGTTTCGCGTGGACGCAAAGGCGAACGTGAATTATTCTAGGATTCGATTGCGAGATATTGCGGAGGACGTGTCCTGATATAAAGCGCATATCTATGGCAATAGTCACATCACCGATCTCAAAAATAAACGATTCAGGAATTCCAATTAACGCTAAATTGCCGGATGTTAGGTATATACCTATCTTGCCTGCAACGAGTCAATTTGACTCAAACATGAAAATTGAAGTTAAAAAAAAAAAAAATATTTATTTCAAAGAAACTTTATTGAAAGCAATTTTTACATATATATTCTGCTTTTAAATTACATTTTCCGCAGAGTTTTTTATTACATTTAACCCAAACGACCTTACTTCTATTCCTTTCATATGATACTTGAACTTGACAAAATCATAAGTGAGTCATAAGAAGACTTTACGAATCGAACCTCTCCCAATAATTAACCAATTATCTCAGGGTTCCCCAAACTTCACAGACTTCAATCGCGTATTAACAAAAATCCAAGTGAAATTAATTGTTGGCTCCAAACTCCCTAAATTCCACAAAATTTCCCAGAAGTAATCCCCCGTCAGCAGGTCCCTGTGATCGCCCGTTGCCCCAGCAAACGTCAATACAGACGGTATCGTTTCACCAATGACCATGGGCCACGCGTGTCCATATATCACCGCGATGGCGGCCGCGGTAGATTGAAACTATCGACGACACGATCGAGCCATAATTCCCCTAGCGAGCTTGTTAATCACATCGTCCCGCGGTATCTGCTCGTGTTGATCACTCATAGTTACAAGCGTCGGCGAGGCAGCGCGCGTGACACTCGTGACGTCTCCTCGCCGCTTTTTAAGCCCCCGGTCTTATCCCGCTCGAGATCGAGATCGAGAACGCTCCCGTGTAGCCGTCGAACGAACGAGAATCGAATCCACCTGTCGACAGGTACGCCCCTATCACGGCCCTCGATCGGCTACCCCTTTGATTTAGTGAGACCTCCGCGCGATGATGTCCTCCACGTCGCGGTCCAATGGACGTTCTCGGTCCGCGGGAACCGATTTCCGGTCGCGGTATGCGCCGGGACCAACGTCGACCCGCCGTCTCATTTGAATTCCGGCCGTGTATCGGTCGCTCGATCGAAGGACCCGCTCGGTATGCGGAGCGCTTCGCGATTTCGACCAGGCTCCGCACTCTGTTTTCCACGCGATCGACGCGCTTCGTGTATCGACGCGAGGGATCTCGGTGAGACTGCCGTTTACCTGGGTCACAAGGATCGCGGATGGAATGCGGCCAGCTGCGGATGTCATTGGAAGCTTCGCCGACGAGGGACGAGCTTAAGCTGAGATCGGAGGCGAAGTTTAGTGCGGATCGGTGGAATCGAGGGTGAAAAATTGGATTGAGCGATCGATTTGTCGAGGAATTGGTTGCGAGGTACGTGCAATCGTGGACATTAGTGACTCTGACGAAGAAGAGTTGAGTTAAACGAGCTTCGGAGGTGACATTTGGGGTTAGGGTTAGAGAATGCAGGTGGTGTTAGATAGAGTAGTAGACTTCTTAGACAGGCGAAAATGGAATATGATTAAGCGTGAATATTAGTGGTTTTGATGGAAAGCTATTAGTTCGATTGGACACAGTCGAGTTTCTTCGTTTTGCTCCTTAAGATACTCGTGTATCTCATTAAGCAGCCCTGTGTCTACTTCGACCCCGCCCACAGTCCGCGGACGAAGCCAGAAAAAGGTGGCAAATTGGCTAATGTCGAAGATAACAACGACATCGTTCTCTACCGGTATATACGATCCCGGTTGCTCATTCTAGAACGCATGAAATCGTTATCCCTCGCCTCCGTGTACACGTGTGGGTGTTTCGTTCGGGGCGTGCACTATCCCGGTTGTCGTCGTCGTTGACTAATGAGAGAAAAAGCGCACGATTCTTGGTGGCGGGCACCCTAACTTCGTCCCACATGAGTTCCACTTATTGTCCGGGTAATTGCGCTGTCGGTTAAAAAGGAGTACGAAACGGCCGATCGATCCATTAAAACGCAAATGAATGTTTGAAACCATTCAGTATGAAATGATCCGATTTAAAGCTCGTCATTGCAATGTCTATTTTTGACCATGACTATAATCCCTTAATGTCTCGCTACAATATCAAACCTTTAGAGCTCAGAGGAATCTCCCTTTTGTCGCATTTATATATATGCAAATAATATTAGTACATAAATTGATTTGTTTGCAATTAACATAAATGTATTCAGAGCGCAAGTATACACGTGCTTATCATCTTAATTTTAATTTTAGTATGCTTATATTTTACATATATCTTTTCTTTCAATACTTCTATCAAACTTACTTTGTTCGCTTTTCTCTATCTTTTTATGTTTACCTCATAATGGTCATTTTCCCTTAAATAAATAAAATAAAATGATTCGACACCCCCCCTAACGACCTCCGTGATCGCTCAACGTTCGCCGATCTCCTTGTTCCCATCCCCTTCGCCGATCCAAATTGCTTGACACCCATCCTCGATGAAGACACCTCAATCGAGAAAGCCAGGGTCCGTGCCCGAAACCCGGTAAACAAGAAGCCCACGAAGATGCCCCAGCAGAATGAGATAAGGTATACACATCGTCGATGCCGGGGACGCAGCGTGACGGCGCGCATCGGCGTGATTACAGGCTCGGTAATTAATATATTGAGCGGTAATTAATATATTGGTCGAGCCACGCCGGCAACCTGTTATTACCGAGGAACCCCTCGAAGAGAGGACCAGCACCACCGTTCCTCCTCTTCGAGGCGACAGATTCGGCCGTTTCGACGCGGAGGAACGAAGCCCTCGAGGAAGGGCCAGCTGTGCCTCCTTCTTCCGCTTCCACCCTGCTTCCACCCCACCTGTCCCTTCGATTCCTGCAGGATCGTGACTCAATTTATCACTGATCATTTGCGCGATACGAATCCATCGCTGTCGCGGATAAACGTCCGCGAAGTTATTACACCGCGACGGTGGCAGATACGCGGCCGATCGGGAACACGCATCGTCCTACCCGCTGCCTTTCATATGCTTGACTGTAATTTATCGATCGGCCGCCTCCGATAACTCGTTCTCCCTTGCCTGGATGCACCGATGTTCGTTTCTCCGTCTCTCTCTTTCTTGCTCGTCTACCACGCTCCTTCTTTCTTGTCCGCCGCTTTCTCGCGTTGAGGAGCGGCTGTCCCGAAGGGAGCAACGCGTAACGCGAGTCGGTCAATTACTCGGGAGAATTTGGAAGGTTGATTCGACGGAATTTTTAACCGCGGAGAGAAAGGGAGAAGGAAGGAGGAGGCTCGCATGGTGTCGTCGGAGTTATCGGCGAGAATCAGCTGGGAATTACAAGTTAATCAAAGATGGCCGGTAGATCGGCCGATAGCGGCCGCTGGGGCATGAGGCCCACTTTGGGACGAACACAGTTCTCCTGAGAAATTGCAGATGCAGTTTATACAGGGAATACGTGGTTTCGTTAATGTTTGAAGTCAGAATGAATCTTAACGCTAGATCTACGAACATTGCTTGTATATCTATTTCCAATATACAGGGTGTTAATCTACCTCTGGGCCGAAATGAAATGGAGGGTTCTGGACGTTGAAATA
This sequence comes from Tetrapedia diversipes, assembly GCA_033822845.1. Lineage (NCBI taxonomy): Eukaryota > Metazoa > Arthropoda > Insecta > Hymenoptera > Apidae > Tetrapedia > Tetrapedia diversipes. The sequence goes on along the minus strand of JAOPTO010000605.1, from coordinate 363,715 downwards.
AGACGAAAATCAAGATTGACGAAATTTCGTTAGACGCTTCGTTAATTAAGTATTAGAAGTTAAAGATTGCCAGAATTAGCCAATCCGCCTGCAGCGCCGTCTATTGGACAGGGCGCGCAAAGGCGAATTCAGGAGCGTGTCAACATGTGTTATAACGCTTACCTCGTGGGGCGCAGGAAAACTTGTTTGTCACGGGTAATGCAAAATCAAAACTTCAGTCACTTTTCAAAAGTATGAAACGAATGTTGAATGACATTAAAAATTACTTACTCGCAAAATTCACAAGAGCATGTCAAAACTCGTCCATTGGGATTTTTTAAAACATCTAGATTGAGATAGGGACGGGTCTCGAAGCGCAGTCACCTCCTCGTGGTGAGACCTGGAAATTGGTATGGTTTTCCACTGATTACTCATTGAGTGGAATAAAATATCAAGCTAAGAACTGCGCAATAATTTTATGGTTTAATTAATTTTGAATAAAACTCCTAATCTGCAATTTACTCGACAGGTAGTAGATTTAGAATATAGGTACAGTGACTCGCAAAAATGATTGGACACCAGTATAGATTTAACTTTTATGTATTGTATTTTAAATAAATATACAAAGCACTTATAAATATAAATATAAATATAACAATTATACACAAAACATTGCTGTACATTATTGTATAATCGGTGTAATATAAATATTAAATAAACGTTATTATTCATAATGGATTGTATCATTTTATTTATACCCAATACCACGAACAAAAAACGAAAAAAACGTAACAAATCCTTCAATCTTCCATTAAAACTATAATTTTGTATCAAGAGAATATGACCTGCAAAGAGGTGGCACGAAATTCCCACGCTTTCGAATTTTCGAAATGCGACGTCATTTTTCAGAATTTCTTGGCTCGGAATTTTCGAATCGCAACCGAACTTTGTTCCGAAAATCTCGATTTTGTATCAGGAGAACATGACGAGCAAAGAGGTGGCACAAAATTCCCGCGCTTTCAAATTCTCGAAATTGACGTCATTTCTCAGAATTTCTTGGGCTTGGAATTTTCGAACCACAACCGAACCTTGCTCCGAAAATCGCGGTTTTGTATCAGGAGAATATAACGTGCAAGGAGGTGGCATGAGTTTCCCGCGCTTTCGTATTCTCGGAATGTGACGTGCTTCTCGGAATTTCTCGGGCGCGGAATTTTCGAATCGCAACCGAACTTTGCTCCGAAAATCGAGAAATTGTATCAGGAGAACATAAGGACCGAGGAGGTGGCACGGAATATTTTTCTCGGAACGTGACGTCATTTCTTGGAATTTCTCGGGCGCGGTATTTTCGAATCGCAACCAAACTTTCCTCCGAAAATCGAGAATTTGTATCAGGAGAACATAAGGACCGAGGAGGTGGCACGGAATATTTTTCTCGGAACGTGACGTCATTTCTTGGAATTTCTCGGGCGCGGAATTTTCGAATCGCAAGGGAACTTTTCTCCGATGATCAAGATTTTGTAACAGGAGAACATGACGATCGAGGAGGTGGCACGGAATATTTTTCTCGGAACGTGACGTCATTTCTCGGAATTTTCCGAGCGCGGAACTTTCAAATCGGAACCGAACTTTACCCCGAAAATCGAGATTTTGTATCAGGAGAACATAATGACTGAGGAGGTGGCACGGAATATTTTTCTCGGAACGTGACGTCATTTCTTGGAATTTCCCGATTTCTCGGAACGTGACGTCATTTCTCGGAATTTCGCGATTTCTCGGAACGTGACGTCATTTCTCGGAATTTCGCGATTTCTCGGAATGTGACGTCATTTCTCGGAACGTGACGTCATTTCTTCTTCGAATTCCGCGATTTCTGGGAACGTGACGTCATTTCTTGGAATTTCGCGATTTCTCGGAACGTGACGTCATTTCTCGGAATTTCGCGATTTCTAGGAACGTGACGTCATTTCTCGGAATTTCGCGATTTCTCGGAACGTGACGTCACTTCTTGGAATTTCGCGATTTCTCGGAACGTGACGTCATTTCTCGGAATTTCGCGATTTCTCGGAACGTGACGTCATTTCTCGGAATTTCGCGATTTCTCGGAATGTGACGTCATTTCTCGGAACGTGACGTCACTTCTTGGAATTTCGCGATTTCTTGGAACGTGACGTCATTTCTCGGAATTTCTCGATTTCTCGGAACGTGACGTCATTTCTCGGAATTTCGCGATTTCTCGGAACGTGACGTCATTTCTCGGAATTTCGCGATTTCTCGGAATGTGACGACATTTCTCGGAACGTGACGTCATTTCTTGGAATTCCGCGATTTCTGGGAACGTGACGTCATTTCTCGGAATTTTGCGATTTCTCGGAACGTGACGTCATTTCTCGGAATTTCGCGGTTTCTCGGAACGTGACGTCATTTCTCGGAATTTCTCGGGCGCGGAATTTTCGAATCGCAACCAAACTTTCCTCCGAAAATCGAGAATTTGTATCAGGAGAACATAAGGACCGAGGAGGTGGCACGGAATATTTTTCTCGGAACGTGACGTCATTTCCCGGAATTTCTCGGGCGCGGAATTTTCGAATCGCAATAAAACTTTGCTCCGAAAATCGAGGATTTATATCAGGAGAACATAAGGACCGAGGAGGTGGCACGGAATATTTTTCTCGGAACGTGACGTCACTTCTTGGAATTTCGCGATTTCTCGGAACGTGACGTCATTTCTCGGAATTTCGCGATTTCTCGGAACGTGACGTCATTTCTTGGAATTTCGCGATTTCTCGGAACGTGACGTCATTTCTTGGAATTTCGCGATTTCTCGGAACGTGACGTCATTTCTTGGAACTTCGCGATTTCTCGGAACGTGACGTCATTTCTTGGAACTTCGCGATTTCTCGGAACGTGACGTCATTTCTTGGAATTTCGCGATTTCTCGGAACGTGACGTCATTTCTTGGAATTTCTCGATTTCTCGGAACGTGACGTCATTTCTCGGAATTTCTCGATTTCTCGGAACGTGACGTCATTTCTCGGAATTTCGCGATTTCTCGGAACGTGACGTCATTTCTCGGAATTTCTTGATTTCTCGGAACGTGACGTCATTTCTCGGAACTTCGCGATTTCTCGGAACGTGACGTCATTTCTCCGAATTTTGTGATTTCTCGGAACGTGACGTCATTTCTTGGAATTTCTCGGGCGCGCAATTTTCGAATCGCAACCGAACTTTGCTCCGAAAATCACGATTTTGTATCAGGAGAACATGACGAGCAAAGAGGTCGCACGAGTTTTCCGCCCCTTTGAATTCTCGGAATATGAGATCTCGCTGTCAGGATCGTCTCGATGGAGATGAAGAGCCTTCCCAACTGATTAATATATCTGCCGACGCACCAGGCAGCCCTAGAAAACGGCAGGAAGAACGGTTGTGAAGCGTTCGAGTAAAATATCGCTGGTCTCTCTCATCGCAGTTAATAAACCTCCATATTATGGCCGGGCTGATTTCACCGGTTTTCCCTCTTCAACGAGATCGAGCGGTCTATCGAACGGCCATCGTCAACCCTACCTATCCGCGATTTTAGTGGGATCCGCGTCTCTCCCCGCGTATTCCATTTAAATACGAGCAACCGCAACAGCCGTCGACCGGAATAAATTATCCGGTCCATCGATTATTTCCTTACAACACCGCCAGGCCGCCATATTTAGAGAACTCGCGAGCTGGAAGCGTCCGCGCGGATACTCCCAGAATAGGAGAAATTCCCTGACAATCGGCCTCTGGAGCGCGATCTTTCTCACACAGATATACACACACACACACTCTTTCCCTACCTGTGGAAGCTACGCGCCGCCGATTCGGAGCGTAGCGCGGTCTTCTAAGGTCTACGTGGAACGAGCTCGTCTCTCGCGGCTAGAAACCTCGAGAAATCGCGGAAACCGGGTCGAACCGAAAGGTCAGCTCGGCGACATTTCGCGGCGGAGGAGGATAGCCTGTTATCGATAAGTGGAATTCAGGCTGGGGGACCGGATCGAGGTGAGTTCGGTGAATACGGGGGGTTCGCTGGGTCACGAATCAGATTTCATGGAGATACGTCGGTATCAAGATTAGTCGGACGATTATGGTTTACCCTTTAATTATACAATTACAACGAACCGCGTGTTATATTCTGAGGCACACGAAAGGTAACGAATATTATCGTATCGCGTTTTAAACGTCACATTCTGACTCACATATTTTGCCTATCTTTATTCTGCTCGCATGAATAAATTCGAGATAAATTGCACTTCCGTTTAGTCCACCCTTCTATTTCTCTAATTTCAAGAATGCGCATAATATTAGTACATTAGCTGACTTTTTTGCAATTAACATAAATTCATTCAGATCGCAAATATAAACATGCTTATTCTCTTAATTTTAATTATACTATGTTTACATGTTACATGTATCTTTTCTTTTAATACTTCTATCTTCCTATCATGTACTCGTCATTACTGTGTTCGCTCTTCTCTGATTTTTTATGTTTACCTTTTAATGGGCATTTGCCCGTAAATAAATAAAATAAAATAAAAATAAGAAAACCACACTTTCTTCTCTGTAACGGACCAAGATCTTCCCAGTTTCGAGCTCACCGAGCTGGCGCAACGACGTATTGATTCGTCATGCTTGTTACACCAACGGGGTCTCACTCGTCCAGGTGGATTTACAAGCGCCAATGTTCGAATTCTCGACGAATCAAGCGTGGACGTTCGCGTGCGAATATCAAATGGGCTGCCTTGTTGACGGGCTCGAAGGTGGCGAATGATGAAACACGCTGCACTTACGAACGGTCTCTCGTCCATCAACGAAATGACGTGGAATTAGTAGCTTCGGATGGGGATATCGGCCGCGAATTTGAATTTCATCCGGCGGCGCGTGCATGTTCCTCTCGGAGGGTAGCATTAATAGCACTTCGGTGAAAGGCGTCGAGGACAGGCCGCCGATATTATTTCCCTTCGTTTTTTCTTCCTCGTGTTCGTTCAACGTTTTCTCTCTTCCTCCTCGTTGAATCATGTTCGCAAACTCGATTCTTGCACAGCACCATGATGATCCGCGATTAATCTGTAATCGCTTCCAAGTCTCGTGATTATGATCTCGCCGTGCACTAAGTAAATAAATGAACACAAAAAATATCAGAATTTCTTATTATCGTGCTCTACTCTAGCGATTGCACACTACGTTGAAATTAACAATAAATCATAACGCACGGTTTTAACCAAACTTGTATAATTTTGTTTAAAACTCTGATGCGTTACTGTTTCGCTGTTACACCTTAGAATTTTAGCATAACTGAATGACTAAAGTAGGCTTCTCTATTATCCAACATATCATTTTCTCATCCTAAACGTAGCACATCCTAAATAATCAATAATTTGATACCTACAGAAACAAAGGGACCTGGAATAATGATATCACTGAAGGATTTCTAAAATGCAATGCACTATGCAATCGAATCAACGGTGGGGTCTTGCAGCAGGTTCGTTTCGTCGTGACGTTCCGCGCCACGGTCATAGTCGAGGTTAAAACAGGAGGAGACCGAACGCGGACAGACGGAAGACGAGACTATGGGGTAAGGAGAGCTAGCTACCTCTGCTCCATGAATATTTAGGGCCCTCGTGCTCCTGCGATGCAGTATTTATTCGCGAGTGCTGGTTTTATATCACTCAAGCGGGACCGAAGCTTCGCGATACGTCCACCGGCGCTGCCGGCTCCTCAAAGGGGCTTTCCCGCTGGGGGATCCGTGTGCTCGATCCTCGAGATCGAGTTTCACCGTCCATTGGTCCCGAGCACGTTGAAATATCGCCCGGAACAAAGTTTACCGATCGGCGATACGGGGCCAATCGACGCTAATCGTGGATCACCTGATACCTTCTATCTGTCGAGAACTGGGTCTTCTTCCTGTTTGCTCCGCAGTTCAGTGGGTAATGTTCTGGTTCAAAGAGGAACGGGCTGTGTATAGATTTTGTGGGGGGATTTTTAATGAAGTATTCTCTTAGAGTATAACGATGATCTTAGGCGAGCGCAGCGTTAAGGGTCGTTGTCTTTTAGACCGAAATCTCTGTAGAGGGGAAACCCGTGGTGCCAGCGACATTTTTTTCGTTTCGCTTTAATCTTCAGTGTATCGTTATCGTGGGTAGAGTCCCAAAGAGTGTTCTTGTACATTATCCTTACATTTTACAACACATTCGAGCGTGAATTAAAAGAATCGAATCGTATTTCTGAGTGGAATACCGAGTAGTAGGTACCCACTTCTCATCCCTGTCATTTTATAAAAACCTTGGAGCGAGCTTAGAACGAATTCTGATCGTTCAATTCCGCCATGGTATCGGGTGTCAAAATTATACACGAAATTTGACATTATCGTGCTTAATTTGCATCGACCGATCAAATTGAAGAAAGCCTCCTACCCACATTAGCATCCGAATTCGGTCTCCACTCTAAACGTTAAAGTGGGCGTCCCTACGTATTAAGTTAGAAAGTTGCATAAGTTTTTTCACGAGCCATGTCGTTAAAAGGGAAATTCTTGATATTTACTACAAAATAAGATTTCACGGTACCACTGGAAAGTATCTCAAACCATATCCGCGACCGCTGTAACCGTATCAAACGACCAATCCAATCACTTTCAACGTTTATCCAAATAATAACTCGATTTCATCGAACGATTTAAGAGATCGTTTAATTAACTCAACGAAATCGAGCTGGCTGTTAATTGAATGACCGGCAATGGAACAATTAGCTGTCGAGACTCGTTAGACCTCGACGTTGACGTCCAATCGTTCTTGATTTCGAGCTGCAGGCCGGCGATAAATTAAGCCGCGAGTCTTAGCTACGCGCGTAATTAAGTTCGCCGGCACGAATCGGGCACGGCCAGTGCTCGTCGTCGAGTTTCCATCTCGCTGGGCCCTCGGTTAATCTTCTTCGATCCTCCTCGTGCCTCGTGGCTCATGCGTGAAGATGAGGCGCGGCGACTCGGTCGCCGGATCATCGATCTTTACGGCCCCGGGCGCCATTTTTACGCCGCGCAATTGAGTTACGTTTATGACGGATCGTCGTGCCGCGCTCGTAACGTTCCTCGACAAGATTCCGCCGCGTTTAAGGCGGGCTGTGTGTTCGAAGTTCGCTGGGATGTGGGTTGAAATGGGGATAATTCGATGATTTTGGATCTTGCCCTTTTTCCACGAACGAAATTGTTGGCTGGGTATACCAACCGGATTAGGCTCGTTTTCGATACCGTCGATGATTACCCGGTGGAAGAGCAAGGGAGTTAAAGTAATCTCGCAACACCTTAAAAGTATTCAAATTGAAGCACTCAACTTCCTACCTGAAGTATCTCGTCCGAGATACTTTGCTAATAAGTATAGGAAATTTCTTACTTTTTATTTAGCAGAGAGAGATGATATGGCTCAGGTGCAAGTGTAATAAAATGAGGTGCTTAGAATATTGGTACATGTATTTAAAATAGTTTAACAGTAACGACTTAATGGTATATCAACGACTTTTCAACTTAGCAACTTCGACGTTCTTACTTCCTTCACAATCAAATTCTTTTTGCTACGCCCTCTTTTCTTTTGTTGATTAGGTGATTATGGTATTCACAAATTCACAAATTTTTTATGTTTCCACTTAACCGTTTGCGTACCATGAACCACTTTCGCTCATCAAATCTATCGCACTCCTAGGCTTTTTTCAACCGTATTTTTTGAAAACCCTCTGGTACGCAAACGGTTAAAACGAAGCAAATTAAGTGCATAAACACTTATAAGTATCAGTGCATCCACTTCGTTCGCTACGGATATTATCCAAGAACGCGTCATCGTCAACCATCCCTCGTTTCCGCCACATTGGCGAGTCGAATCGAAGAAAATCGGAACGCGGGAAGGGACGCGTGCGGTTTACCCTCGTCGAAGTGGAAGGATAGGCGGCTCGAAACGGTGGCACGCGTGATCGCGAGCGATCAGCGCCGTCCACTTTAAAGGTTAATGCCGGGACGCCAGAAAAATGGCAGGATTAATGCGTCGCGTGTGCTACCGGTTGCGTGGCCGATCGCCATTCCCGGCTGCGGGCGAAAAAAAGGCGACGCGGTGCTCGTGGCGTAAACGCGCGTGCAGAGAAATTCGACGCGGCTCGGGAACTATCGGGAAGTCTGTTAGCGGGATCGGTATTGCCGCTGCCGGCTATAATCGGATCCACTCTGGAATCAACGCGATTACAGGCTGCCGCCGGTTGTGTGGTCTACAGCTGGTCCCGGGGTGGAGCCGTTTCGTTACATTGTGGAAAAAGTCTACTTCGCAGAACCTGCTCGCTCTATTCCGGTGCATCGTCTCTCGTACACCGTGTTTAGGCACGCTTGAAATTGTGTTCTTTCTTCTTTACGAGTTTTAGACGATTTCACCGTGTTCACAGCGCCAGACGATTTTTACATTGTGTTTAGGATCGAGTAAAAGTTGGAGAATAACTTACAGTTCAATCTTCGGTTAATTTTTTCATTAATTGAAAGTATTATTGGAAATTATTAAAAATAGTGTCCCGTATATTTGGTGAGGAGCTTTTTAAAGTTTTAGAATTCTAAATTCCTCGATATTAATATATTCTTAGATAAAAGGTAGTATAGTTACTAATTGTAGGGACTAGTAGTTTGAATAATTGAGCGATTTGTAAATATTGCGTTATTTCATTTAAACATAGTGGTCTGTATAACATCATTGTATCAGTAATCCGCCATTATACTAGTGTAAAATAGTTTATTGAATGCAATTATTTGTTTTTTATAGGAAATTAAGAATAACCTCGTTTTTACTGTGTGCGAAGTACAAACTGGTTACAAATAGCGGTTTAATTAACTAAATTATAATACAGAAGATATCCTATATATCGACAACATAATAGATACTTTGGACAGAGAATAAATTGATTCAATGATGGCGCAGAAAAAGCTTGAAATCTTGTATTCCTGAGCAGCTCGATTTCTACACCTGAATTCCATCCAGTATGGATTTAAGAAGATCTGATTTGGCTGTAACATGAAAGAAAGTATCTGTAATGTGATACTTGCAGACAGGTTGATTAGTGCGCCAGACGTATTTCCAAATGCGGATTTAATGAAAGTACCCGGCGAAGCAGAAGAAAGTGAAGAAAAAACGTAAGAAGAAACGTGAGATTCCATTAGGGAACCATCTAATTCAAGCAGTCCGACCTTACACAGAGTCACGAACAAATTTCTTTTACTTTAACAAAAATAACTACCCTAAAAGGTACTTTCTAACTTTTAACCACAGTTTAATAACGCAAGCACACCTCGTATCAATTTCCTTCGCTTCCATTGCGCCAAACAAAAATTAAGCAAATCTTGCAATTCATTACCAAATCCTATATATCTTCTTGACCGACCCAAACTATCGCCAATAAAATTTGCGAGAGAAGTAAATAAAGAATGTTGTAGATGTTTTTTAAAAACTAGGTTTACGGGATTACTATGTTTCAGACTTAGCGAGTAAAATTTGCAAAAATAACTACTATTATTCTCAACAACTTTTGCTGAGTTTTATTGACGGAGTGATACAAATATACCCAAATCCATTTCCCTCTGAATTCTGCAATTTCGAATTCTTTTTTTATGTACACCTATTCCTTGATATATAAATATTAGAAGTAGATATACACAAAATGTTCGTAAACCTAGCGTTAAAAAAAGAGTTACACGACTCTGAGAAATCTCTAAGAATGTTCCAAAGATTAAGCGTTTCCGGAATGTTGCTATCGACCGTTCGACCGGTCCTCCTCTCATTCAGAGAAAGAACCTTCCAAGCGAACGCCACTTGATAGTTCATAAATTCGCGATTCCGCGGGTCGTCTCGTTTCAAGTCGTCCCCCCCTCGATGGAAGATCGAGGCGAAGAATTGTCCGTTCCTCGTGGGCTAACCAGCGAACTTTTGACGCTCGTAAGTTCCCGTGTAATGACTTAGAGGATTGCGGCCGCCACGGACGTGTAATTTACGCGGCTCGTAAGTCGCGCAGCGAACGGTTCGGTTACAAAGTCGCATGCCTCCGCCTCCGATTGGACGCCTCGTAATTTCGACGCTAACGATCGGCGAAGCGCGGATTTTCGAGCCGGTCTCGCAGGCGGAAATGGTCGCCGCTGGATAATTGGGAAACGAAAAGCTGACGGATCGGGGAAACGAATGCCTTCGGATAAACGGGAAGCGAGTAATTGCGGGATAATGCGAGTAGGCGTTAATCGGAGGGTCGAACTGGGAAAACGGAGATGTTGGATTTGTGAGTAGGTTGGGAGTTGAACGGCTAAGTTGAATCAGTCGGAGAGGGATTGATCTTGTTGCGTTTGTTGTGACAAGAGATACAAATTAATTTTGAGGGACGAGTAATTAAGTATTCAATTCAATTCAATTTATTAGATAAGGGATTAATTTGTTCATGATGTGTGATAATATTATACAAAGACTCTGGAACGAATTATTTCCATTTTCTATAATTTTCCATTCCTTTTAAGGGGTGAAATTCGGCACGAACAAAAAATAGTTACGTATTATGGATGACTTATTCTGCCTGTACACGAAGTTTCATATTTTTTTGAATTTTCGGGTTCGCAAACTTCCCTTGTTAGTTCGATAACAATTGAGGAATCTCTCCGTGCGTTCTGCGAGGCACGAAAATCAGGTACACCAAGCATACATTAGGTACAAAATGCAAGGTTTAAAGCGTAAAACGGGACGGTTGGGATATCCAGCTAAAAACTGAAGCGCAAATCATTCTCGTCGGACGTTTTTCTTAATTAACGCTAATGCATCTTCGCGAAAAGCGTATCAGTTCCGCGGGATGATAACATCACCACGGGTATATCCCCTCTATCTACAGAGATATCTGCCGATAGCATCTGTACAAGTGCTCGCACACCCCCGTGAGCCCTCGCACACCTTGCTCCTCGCCGACACGAGCATTACCCCGTAGAGGCGTACAAGCGAGGCCCCGTAAGTGTATCTGTATGCATCGCGGCCGGTGCATCTCGAGCGCCTCTTATGGGTTTCTCTGGCGTTGCACCATAATATTATTAGATAAACGGCGCGCTGTTAGATAGTGTGTGCTTCTATATGGTTTACATAAGCGGCTGTGACCCCTCGCCTCGCGAGGTCCTCCTATCCTTCCTCCTCCTCCTCCTCCTCTTCCTTCTCCTACCCCCTATTTCATACTCGTTCGTCCCCTCTCCCCTCGATCCGAACGGCCAACTATGTTGGAGGCTCGCCGCGTTTCGCGATGCAACATACCGTGGAACTGGCAAGCGACAAGTGCGATCTTCCGCCACCTCCCCGTGCCCCCATGCCGAGCCTGTCCATCCTTATCCCTCTTTTAAAGCCGTCCCAACGACCTCCCTCGCCTCCCCGTCGTTCATCTCCCAAGGGTTAATGGGGTTTCAGGGAAATTACCTCGCGCCCAGCGACGGATACGAACTGCACTCGAGATGGTTGCAGGTTGAGCAGAATGATCGAGGGGGATGAGGGTGGATGATGGGGGTTTCGGATAGGCTTGGGAAGAATTCGATGTTTCGTGTAATTGCATTGTTATGGTGGAGGATGTTCGAAGTGGGAACTGGAACCTGGATTAGATTGGAAGTATACGCAGTTGATATTTTCCGAAGTTGTATGATTTTGAAGGGAGAAATTTAAAGCATGCTGCAATTGATGAGTAATTAAGATTAAAGATCGAAAAATTGGAAGTTCGATGGTTCTAACGTTTCGAACATTACCAGCACACATGTTAGCATAAGTGTGCTGAAAGCTGTCAATTGTCATAATCTTTTCGATTATGATTACCCATCGAAGTCAGCCAAAACTAAACAGAGCTAAAAGAATTGGGATACCTGTGGCTCACTTCGCCAACATAATTCTAACCGATCAAGATAACTCTGTGACAATTACACGTGCAAAGGGTGCGACGATAAAACGCGCAGAGCTACGCAAATTCTTCAGCCACCGCGACGAAAAATCGAATTCCACGCACTTCCTGAATATCTGATAGACATCCAGGTATCCTTCTACCTGTCCTCCAATCCCCACGAAAATCCTCGAACGCGAACGCTCTTGCAATGGCCGCTAACGAGCACGGAATCATTGCGCGCAGCCGCCTTGGCCGACTCCAAAATGAAACCGTCCGCTTGATCAGTGCCACCAGGCACCGCGATAACGATCCTAATCTCCGTCCAACATCTCTAAACAGCCCCCGGGGCATTCGTCGTCCGATTCAGGAAAATCAGCCGGTCCAGTCGCACGAGCGTCGCGTTTCCCCGTGATAAAGCGGCGTGTTCGATTTCCGCGCGATAGCGCACGCAAACACACGCGTGCACCGGATCAGGAAGAGAAGAGGAGGCGGATGAAGCATGTCCCGGAGGAGGATCGTCGGGTCCTTCGGATCTTCATTAATAATTGCCTCGCCTCGCGCCGTCGTCTCAAGTTTCTCCGCGCGCGGGAAGGTGCGAGGCGTGAGCCTGATCGCCCCGAAACGCGGGGAGGAGGCCGGGAAGATGAAGACGTCCTCGCGGCGCGACGGCCTGCAGGGTCATTAACGAATTCATAAGGAAACCCAATTAGGCGCGGGGAGAAAATCGGAAGTCGATCGACGTGACGAGGATTCCTTGGCTGGCGCGCCTGTCTTTTACTTCCTTCTGAACCGTCTGGAGCCAGGCATCTCTTCTGCTGGCTCTCTTGTTCTTCCTGTTCTTCGTCTGGTATGCAGTTTGTCCGGATCGCGATGTTTTTTGGCATGTTGTTGCTCTCAGATAGGCTACCGCTTATTTTTGTTTAGAAGATTTGACGGTGTTTTTTTTAAATCAGGCGCGGAAACATTTAATTTATGCACGTGAAATCTTTCCGTTTGTATTTCTTCCGAAACAGGTATTGTTCCTTTGCTAACTACTTTACGTTGTTTAACGAAACCAATCGCATTAGGTCATTGCCTGGCAAAGACCATCGCTTACAAGTGTAAACCACCCCTAAGTTCAGCCTACAAACGAAATAAGAAGCCAGTGCAAATACATTACACGCGCTCGCTACCGTATTTAACCCTTTGAATGTTACATACTCCCGGTTAAAGTGCTCCCCGTGGATGGCGCACTATTAGCAATTGTTCTAAATCGGAGATCGGAAAAATTTACAAACGCATCCTCCGTCAAAGACGCATACAAGCGTGCATAGTTCACACGAGTAACTTTCGCCAGAGACGTATACACGCGGCCCATAGCAGTCAAAGGGTTAAGCGTCAATTATTGACCAACCCGGACACGATTCCGCTGCTCGACAACCTTGTTTCCAGCTGAAACGGCGACAGAAAACGGATGCCGATCGCGGGCACCGATCGAGGCGCGAGATCGTCGAAGAAGGAAGGCCGGGAGCGGCGCGCGGCGCAATCGCGAGATTTCCGTGAGAGCCGACGTGATCGAAAAGCCAATATCTATCTGTTGCGCTCGACCCGCTCGGCCGCAGGGAGAAACGGGCCCCGATCCGCCTAATGAACCGATCGCTGTATCGATTAGCGCCGGTTAAGAGCGATCGATTGCGTGTCTTGTCAAATTTGTCAACGGGCGCGAACCGGCCGCAGACATAACGATCCCTTCGGCCAGCTCGTTGCGAAACACTCGAGGCAGTCTCGACAAGGAAAGGCAGAGGGGTCCTCGGTGGAACAAGGACGAACGTGGAGCGCGGCTTCGATCGTGGCACGCGTGCCCGCTCGGTTGGAATCGCCGAAAATTCGCCGACCGCGTCCTTGAAAGGTTTCCTGCCGGTCGCGTGGGCGTAGATAGAGCGAGTTCACGACGAAGAGGGTGCAAGATGCTTTATGGGTACGCTAACGGGTGAAATTTAGAGATTTGGGGTGCCAGCAGATGATTAGCCTGCGCTGTCGGTGTCGTAGCACCAGAAATAGATTAGGGAAAAGTAGGATAGGGACGATAGAAATGGAAGTTGTTTCATGTAGCGAGGGGATGGAATTTGGAAGTTTGGGGTGATTAGTGTGCGCTATTGGTGTCATGGAGAAGAAATAAATTAGGGAAAAGTAGGGTAGGGACGATAGAAATGGAAGTTGTTTCATGTAGCGAGGGGATGGAATTTGGAAGTTTGGGGTGATTAGTGTGCGCTATTGGTGTCATGGAGAAGAAATAAATTAGGGAAAAGTAGGATAGAGACGATAGAAATGACAGTTGTTTCATGTCGCAAAGGTGGAGTTTAGAGGTAAAAAAGAATTTTATTATTTGATATTTCAGTAACGATCCCTCCAGTACTTGAATAATGTAGGAATCTTTAGAACTACTTTTAAGATGAGTATGTTTTACAAGAGTAATCTTGTGGTTTCATTCTATGAATCTATTTTAAATATTTTGTAATAGTCATCTTCAGTCGGTACGCTAAGTTCAAATTCCTCAAAAATCACCAGATGCTGAACTACTACTTCTTGCTTAATCTCCGAAACCTATGTTCACGGTACAAGATTATAAAATCCAGTTCATTTTCGAGTGTAGCCCCAGCAACCGGATCTCGTGACCGATTCCAATGAAGGCACAGCCAATCATTGGTCGTGGCCATCGATCGAAAATTTGTGCAAGGCACTGTTGTTAATGAGACGTTTCGCTTTTCCACGTGTAAGTGGCGGTTTTGCATTCAGAGCAAGAGATCACGCGTTCCGTCGCATGTTTGGTCTACCATAATACACACCACGGGCCTCCTTCCGGCCTTGAAACGGTTTATGGTGGTCGATTAGCAATTTACGATCGTCAAGGGGTGTTAAAACAGGTCGACCTAAATGGATCCTTTAAACGCGAGCCACGACGTCTTCTTTTCTCGCCTTTGAGCACGCGTATTATCCTGCTTGTCTACACGGTACTCGTTTGCGGTAGCAAGCAGCGACATCTCCGAACGTACAAGGTGAGTTACCTACTCTGCACACCTTTCAACCTGTTCTAAACTATGCATTGTATGAACAATTAATCTACATTAAAATTGTGTGCTTTATAAAACGTGCACGTCTTTTTCTGTGAGGATGCATTCGGGAAATCTGAACGTTTAATCATGTTAAGATCCAATTTCATGGAATATAGAGTGTACACAGTTCTGCATTATTCATTCCAGATTGGTCAAATAATTAGTCTAATGAACACGAAATTAATAACTTTTTAGTACACTTAAAAATGACCCCATATCGGCGTACAACAATATTCCGGCAAACGTACAATTTTCAAGCGTCGAGAATGAATGTAATCAAAATAACTCCCCCTGTACACGAGCTACTTTTGCACCAAAAAATGACGAGAAACGAAGAGACGGGGGCCGCACTCATATACAAGCACCCTCCGTGCGGCCCAATTACCTTAAATTGAGTCATAACCGGATCAAATCGCCGATAATTGGCCATCGCGTGGCTTAATCGGGTGCCACCCCCCTCCTCCCACGCTCTCCCACACCGCTTGCCTCGTATGAAGTTATTCCGTAAAGTGGCCTGCGCCATCGAGGATACAGGGAACCGATGCAAAAGCAGCCGCAAGAACCGTCGTATCCACATATCGGTAATAGACAAGGAGGAGGGACGAGGAGAGAGCGAGGTGGAAGAGGGACAGCCGGCTGTTCGAAGCGCGGCCTTATCCCTCGACAATACAAATTGCTGATTATGCGCCCGGCTTTTACGTGCCTTCTAATTGGGCCGCGTTGCCTCCCTGGGAAAGATCGGCCGATCGCACGATCGGCCCTCGTTAACCCCTAACGCTCCCCATGCACGCCACGGTTCCTCCTCTGCCCTCTCCGCGCCGCTCGATGTCGCTCGACGTGCCCGTTTTTCCCCTCCCCCTGGGTCCCCCTCGCGTGTATATGGGCATGCAGGAAGTCGTAACCACGCGCCGTGGACCAGTTTCCGTTGCCCCGTTCGTTTCGACTATCGAAATCTGGATCAGGAACGCGCGTCCCCTCGCCGATTCCTTGCCTCGTCGATCGCTGTTTATGGGATGATCCACGCAGCCGGCTCTCGAGCGGGCACATCGGCTTTCTTCAGGCTCGAGGAAGGTTATGGTCGTGTGCACGGTTTTACGAGCGATTGCGATTGCTCGGTCGTTCGATTTTACGGTGTTAGGGTAATTTTATTGGGTGACCGAGGGTGGTCGTGGAAACGTGCCTGGATGTAGCGATAGGTTCGGATTTAATCTTACGGGGAAACGATCGTGTATTCTATTAGGTGTTTTCAATTTTGTACTTTCAATAAATACTGGTATTATGGGTATCGGAGAAGTTGTAAGAGATTTTCATGTAAATAACATCTGAACAAATATTCGAAAGAATTTGGCGTTTCCTGAGGAGACAGAGCTTTTAGATTCTCGTAAAGATGGCGCAAGACCATAAAAACAGGTGGTATCTATCCTTATCGAATTTTTATCCGACAAAGGGTAAAAGTTTCAAGCTTCCCCTTCAAAAATCACATTTTCATTCGTTCCTCGTCGACGCCATACAGCATGTACCTCGTTCACTTCCACGCAATCGATGGAACGCAAATCATACGGTTGGCTAGCTAGTGTATTAATCTACGCAGAGGCGCAACGGTGACCACATAAATTAATAATCACCGAACGACACGGCTCATTGCGACGCAACGGCGGCCAGCGCGGTTACGAGACTGCTCGTTCGTCGCAATCAATTAAACCTGATTACGGTCGTCCTTTCCCGTGTCTCCTCTGCGGGTCCCCTCGATCGTTAATTCTCTTAACCGGGAAACCGAAGGTGAAGGAGGGGGAAACGGGCAACGGGGAGGGAATCGAAAGAAGGGAGAAAAAAATGGACGGGACACGAGATACGAGGCTCTGTATACACCAGCTATCCGCGACTTCTTATTCGAGCCGCGTAGAACGTGAGTAAGTAGTCGATCAATGGCTCCCGGTGTCCGACGGACTTCCAGGTCCCCGGAGAGCTGTTGACATCGAGCACCGGTGCACTATGTTGGCCGCGCTCTCCACAGCATCTTATACTCGCGTCTCTCCTTTCGGGGAGCTGAACTGCCCCCGGACGAGAAACGGCCTCCGGAAAGGTATCGCGAGCGATCTCGCTCGGCTGCCTCGCCAAGCGCGTCCCAAAGCACTTCCGGTTGCCGCTACCGGCTCGAGAATCCCGACAATGCGACGTCGGCCCCGGTTTTTGTTTTGTGCAAATGAACCTATCAACGTCGACGCTCGCGCGCCTTAATCGATCCGATATGGTGTTGAATAGAGATCTTGATTGTCCGTTAATTACCCAGAGATTTTATCTTCGTAGGTTATTCTTTGCGTGACAGAGGGATACGGAGGATCTGTTTCTAGTAGGGATCGCTCGGTTTTGTGGGTGTTAGAATAACTATTTAGTAGTGATTAGGGTCAACTATTTTGTTACTCGTCGAAATCGTCCCTCTCGAATTATTCTCCATTATAGTATACATTCACTCGAAGTTCAACCCTATCAATTTTACTATATCTCCCTAACTACCTAGAAATAAAATAGTTACACCTTTCTAAATGAATAACTATTATATCCTTTAAATAATTCTTAGAGCTTCTTGCATTCTCCAAATTATTTTTGCATCGAAAATGTAATACTCGCACTTAATTTTCACAGTAGACGTTAGTTCGCCTTAGTTACGAAGTTTGGTTACTATACTTACCTGTAATCAGAGTCTGAGCCTCTACCTCTGTGAAACAATTCTTTCGATCTTCAAGACTCGATCTTCGGTCTCAGCAGAAGTCCACCGACGTTCTAGATCGCTCCAGTTTCTCCCGCAGCGCGGACCAACGTCGATCCCCGGACGTCTGACCGGTGGCCCGTCGATATTTCACTCGGCAAGAGACCGCGAGCAGGGCAAAATCGTTCGTCCTGCGTGCGCCAGCATTGGCCAACTCTCATGCATAGAGTCATGACGGGTCTAAGCGATTGCTTATTGCTGGCTGCAACCAGTCGCCGCCGACCGACGACGCACTGTCCCGAGTCTCGCCCGTTTGTTATCCCGGATCCGATGCTCTACATGGTTCAGTGGACGTTACGCTGACGGGGGACATTATCCGGGTGTCTGGGATGGATCTTGCTCCCCCTGGAGCACGCGAGGAGATCTGGAAAAGGGGATGGAGAAGCTTCAGGAGGAAGACGGATGAATGCGGGGCGACTTGGGATCATCTAGATCGCTAGAAGTTGAGGGTGGTTTGAGTAATGTGCAGGATGGTGAAGGATTATTAATTAATGACTTGGATGAGTACAACTTGGGATGATCTAGATTGCAAGAAGTTGTGGGCGTTTCGAGTAATGCCATTACTTTGGATTTATTCGGATAGAGGTATCGAGGTGTTTTTAACCTTTTGTGTGCTATGGACGCATACATGTGTCTGGCAGAAGTTGTTCGTAGGGACTATGGGCGCACATATGCGTTTGTTAATTTTTCTTTTCATCGCCTTATGACTTTTTCGATGATGTCAGCCACACATTTCAGCGTTAATCTTTTAGTGCTGACCAAAGTTACTCGTAGGGACCATAAAGAAAAATGTGCGTTTGTTAATTGTTTCGATCTTTCGTTTATGGCAACGCAATTGTCAGTGTACGAGTAACGACACTCTGTCTCTAGCGTTAGCGCGCCATTAGACCAAGAGTATTCAGCACTCAAAGGGTTAATTAAACTCTCAGATTTCCCATAGGGAAGGAATTCGATATTCGAGAAAATGTATCCATTGCACGTATCAACGACGCATATTATTGTTATAAAAAATCTGTACGTCCAGAAGGATGGATTACTTCATCCTCTTGAACTTCGAACGATCTCGAACGAGATACCTAAGAAAAAAGAAGGAAACGTCGAGAAACGTTTGAAACTGTACAACGGGCAACTGTTTCCGTAGAAGCCAGCGCTGCACCTCGTAATATCCCGATCGCTCTCATTCTTCTTACCAGACCTTGTGTTTATAGTAGAACAAAACCGATCCTGAACACTTGAGCAATATTCCCCGGTGAGTTCACCGTAGAACGAACCAGAGACCACTGGCGAATGCGGTTCGCGCTCGATCCATGTAAGCCCGCTCGCGATGTAGGCTCACGGTTCGCCAGGCGGACAAATCGACTCTGACGGAGCCGCGATTTTTCAGGGTGTACCAGTTTTTTCGAGCGTTACCTACCGCGCGCGGAACGTGGCCCCTTATGTCGCGTATACATTACCGCGTGAAACGAATGATTCTCTTCCCACCAGTCACGGCACTACCGTGAACTATGACGATTTCTGCCGAACGTGCCCTAACGAATTTAAAACACCGATGTTCAACCGTGGACCAGCGACCGTTTCGCGTCCTCATAATTTATTTCGTTGCTGAAATTGCCAACATCTCGGACAAAACGATTCATTTTTAATCGGTCACTTTACCCCAACAACCACGAAACGAAATTCTTATCGCTCAAATCTTTTTTCCATCGAGTGACATTTTTGTATCCTACTACGGAAAAGGAAATTTTAATCTTTCTAGCCGATGCATTAACACGAAGTAGAATTTTATTTGCTAGTTTGAGGATGTTTGAGGGTCTCACAAAGACAGTTAGCTTATTTGGATAACAGAACGTTTCACTAATTAAGGCGGTTGGATAACGAATGTCCGGATAATGGGTCCTTGGATAACTGAACGTCCGACGGTATTAGGATAATGGGTGTTCGGATAACAGAGTGGCCAGGGACATTAGAGCGCGCGGATAACGAGCGCTCGGATAATGAAGGTTCCACGATATTCAGATCCTTCGTTCAGCGTCGTTCGACTTTCGCGCGTTACGTAAAGTAATTATCGTGGCGTGAGAACGTGTGCAGGTACGAAGGCACGGTCGATTAGCATCGATGATCGAGGCCCGCGCGAAGACGACGCCGTCACGTGGACCGCCATAGAAGAAGAGGGACACGGACGGGAAGAAGGTAGCGGCGACGATCGCGTGCGATCCGGACGTGGAAGGAACGTTCGACCGGGCAAGGTCAGCCGCGTGGGCAGGTATCCGTAGCTCGACGATTTTGCAACGCTCTCGCGCTTCCTGCTGCAATTGATTAATGGCGGCCGCGGCGCGCAGCGTTATATATACCCGGTCGACCGTGTCCCGTGCCTTGCTGCCGGCCGATGCAATCGAACCGTGGCCGATCATCTTCAAGGTTGGCCGAGGATCGGCTTTGTTTCATCCTTTTGTTCGTAGGAACCGTACGATTTCTCCGTCGAAGGAGTAAGAGGATTCCGTGAAATTTTGTTTAACATTTTACCGTCCGCTCGTGGCTCAAATTATTGCATACGCACTCCCGACCGGCTCATTTTGGCGTAGATGAATCGCTAATGAATTGATCGCAATGATTTTCTTCGCACAATCGATAGTTTCATATTTCTTTACAGTATACAGGGTGTTCGGTCGGATCTAGGAAGGAATTGAAGGGGTAACTCTACGTGACATTCTCAGACGAAAATCAAGAGTAACGATATTGCGTTTGAAGCTTTGTTTATGAGTTATAAGTAGTCATTTTCATTCGATTAATAGTTTAATCCCTCCATTGTGATCGTCAAACTCACGCTCACTAGACAAAGATCGTGATTATAGTAATGTATAAGGAAGACAAGAATCTTGTTGATTGTAAGAGGGAAATGGCTTTTAGGAAGAGTAATTTGATTTTAAGGAAACTAGCTGGAATTTCGAGCGCGTTAACAGAGGCGAAGGTACCGTTAATTTATGTACTTTTATGTATAACGATGCGATGATAGGAGAACGTACGAATGCAGTATGAAAACTATCGACTACCGTGTTCAATCGTATTTAAAAAAGGTCACGAAGGAAGTGTGGGTGCTGAAAGAAATCACACAAAGGCTGGTTCAATAGATTAAACAAAAATATTTAATTTCGCGATACGTTTAAGTACTGGCCGCTCGTGTTCACCGTTTACAAACTATTATGTACAAAAAAAAAGGAGAAGAAACTGATAAAAAGAGTCGGAAGAAGCGAACATGAGTAAAACGTTGGTCCGTTGCACGTCAGTCGAGAGGTCCGTGCATCAAGCGGAAGCATAAAAGCGATACTCCGATTCGCAGACGAGTCTCCCCCCCTTTCCGATTACTCGCAGGTTTCTCCTTCCCTCCCCGTCCCCGTCGCTTATTTACAAGATGCACGTTTGTTTTTACACACCGACGTGGCGTCACTTCTCTCTCTTTTTCTCTCTTGTTCACTTTTATTTAACTGGCCTCTCAACGTGACAGGTTCGCGGATGCGAGATCGCTTCCGATCGTCTGCCCCCTCTGTTTCCGCGCCTACACGCCTCGCTGTACAGCAAACATGAAGACGAAGAACACGATTCCATCGTGGATCGTGCGCAGTACAGAAAGAATAAGATCCTAAAGCGGTCCGCTCCAAGTATACATACATATACAATATAGAATATTTTATATAAATATATTATATTAAGGCACTCCACTACTGGCCGGTATATCCGCGACTTTCCGGTTGCTTTATACAGGGTCTTGCTAATTATTTCCCCTCTCTCTCTCCACATCCGTGTGTATATGATACGCGAACGCAAGCTCCGCAGGTCGAAGCAAATAATTAAACAGCGATACACGCAATCGGCGATACTCCTCGGTCGCAATAAATTAATCTCTCGTCTCCCGTATCGGATCGGTGACGCCTATGTACAAGTTTGAACACATTTCCGTGGCGGGTCTCGATTATCTTTCCGCAACGATTCATTTCCGTCCGTCGTTACTTCCGTTACTTTCATCAACTCCTCTCTAGCGATCCCTCAACGCGATCCATCTCGCTTCATCCCCTTTCGTCTCCGCTGTATGTATGTACCCCTAAGCTCTGGAACTCGAAGAACCGATGTCCACCTCCGTTCCACTCGTTTTGACAACGATCGTCAACTCGAAACCACAAATTTTATCCTTCAATCCTCCAAGAAGGACTTGGCCGCACCCAAAGTGCGCCAAGCAAGAATTCGAATCCAGGCCCCCACGGGCCAATAAAGATGACGGAAGCTTCACAGCGACATGGGTAACTCTGTTGGCCTCTTCACTCCCAGCGTCAGGTCCAATGGCTTGCTCTTCGTGGTGGTTTCTTCCTTGGCGGGACTCTCGCGGTCGCAGTCGTTCTCGTTCGACCGGACGTCCTCCTCCTCCGACTGACTTGGTCTCGGCGAGCTTCTGCTCGATCGGACGCTGAGGTCGATCGGTTCGTCCTGCTCCACTGCCAGGCCACCCGGGCTTGGGCTGACCAGGAGCAGATCTCCGCCTCTGGGCGAGTGCTGGGACGCGGCTGGCGTCACCAAGCCCGGCGGGGGGTACACCAGGCCCAGGCTCTGGTGCGGATGGTACCCCGTCGTCAGCGTTACCGTGGCGTTGATCTTCCTGGGCGGGAACTCGCGCTCGGACAGGGTAGGTGACGCGGCGCTGGTCTTGAAGTAGCTCAACGCCGAGTTGCTCCTGGACTCGGTGTCGTGGGCGTCGCCGCCGTCCACGGAGGACGACGCTCCGCTGTCGCTCGGCGTGTCTGCTGTTCTCTTGTACGCCGGAAGGAACGGTCGGAATACGTCGGACGGACTGGTCGGCACGCAGACACCACCTTCCTTCTGAGCGAAGTTCATTGGGAACATCGGTGACGCCGGATGCTGCTGTTGTTGCTGCTGTTTGTAGAAAGGTGGAGGCGTCGCATCCCGGGGAGGCGTACCCGGGGGCTGCTGGTGGTTACCACCAACTCGTTCGCGCTCTTTCTGCCAGGCCAGCAAACGAAGCTGGTTCTGAAGAGCCACGTCGTCCGGATGAGGGGACCTGTTCCCTCGCTCGCGTTCCTGCTTCAGCATTGCCACGTGCAACAGATGAGATTGAAGCGCTAGGTCTTCCTGACTAGGTGAGGCGCGATCCTTCCCGTCCTTTCCGTACACCCCGCTACCTTGCTGCCCCTGTGCCTGAGGCAGGAACCCTGGCAGGAAACCGGGCCCGAACGGGGAACCAGCCCCGGCGGCCATGTTCTGGCTGCCGTTCGTTTGCTCCTGCAGCAGGCAGTGGATCTTGAACCAGTTGGAACGACGACCGTACCGCGAGCTGGACTTGGACATCCCGACCGTCAGGCATTTTCGAAGGCGGCACGCCTTGCAGGCGGTGCGGTTCTTCTTGTTGATCACGCAGACACCGCCGTTCTTGCACTCCGATATGCTGCCGGGGTTGTTGTAGGTTCTGCCGAAGAAGGACTGCAAGCAGAAGAAAGAAGAGAACGGTGAGCTGCGCAAGTGGCTCGTTTTAAGCGAGGCAAAGAACTGTTTTGAGAAATTGTACTGTGTTGGATGATCTTGAAATTGTACCAGCTGTATGCGTGCGTATATGTGTGTGTTGTGAAAATTGTACGGTATTCCATATTTTATATCCTTCTATTCCTCTATTTTGTCACCGTTTCATCGAAGAAGCATTAATCGCTTCAATCGGGACGATGACATTCGTAGCGAATTTAAAATTGAAGTCTGTTTTCAGTTCCATTATTATCACGATTCGTCTTAAAGTCCCTATATCCGATCTAAGCTATCCTACCGAACGATTAACAAATTTTCCGAAGCTGAGCGGAAAAGAACTGGATTTCCACGAAAGGCAACTCATCCAGCGAACTTCTATACAAAGCTGAACGTGGAAGCGACGTTTCAACCGATTCGTCCACGCGCTGTATAAAGGGCCGGCGAAGCGTGTTCAGGCCACGCGCGGATTCTTCAACGGATTAAACGTCAGGGCTTAATGTTACGCGCGTCACAGGAATTAGCATTGCTGCGTCTAGGAGAGAAGGTCGAGCAGCGGGGGCAGGATCGCGGCGAAATAGGTGGACAGGGTGGCACTGAGGATGGAGCATTGTGCGCGGCGTGGCTGGTCGTAAAGTTAAACGCCTGTCGGCCGACGTTAAAACCGCCTCGAAAGCGGCGCATCGTGAACTAATTTACGACGCGACGACCCCTCTATGTCTGGGCTTGGCCTCGACCACTCGACTAGTCGCTAATCGAGTGTCTTTCGAGAACCGAGTGCACTTTCCTTGATCGATGTTCACCGTTTTGTGGAATATAACGTGGGTTGATCTTTTAAGGGGATATTGCGGTCTAGAATTTTAAAATAATCGATCTTTTTTATTGCATTTGACTTTAAAAATATTTGTGCAAAACCATTTCGTTAAATTCATGAAAATTCCAACGATATAGAGGTTTTAACGAAAGAATTTCATTTGTTTCTTCAACTGGATCATAATTCTAAGGGGGGTTCGGGTTAGATCTTGCAATATTTTTGTATTCACTTTTCCTTTAGCGAATTTATATAATCTTTTTTTTTTTAATTTTGGTATCACTGTAATTATTCCTTTTATACATTTCCTTAGCTTTGAATAACAAGCTTTGGGATAGATTAAGGTTGAAATATCTTTTGAAATTACAACGCGAATAAAATCTGCGTTTACAAGGAATTCTAGAAATCGCAGTACACACTGAGTCGTACAGTAGTCCAAATATCGCTTCAGTAGGGACCCTACGTCGCGGAACAAGCACGGAGCACCAATTTATAGCTCCTATATACTTCATCGCGAACCGGAAACGCTCGGATTCTGGGCTTCACTTGACGCAGCCACGTGGGCGGTTTTAACGGTTCGAAAACCCAAAAGCTCGCGGTAACGGTACTCGTACCAAATGGGATCGACGAATCATCCGCTGCATCGACCTGTGGCCCACATTTCTGCTCGATAACGCATCCAGATTACTGGCCTGCGTGTCACCAAATGGGTGATTCATTCGACAACCATCAAATCACAAACCTACATCCATAATCACTCATGATTCTACTCTATAATTTTATAATCTAATATTTTATAATTAAAAATATAAGAATATTATATAATCCTTTAAACACAACACTCGCTTTACTTATGCATCACTGATTAACTCGTGCATCTAACTATCATGAATATTGCATACAATGAAATTTGGTACCACCAACAATTCGTCACATTTGAATAACGACACCAAAAGTTTGCGTGGCTTAACACTAGAACTACCGACAATTTTAGTGTACTTATTTGCATGGAAGAGATCAAATTGAAGATTACATGAAAAGATATTGAATGCATAAAGAACAAATCATTATTTATACTTTCTGAAGAAAACCATAGTAAGTTTTGGAAGCTTTACCACAGTGAACTTAAAAGTCTGCTACGAACAATCACTAATTGGTCATTTTGACTAGTCTGATAGTTCTAATATCAAGAAGGATCTCACCACATACGAAACTTCGTTCTACGACTTTTCCAAGCGAAGACGGGCTACGCGAACCCGTGCAACGGGACAGCAGCGGCGTAACATGCATCCAACAGAAGATTCAGGCGTGATGATCGAGGAGAAACGCGGAATCGAAGGATTCCAGTGTCAAGGAGGCGGCCCGATGGCGTTGATTAATCGCTGGAGGCATGGAACAACGGCGCGCGCTCGACAAACTGGTAATGATCGCGAGGATGGAAGCGGGCCAGCGGTACCTCGGGCTGCAATCTCTTGATCTTAGATGAAACGGCTCCCGTACGCCAGATGATCCTTGGCTGTCACCGCGGCTGTGTGAAAGGGGTCACGGTGCCGTCGTGTGCACGCGAGAGCTCCGGTAGCCGATCGCTTCCGCCTACGAAACCGCTCATTGTTCAGGAATGCGACCTGATGAACGTGCGGAGATAATTGTGCTTCGTGAAACAAAAATTGTACAGAGCACGTGGAAAATTTTGGTATCAGAAACTATGAAAGCGAGATGCATCGTCGTGTACTTGAAACTAGTTCAATTTTGGGAATGTGATCCGTTGTACAGAAAGGTGTGCGTAATCAAACGTAGTCTCGATTCATTCGTACATTATACAGGGTGTTAAGCTAGTTGCGAGGCTAAAATGAAAGGGGTAATTCTAGGCGTTGAGATAACACGAAAATCAAGAGTGACGAAATTTCGTTAAACGCTTCATTAATTAATTATTAGCAATTAAAGATTGCGTGAAATTAGGCAATCCGCCTTGCACTGCCATTCGTTTGACTGGTCACTCACAGAAAGCTCGTAAAATACCGATTTTTTCTTTCGTTCTAAATTGCTCTCTTATAACATAACAATAGCGTGCTTTGCATTCCAACTGTTTCGTCCCTCGTTATTTTTACAAACGTCGTTGTTCAACCAAGAAACGATTAAAGAACGTATCCGTATAAAATGTGTCAGCTAACACGACATCTGTTTCGCGAAACGATGCCTTTGGAGAAACCGAAGGGTTGCGAATCGCGTTTCCAGCTGCGATTGCGTCGCCGCTGCTCAGTCAGCTGGTACGCAGG
Organism: Tetrapedia diversipes; assembly: GCA_033822845.1. Taxonomy (NCBI): domain Eukaryota; kingdom Metazoa; phylum Arthropoda; class Insecta; order Hymenoptera; family Apidae; genus Tetrapedia; species Tetrapedia diversipes. The sequence continues at coordinate 337,354 of JAOPTO010000605.1, read as the reverse complement.
TTGACCGTAGACAGAAAACAAGGTGGACAACAGGATTCGCGAGCGAGGTTACGCAACGGGCGTTCGCGGTTACCATGTTTTTCTGGCCCAATCCTGGTCCGGTCGCGAATCACGTACCTGTCGTGGACGCCAGAAAATTGGAATCGGCCGGTAAAAAAAATTACGTGGCTCGCCGTTTACGGTGGATCGCGACATATCCGTCATGGACAGGTCGAGATTAGCGCAAATCAGCCGGCACGCCCGGAATCCCGGGCCGATTTGTAACGCCATATAGAAACGCCGCTGGGGAAACCGTTTGTCCGTGATCGTGAACGAACGGCGAGCGCGGGAAAGCTTGACGGATTGTCGATGAAAAATGCAGGAGGTCGGTCCCCGAACGGGGTCGGGAAACGTGTCGGAGTTACGGCGGCCTGGTCCAGCTGTGGGTTAACGAGTTTCAATGAGTCTGCGGTTTATGGGTGTTTCGGCGTGCGTGAGTGAGGATTGGTCACTAGTTGGTACAAGAACGGCGATCGACGTCGACGTTTAGACTTGTATGAGGTTGCCACAGATTTGTCTTTGATAACCGGCCACCGTTATTGAAACCGATCGTCTCAGGTACAATGGAGGATCGTATGAATTATAGAGTGGATGTGGAAACAAGAAGTTTTATTTGTACGGTTGATGATAAACGCTTGGAGGTTCAAACTGATCGACCGCGAAACACCAAGTTAAAAGTATTTGAACCCATTGTTGAAACAGATGATAATGAAGTTAACTGCCAATCCCGAAAAAATAATGTCAGCGATGGGGACACCTAACGACGGGTCGAGTAATTAATTAATCAGGTTAAGAAACTTTATATATATTTTTTCTTCTCCCTCGCGTTCGTTTGTTTTATAAGCTACTGCTCGCCACGCGTGTACGTCTTCTCTGTTCTATAATAAATTTGGAAAACTGTGCAGATACATTGAAAAACTATCCCATTACCCTTAACACCCATCGAATACCGAAAGATTACGCGAAAACTTCAACAGAAAAGAGTCGATTAAACATTACCTGACGTTAACACGTTCTCGTTACATTTCTGTTCCACAAAAATACGCTAGCTATCGTGAACACTGTCCATGAACAGGGACATCCCGAAAAGGATTCAGCGATCGCTTAAAAACCTCACACGTCCAAAACTGTATTCCAAACAGTACAAGCATCCTGACACTCCGTTTACGCGTGCGTCACGTTATCAAACCCTAAATCACAGCTCACGATACACCGGACCCATCCATATCGGTATTAATCGCCTGCAAATCGAGTTCCAAGTATCGGCCGGAAAATTTCCCGCTGCCATTTCGGTCGCGCTCGAAAATCGCTGAACGCGACCCCGGACGATCGGAGGGGAGGCGATTTACAGTGTCGATCAATTTCGTCGCGCGCCGAACACGGGCAACGTTTCCCCGAGCCGGCGTCGGGAATGCGATTGGCACGGCGTGTTCGCCGCGGGAACAATTTCCTCGAGCAGATCGGCGGAAAAAACGCGAGCATGCCGATGGTTTCCCGCACGTGACGGGAATCGAACGCGACTGTCGATCGGCGCCGTTACGAGACACGAAGATCGTAAACACTTCTCGGCGAGTTTAGCCAGGCTAAAAGAGAGAAAGAGAGAATGAACGTTTCACGTTCTGGGAACTCAATTTTCGTTGGACATGTTGGTCGATCGCGAGACGTGCTCGCGTTTCGAGCGGATTCCGCGTAACAGCCGCGACTTTTGCTCGTGTCAACCAAGCCGAGAAGGTTGCTCATCGCACTGACTCATCGATAATGCTGTGAGTCCAGCGGATGAGTTTACCGAACCGTCAGACTCTGATAACTCTGCCTGTCATCACCGGTTCTTGAATCACCAAAAACTCCCACTTCTAGATAAAACCATGTATATATAGGAAATTCTAGTTTTACTTTTATTCGGTAGAGTGGATGATAGGGTTCAGGTGTGACTTAATATAGTTTAATGATAACAACTTAAATGGCTTTACAACTTAGCAACTACTACGTTCAGAATTACACTCTTTCTGTCTTCACAGTCAAACTTTTTCTGCCTTCACAATCAAACTCTTACTGCCTTCACAGTCAAACTCTTTTTACCTTCACAGTCAAACTCTTTCTGCCCCACGTTCGCATTTTCCCCATCACACATTCTTCCAAAAACACTCATTTCTTTTCTATCTAATCGTCAACCTTCCTCACTCGATGCATTCGGTCAAGTTCACCCAAAATTCCTCAGTCGCTCAGTTTTCTCAAGTGCTCATCTTTTGCGACATAGAAACACTCTAATCAAAACATTCTATTCGGTCACACAGCTATCGCACAACTCAAGCACTACTTACATGTTTCTAAACTCGCACCCACTCAATAGCATCCCTACACTCGATCCTATTCCTACATATAATAACCAAGATCTGTAAACCTGAACTAGTGTTCTGAACTCTACCAAAACCTTCACGTCATTATTGTCCGAATCCTGGAAAACTGCGGTATTCCCTCGGAACGGTCTACATCGTGCAACTGTGGACCGTGACACTCGCGCGACGTCGCGCGGCGATCGAGCTAAGTGAGCTTGTAAACATCTGCTTCTCGTTGATAGACGGATGACGTCGCGAGTTAACGCGATTAATGGGGAGAATCCGCGTCGAGGTTGAACTCATTTTCACCGAGCAACTATCCGGTATGTTGATTTTTGGGTGTGTCCGCGGGCGGTCGATGCGGTGGACAGATGTTGATGTAGGTCTGGTGATCGGGAAACGATCACCTGAAACGATCGAGGAAAACTGTGCGGCAGGACTGTGCGAGTGTATGGGCGATTAGTATGGGCGCCGCGTGAAGCGGAGTTGCTGCAAAAACCGGGGTTCGTAATTTGCGATGGTAATGGACTCATTGATGTCGGAGATTAGGATCTTTAGACGGTCTTTTTATACGGATGGATCTAGATCCGCGAATACGATTTGCGCACGACAAGCGTTTTCTGAGTGCTGTCGTGTATGAATATAAAAATTACTGTATTTCCTTGATTATTCAATTTCATTCACAGTCCACTAATACACGATGACGATCTATCCCCCCCATAATAATTAATTCTGTTGTGAACTTAGGTTTATTTTATATATAAACATTATTATAATACAAAGTGTGAAACGCAGGAAATTCGCAGAAAACATTAAGTGATAAGAAAGAATATAACGATAATGTGAAAAACACTCTCTACGACTCCACCTACGATAACGATGCATCAAAGGCTGAAAAGTAAAATGAAGAAAGCACCACGGGATGGTCGCCTCCACAGAGATTTCCATCTAACAGACAACAGCCCTTGATGCTGTGCTCGCCTAAGATCATCGTTACACTCTAACGAATTCAATTTGCACATAACGAGAAGTTACTTCTCCAAGCAGTCGCAGAATCTGATCAAATCCCATTCGAAGGAATACAAAATCTCCATCGTTGCTGCTCTAACGTACTCCAAGTCCAATTCCACTCCTCCTAGAAAGCAGAGAAATAAAATTCCCTGAAGATCCTGAAGAATCCCAGTGACGTAGCTGTTGTCTGCCACGAAAAAGCAAACAAGCATACCAAATCACTGTCCGATGCGTCAACCGCGAGACGAAACGATCATTTCCCCGCCTCTGTTCCGGAGTGCTCGTGACTCGTCAGTCCACAGTGGCGAGTGACCCTGATACGCGCGCGATTCAAGCGGCGGCGAGGTTCGCGGAACGCGCGTCATCCTCGTTCCAGCGAATCCGCTCGCGTCCGCGTTTCCTTCCTCCGTGGCTTCCCCGGCGGGGATGATGACTCGGCGAGCGGCGCCTCGAGATCTGGATCCCGTGTCCTGGCACTACGTGGTACCACCTGCTGTCCACATATCGGTCAGTTATCGTCAGGATCGAGCAGAAGCTCCGTACAGCTTCTACGTTTCCTCGCTAGGAACGTATCCTCAGTCGAGGTTAGGGGTGACGGGGAGGATAGATAGCGCTGGTTGAATTGAAGATGTTAGACTTTTATGGTCGAGGTCTCGTGCAAACTTCAGCGTCAAAGCTTTAGTGTCTTTATCAAAAGAAATGTATGGAATATGTTTGGAATATAGGGAACATTGGATGTTTGTTTCTATAGGTGCTTGATTTACATATCAGAGTTTCGATAATGATATAACTGCATAGGTTTATAGTAAACTGCGTCCACTAGGTACTTCGGTATTGTAGTATTTCGTTATTATTATATTTCAATCGTTTAGCTACAGTTCTGTCCACCTCTTTTTCCAACATCACCAAGGATCAATCGAGAATCATCGTTTTGCCTTCTTAATCAGTTTATCAAATACTCAGACTGAACCGTGTTGAAAATTTTCCTCGCAGACAAGTTTAACAGCTAGACCTGTTCAATCAAGCTGTCGATGTTCATTCAGATAGACTCGGAGTCACAAGTTAGTCATCGAGTCGATTCTCGTGAACTCAAAAAATCGCAATTTTCCACGTAACAACTGATCTGGATCTTCGTTGCTATTTCTAGCCGTGGCTGGCGGTCGCCACGCGAGAATAGCACGTTCCTGTCTCGCGCTTTTATTCCGCTTCTTAATCGAGTCCACGCATGACTGACCGCGCGGCACGATCGATATTCCGGTGATCGATTCCTAGCCGCTGGGATTTCCATCCGTGCTCCGGGGAATTTTCGTTCGAATCGCCTGGAGGCGATTGTTTGATAACGGAGAGAGATATCGTTGATTCCTTTGAGCTGCTGAAAAGACGGTTCACGAGGTTTCGTTCGATCGGCGAAGGGATTTTTGGCGAACGGCCAACGGAACCCGACTGAAACGAGATCACTGAAAATCGAACGAGCGATCCTGACGTCACGTCGCCGTGGAGACCTTGGCTGAGGCGCGCATGCTGCATGCTGAACGTCGATGCCACTCTCGTTTTCGTTTCGAGTTCGAGCGTTGCGTCGAGCCGTAGATCGAGCGCCGCGATTGCGACGGTGCTCGGGTTCGATGGAACTCGATCGAGAAATTGTGTTGGACAGACGAAGGTTACATCGAGGTGGAAAATATTTTATTTTTCTCCTGACTTCCGTTGGACAACCGCAAATTTTCCAGCCATGGAAATTGGAAGAATTGCAGGGGTATCAAGATACTGGGGAGCTTTCACTTTTTAATTTTTTAATTTTATTCGGTATAAACGAAATAAACCCTTTGGTCGATCCAAAGACAAAATAAATGAGTTTTGGCAGGAGTATTGTACGAAAAGGAAACAGAAATATATGAGACAGTGTGAAATATTTGTAGAAATGCGATCGAGTGGATACAATTTTGGGAAAGTGTGAAGAGCGTTCGAGTTGAGTAATAGCCGTGCGAATGTTTAGACTAGAGTGTTCCTGAAACGCGGAAGATGAGTACTAGGGACAATTGAGCGATCGAGGAATTTTTGATGAAAGTGATTGAATGATCGAGTGAGAAAGATTTATAATTCGAAATAAAGGAAATGAGTGTTTGAAAGATTTATAATTCGAAATAAAGGAAATGAGTGTTTGAAAGAATGTATAATAGGGTGAATAGGAAATTCTAGAACGTCGAAGTTGTTAAGTCGAAAAGTTGTTTATACGTTACTGTTAAACAATTTTAAATATATTTAAGAACATTGCATTGTTACGTCTACACCTGAACCCAACCGTCTCTCTAAATTAAATAAAATCCTACATATTAAAGAAAGTTAAAGGGTTAATTTTTTACACGGTTCAACCGCCTAGAAACGATTTACCGGAAGCAGTGTCGGTGATCGTAGACACATTTTAAGCGCCGCAACGATGTCAATGCCTCGTCGCACGCTTTTATGACACGGAATGCCTTCATGTCCTACGATGCAGAAGATTGAATTGCAGATCGGCTGTCTGCAGTATCTAACCACGGGAACAATGAACGAGCGTCATTGTATGCTGATGCTCTGTCTACGATTTCGTAGGTTCTGATCTTGCCTGGCGCTACGCGCGCCGGAAACCAAGTTCAAGAGGACTGACGGTGTTTTCTCGGAAACGGCGAGGCCTCGCAACGGCCTCATTAATAATTTGATCGATGGCGGGAATTCGCGGCACGCGTTTGATTTAGTGACTCGCGGAACGTTCAAGATTGATCGTTTCACGGAGAACGTGACGCTAGACGATGTGTTTTCCTGAAAATAGCTGAGAAACTGAAACCGTTGAGTTGTGCAACTCTTCCCGTAACAATTTTCGTCATCCGTGTTTACCTTCATTTTTCTTTTCGTCTCTAAGAAAAATCAAAATCATAAATAAAGTATATATTGAGTTTAATGAATCATATTATACTCTTATATACTTAATTATAATATATTAGATTATAGAATCAATTGTTGAATCATATTATAAAAATCGTATCATGTAGAATTGTTGAGTTTAATATGTATCTCACACACTACACCCTTTTTATTATATTCTCGCACCTCTACCACTCATACCAACCCCTACATCCAAAAACCCAGCGAAATTACGTTGTTCATTTTTATTGGTTCAACGGTATAATTTATGAATCGAACAATTTATTACCTAACACTATCCCTTTCACGATCAGTCAAATGACCGTTTTTAAAATTTCGATTAGAATTTCCTGTATACAACGTAATTGAATCGACTTTAAACTTTACGATTTTTCTTCAAGTTTACGTATTATACATTTTACAATGTCCGCAACTTTTTTCATCGTTTATTTTCTGAGAAAAATTTGTAGTCTGTTTCACCCACCGCTACCAATCAAACGACTGATTAGGTGTAGGAATAGCGTTGATGCAGGCGTTTGAAGCCTGAAAATCTGGAGCACATTTCATTGTTCGGTAAAGACTGTGGAACGAAGGGAAGTTATTAAGAGCTTATCGTTCGATTTGCAACAGGCTAAAGAACAATAAGCGCCGGCGCACTTCCTGGTCTGAGCACACGTGCTCGGCAACATCATAATTTATCGATCTTTACGTGCGAAGCATAGCATTAGACAGTCCGCAATTGATTATCACCAGTCTATTAGTTCTATCTGAAGCGATAAAATGGCAAAAGGTTGCGTACACACACGGTAACACGACGAGCATGCATGCGTCTATAATAATTTATGATGCAGCGGGTACATTCTTCAATTAGACGGAGCTTCGGGTATAAATTTTCAATAACATACTCTGGCAGAACTTTCTTATCATATTTTATGCGGATTAATCGTGCAGTCAATTAAGAGCAGGGAAAGAACCCAGCAGAAACAACGTTAAAGACTGTTCTGTTCTCTACGTACATCACTCAACACCGTCTCGAACCCAAGTGAACGTAAAATTCACTTCAGTTTCTCCATCATCTTTAGCTTTAAGTAAACGTACAAATTAAATGGAAATTGATGTAAATTAATACAACTGCTATATCATCGTCAGCTCTACATAAGCATAAAAATTACCTCTCGACCGAAAACTACTCGTGTCCGGAACGAATATTAATTTTTATTTTACCGCCATAACCCGGTGGAGCATTTTTAATACCCCAAGTTCTTTCGAGAAGCGCGAAAGTGGAAAGACCACACAATGAGAACTGGCAGTAATAAAATTGGTCAGATAGTAAAACGGACACAAACCTTCAAACAATGTTTGTATCATAACATACCTTAGCCTTAAGAATCTACATACAGTGATAGACATATTATCACTAGGTTTACAACCCTTCAATTTGGAGGGTTTCAGACTTCACGAGTAAAATTTGAAAAAAACAATCACTATTATTCCTAGAGCAATATTTGCTAAGTTTTATTGACGGAACGATACAAATATATCCAAATCTATTTCCCTCTCAATTCAGCAATTTCAAAATCTTCTTATTCTATTCTTATCCCTCAATAAATAAATATTAGAAGGAAATATACGAAAAATGTCCGTAAAGCTAGTGTTATTGTCCCCTTCTTTCTTCGAGAATGAATAAAATAAAATACAAACTCAACGTGTCCCCATTTCTTTTATCCACCCTCCTCTACCTTCCAAACGGACCGCCTAAACCCTCTGGAACCAGCTAGCATCGCGAAGATCCGAAGCGTCGTCGAGCTCCGAAGATCGTTCAGCATCAGGAAGCCATCGATCTTCCGGCGGCGAGACGAGCCAGTGTTTCAGTGCTCGTCGTCGCTGCCCGTCTCGCAAGCTCCGCTTGCACCGGGGGCGCTTTATGGCGCTGAACAGGCTCGTACGTCAGCGATTTTTCCGGCTGCCCGATATGGTCGCGGGGAATTTGTCTGAGCGCGAGCTATTTGCTTACATTAGCCGTGCGGGTCGAACGGTGTTCCGCGGATCCAGCCTCGGATAGCCCGGCATGCGTGCGGATTGATGCATGGAGAAGCGGCGAATCGCGTACGCTCCAATAGCCAGGGAGGAAGATACGAGCGTGATCGAGCGGACAACACGAGCGAGCCGCGTGTTTTGTGCCCTCCCCGTGGGGATAAGAGAGAGGAGAGCGGAGTGTATGGACGTGAGAAAAGTCAACAGTAGGAACCTGCTGCATCTATGCTCGATACAGCGAAAAGTTATTCCCCGAGCGTTCGTTCAGCCGCGAGAAAACGCTGATTTTCGCTGTGATCGGGAAAAGTTCACCGTTTTAACATCAGAACTGCCGACAATTATAGTGTACTTATTTGCATGGAGGAGATAAAATTGAAAATTACACGAAAAGATATTGAATAGATAGAAAACAAATCTTTATTTGTACTATCTGCAGAAAATCGTAGTAAATTTTGGAAGCTTTACCACGGTGAATTTATAACGCTGCTATGAATAATCATCAATTGGTCAATTTGATTGCTCTGGTAGTTCTAGACTACAGTTAGAAAAGATTTTCAATGTAATTTTAATTCAGTTTCTGGGAGATTGTTTAAGTAGATTTTATAATTAAGCAGGGCTTCTTAGTAAACCTTTTGCAATTTCTGCAAAATTTCTTTTAAATTTGTATTGCATCTTTTGTAGCCATACCTTACGATTTAAATTTATACATTGCAGTACATAAACCAGGAATATAAATTGTTAACGTAAGCAAATATCGACCACCGCCGCGAATTGATCGTGAATCAGTAACGCTCGAACAGTTGAAATGTGTGCATGCGTAGTGATTATATTGTATTATTCATGTCAGTACTTTAACAATAAATTATTTTTTTTTTTCTGAGTATCGAGGCGAGATTGATTATTATTTAATATCCATGAATAGCAATTAATGTGCCTCAAAAGTGTATTCGGATATCGCTAAATGCAGAAGGGGGAATAAAATTTTTCTAAATCTTGCATCCGTATCGTAGATTTACCATCCCTGACATAGACAGTATTCACGAATCACGAGACTCTCTGTTATGGTGATTTCTTGGAGGCACGTTTCCACTCTGCAGCTCGTTCCTTTTCCACGATCCACCGAATCGGCCAGGATCTACTACATAATCTACGCCGGTGTAATATAGCAAACCGTTCCACGACCGATTTCGTTTAATCCTATTCGATCTGCCATCGCGATATTCAAATTTGGTTACACATAAAGACAAAGTGGTCGGCGAGACCCGAGCGTGTGGAAAGGGGACACGATCGGTCGAGGAAAAGCTTGTGTTCTTCCCGAAAAGGATGCAGCAAACAGACGGTGCAGAAAGAGAGGCATAAGAAGAGAGAGCAAGGATCTAGGAGGATCTAGGAGCGTGATCGATCGCGTAGAATCTGTGATTTATTCGTTGCGTGCGCCGGGAAAACGTGGATGTCGCAGCGCAAAGGCCGCGCGCATGCCATTACCCGCGAGGCGATTCGCGAGACGGATTTAATTGCTCGATCATATATTCATAGCAGATGGGGAGGGAACAGAGAGACAGAGAAAGAGAGAGAGAGAGAGAGAGAGAGAAAAGTGCATGGAAAATGTCGAACGATCGACGCAGAGTCGAGGTTTCGCAAGGCTTCGAGGGGACTGCCACCGATTGTTTATCGAATGTTAGCTACCGAACTGTTGCTTAATCCGAGCCGTAATCTGCGATCGTTCCCTGCCCACGTTCCCTATTATGTCTCCGAGGGAAAGAATGCTCGGATCAAATTTCACCTGGCGCGACAGAACGGAAAGGGGTGGATATAATGGATATCCGCGTCCGCGAGATTTAGTGTCGCGTTGGCGAAAGACACTTCTCTGACCGATCGAGGTTGAAAAATGAGACTGGCACGAGGCTGAGAATGAATGTCAGAAGAGAAATAAAAATTGACATTCTGCTTTCTTCGTTTACAAAACATTCTTAGACTCTCAGAATTTTATGAGCAAAGTTTGCAAAAACAATTGTTGTTGCTCCTAGCAATTTTTGCTAACTCTTATCGATGGATCGATACAAATATACCCAAATCTATTTCCCTCTAAGTTTCTGCAATTTCAAATTTTCTTTTACGTACCTATATCTATTCCATAATATATGAATATCGGAAATAGATACACAAGAAATGTCCGTAAATCTAGTGTTAAATTAGCATCGTTTAAATTTCAATAATCAGGCAGTACAATGAAACTGCTGAAGATTCTTGTTCCTCGATCTAAAACCACCGATTTCCTTAACTTCGCGAGCTTCGACTTCACGCTGCTCACCTTCTAATACCAATCCTATCTGCTTTCACTTTTCAGAAACCACGAGAGACGCGGCCAGCTAGGAGGAGACGTTAATTTTCAACGGTCGACGATAACGTGCCGCGATACGAAAGGCGAACCACGAGGAAACAATGCTACCAAGTTTCCTCGTTACACGAGTCTGCCCGCAGAAAGACCTCGCGATCCGAAAGATCATCCACGATGATGCACACCGGTCGTGGATCGTCCGCACGGATCCACGGTTGCGCCGCGCGTGAATCCCGATTCCCGCGTGATAATCGTTCGGGGAACGCTTTCCACGACTGCCTCGCGTTCGATATTTCATCCGTGGCTCGCGTGACTAGCAGAACCACCGGCGGTCGCGAACACCGAGGAGACGACGATTGTCTCGCGGACAGACAGACAGATTCAGCAGACAACGGGTCGCCGCCAACGTAGACGACGCAACCCCGGGACGAGCGCTTATTTACGAGGTTGCGAGCAGTCAGACCTGTGTCTCTGCTGCGTGCTTCCGGTGAAAGCCGGAATATCGCTGCACCGAATCTTTTTGACATGCGCTGCCTAGATTTTAATACTGGGAAGGAGGATTTTAGTTTCAATGACTCTTAGGTGAATAAAATATTACTGGGGATAAATATAGGATTTTATAGGTGTGCTGCAACTCCAATGTTCGTGCTATTTTAATGTTTCCATTTGCAAATAATTTCAATATTTCTTAAATGAAAATTTAAAGATATTAGTACTATTTTTTTTTATATTTCTCGTGGAATTACCTTCTCTTAAAATAGAGAGAGCTTTTCTAGAGATAAATGTAGCATTTCCAATAGATCTCAAATTCAAAGATTAAAGTACTACAATTATCATTAAATCTCTGTTCCAAAGTTCCCAGTAATGCGCAATTAATTTTCCTCAAAAATGGAGGATATCCATAGAGATCGATGTTCCTAAATTGAAATACAAAAATGGTCGCAATCGTCGTAAAACCTTCCTTCGAAAGATCTCAAACATCTTTCTATGACCAAGAAAGCCAGCAGCGAGAACCTCCCAGGATCACTTTTAGCTGCTACGCTCGTGTCACATGCAAATGCGACCCGGCAACCGGCAATCGTTCCACCCAACAGACGTATTCATGCATAGGGACAAGAAGTTCAGACTATTTCACGCGCAACTCATTACACCGTTCCGACGAATGGCGCGATTTTCGACGGTTCGCCTTTGAAACGCGAAACGTAGCGTCGCGCACAGAAGCGCTACTCCGTTTCTTTTTCTCGCGAATTCGATCCGGTTCGCGGACATCCAACGGCGGCGAGGCTTCGCGGGAATTCGCAGGTTGCGTCAATCGGTGGCCCCGTGTTTGCGCAAGCCCGATCGTTCTGAAAAGATCGGGACGTGAGCGTCGCAGGGCGTCGTTCTGAATGCTAAACGAGCATCCTCAAGGGCGCGACGTCTGTGGCAACAGCGACGCCGGTCGGGCGTGAACTGGGCCATCTCGACTCCTTCATCAAGAGCTGGGGCTTCTGAAATCGGTATCGTCGATCGATAGAGGCAACTTGTAACTCGTTTGATAATTTAATTATTTATTTTTACTATCACTTTTATTTCTTTAGCAGAATGAGATGACAGGAATCAGGTGTGAATAAAATAAAGTGAAGTGATTAGAATATCATTAATATATATTTAAAACAGTTTAATAGCAACGGCTTAAACGACTTAGTAACTGCAACGTTCTTACTTCCTTCAGAATCACACGAAAGAGTGTGATCTGCCTTCACAGTCAAACTCTTTCTACTTCACGCCCGCAATTTCCCCGTCATATATTCTTCCAAACACTCATTTCCTTTCTTTTTAATTGTCAACGTCTCTCACTCAATGCATTCTGTCACGTTCACCAAAAATTCCTCAAAATATGTAGCGCTTTTAATAAAGCATTCGTTCGATAATATTGATGGATTAGTGAAATGAAAAGCTTAGTTTTACAATATTTCACGATAAATTGAGTCTCGAAGAAGTTTCATCTGGACTAGGTACTTGTTGCAAAGAAACGCCAGATAAAAATTAATAATACGCTCCCAAGTGTTTCTAAAACGATCTCTTCGATTACCAGTTTAAAAGTCCTCCGTTTTTGCCAACCAGTTTCACTTAAATCCCAGCCTGAAACTGTACCGTGGTAGGGTGCTTGAACTTCAGCTTCGACGATGTAATAAAAATGGGAATAAGAAAGAGGAGGAAGTACAGAAGCATGTAGACCGTGTAGAACACCGTTCTGTATAGCCCGTTTTCACGGACAATCAACCTTCGCGCAGCATTTACACCGGAGCAACAAGTTCGAGCATCGTCTATACCTCACCGTAGTCGTCGTCATCGTCGTCGTCATCATCCTCAAAGTTCACCGTTCTTATTACCGCCGAATAAAGTGCAACAAGTAAACGATAAATTTCGTAGCGAGCCATGAATCTCTGCGTTTTCCGTTACGAAACCCCAATTCATCCCGTCTAAGCAACGAACAACACCAATTTGCGAGGTGGCCGTAAATTGCGACAAGCGTTAAGTTGTGTCGCGGGTATTACGATTCCCGGAGGCAGGCGAAGAGGGAGCAGGTCCACGGGATAGGATCGATGGATCGCGATTTATTGGCTCGTAAAAGGGGCACGTAAACGCGAACGTCGCCGCGATTTGGCCCACATACGAGCAAGGTGGCGGCCGTCGAGCGTTTCCGCGCTACGCCAGCCACCCTGGCCGCTCGTAAATCCCGGATTTATACGAGCGACGCGTCCCCGCTCGTGGTTTCCTCCCTGTTATGCGTTTTACGTTAGCCGACGAACGTGCGTGGCCATTGTCGACGCCTCGAGCCGCTTCCGACAGTATCTGCGGTTCTAAGATTTTTCGTTTCATCTTTTAAATGAAACACATTCATATTCCGGTTTTCACCCTTCTTAACTTAGTATCGATTTTTCTTATTTAACTTACAACTATGTAACTAACTTACAAATTTGTAACTAACTTACAAATCTATTTATGTTACGTTTGTCACCATTTATAAATCTCTATAACTATATCTTTCTTACGAGCAGAGAAACTACGTTTTATCAATCTAGTTTCGTAGATCACTTTGGAATGTCTATAAGATTTGTAACGAATACAAGTGATTCAGAAATATATAAATTTTGTTTAACTATCGTCTGAGTAGCTACGCGAAAGTTATACTTCATTCATTATCATTCAAAGGTTAGTAAAATAGTGGTCCTCGTCTCGCAGACCAAAATTTATCTCACGAATTTTTATCCAACAATCCCAGATGTTGCTTTCAAACTGAAGAAAAATCTGCTCTTGTAATTCTCACATGTACAACCAACAAAATATTACAAAGTTTCCATAAAAGTCAAACTGGAAAGTCATCAAGTCCAGCCTTCGGAACTGTTTCACGTTCTAAGCTCGATTACGAATGGAATCTCCTCCACGATATCTGCGACTCTGCGATTAGCTGCCTCATAAAGCGACGCTAGGCCAGCAATAAGGTGACGCATGTTAACACAAGCGGAGAATCCGTGCCTGGTTGCGTTCTTCCGCCTCCACCGTCTCGCTTTTCCGCGGCTTCCTTTCCTGTAACCACCGCGGCGAGGACGGCACGATTCGCGACTCGCGTTCGCGCATCGTGCCTCTTAACTGCTGCTATTACGCCGCCTAATTGGCGGCCATTTAAATGCCGCCGCTGCAAATAGATCCTCTTAACAAACAGGACCCCACGATTCTGCGTCGCGAAACGAACTGCGACGATTCCCATAAAATGCGCTCGAAGGAAAAGTTTCTTCACTTTTCGTTCTCATGATCTACATTAATCTCAGTTACGGAAATCTGTGAATCTGGAACTTGAAATCCTACACTTCTAACTTTTGACAAGAACTAAATTTCATTTTCAGATCTTAAAGAAACTCGATTGAAGCCAATCGAAATCTCCTTACACATAAGGGAATAAGATTCGTTGCAGGATAAATTAAAATTCGAGTTAATTATAGTGTAGAAAAAAGGGTGTTAAGATTATTCTTTACTATTATTAATGTGAATATTGGCAAAAATATACAGTATACAGTAAATTTTAATTGAACTCTGCCACGCGACTCTATGTTTAATCCTCAGCTCTTTTTAGAACCCTACAACTTGGTTTTCTATTTAACACTCATCCCTTTTTTCTTTTAAGAAAACCCTTGTAGGCCTTTTCCCCTTCCCCACCCCACGCTCGCCAAACATTGCCAACCCATAAGTAAATTGTCAGTCGCCAACGATTTTTTCCGATGAGCCTGGCTTTCGCCTAATCAACCCACACTTTCACTTTTCTGGTCCTTAAAACTACGATACTACAATAGTTTATCCCTCCCAAATGTATCGTTCACTCGCTCCACTATCTATTGAATCACTCTGTATCTTTCTTTCTTATCATGCGAAAGCAAACATTGTATACTCCCCCTTTCAAAATACAGTATCCGTTGGCCACCGTTGACCTAAGATGTACCTAAAACGCCAGACTATAAAAAATATCAATCACCTTCACCTCCACGACTCCTAACCCGCCAAATGTACCGTGCCTAGGTCTCTGGCGAGAGCTCTAAAGCGCAGGGAGATAAAAAAGGAAAAGAGGAGAACCGCGTCGTCGGCAATTCATTTACGTCGTGGCTCGCGAGGCCGCGAACGCGCTCGGTTTCGCAAACGCGCGTCGACGATACAATTGCAAAGGCGCACGGGCAACGTCGAAAGTCAGTCCCGGCGTTCCAGGTCTTTGCGTAACCGGCCTGCTTGGCGCAGGAATCGTTACGATTTGCGACGAGCGTGTACCGAACGAAAGGAGAGGCCGATTCTCACCGGTGGCTCGGATAAAGCACGGCACGTGACAGTTTCTGTTCGACGGGACCATCGGTCGAGTCGATATATCCCGCGTCTGAGTGAGACACTCTCAGTCTGGCCACGGCAATAAAGGCGGCAAACGACTTGGAGACGGGGGAAAAAAAAAGGAAAGATCGGCGAACCGGTCTACTAATCTGTCGATCGTGACGGGAAACGGTAATCGTGGCGGGCAGCGAAATCCCGGTGGAAAATGGAAATCGACTGCGGCGCGTATACACATGTATTAAAATTATGATAATATTGGACGAATAAAACGCCCACGTCCATCCCTTCAACGTTACATTTATTTCTGTTCCTGTTTTATAGTATTAATCGTCTCCTTATTACCACCCCTGGCTGAAATTTGCCGCCTTTATTCAAATTTTCCTTCATTGACAACAGTCTAGAAAATGGTTGATGCATGGCATTGTATGAATCGGCTAGCCTCACAGATACCTTGAAATTGATTCTTTGCTAACATACGCCTTTTCACCAAACGCATTCTCTGATCCTTGGCCCATTGCCGATTATTTGGCGGCCAACTCGAACGACGAACAGTGGGGTATTTCCTAATAATTGCAGTGCCATTTATAATAAATTAAACAATTAAATAAATAATTGATAATTATTAATACTGGGGCTGAAAAATTATCGTTGCAATTCCACTGATTACGATACCACCACGAACATTTCATCGATACCGATACAATTAATGGATACACATCGGCATTAATATCGCCGAACGAATCTTCGCCGCTAAATCAAAAACTGATCCGAGCGTTGAACGGAAAAAGATTCGTACAAACCGTAAATCAAACCACAAAAAGAGAAACAATGAATTTTCAATGAATCTCAGCGTTTTATGAACATGTAAATGAGAAAAGAAAAGTTGGTACATCATTCTTCAGACATTTAGCTACTACGAGAAACAAAAATTGTACGATTTAGATGAAATTTCTAAATCGACTTTTGTCCGACTTCTCGGGGCAAATACCCAACTGTGAGACGCGAAGAAGAGTTCTCCTTTGCGTGTACCAGCGCGTTGCATAAATCGTTCTGCTGATCTACTTCTATGTGACGTAACCGACGTACGTACGTACGTATGTACGCGCGGTGCACAACGAAACGCTTGCTTGGATCCGATTCCATGTTACTTGGGGATTTTTGCGAAAGCAGACTGTGTTGCATTGTTGCATAAGGTTGCGTGTATAATGGGAGAGCTCGATCGGTACTGGCCGAGGGTCATGAATGGGAAATTTGATCTACGAACGTTTGCTCGATGGCGATAAATCTTTAGGTTATCGACAACACAAAAGCTGTGGCAGGAAACGTGAATATGGAAGATAACAAAATTAACAGCACGTTAGAACACGGTTGATTGTCCAAATTAATCGAGAAACAGATCTATTTTCGAGCGAGCGGTTCTTCGAATAATCCCTTCGAAAGAATCGAAAACTTTGTTCGCGTTGTCGAGCAAACGGTACTTAAACAATTTCCAGATACACGTGTTTCCTGCACGAATTAAAGAGATTAGCTCGCGAAGAGCAAAGAAACACCTCGAGACCGTTGAAACCGCCCATTACGAACACGAAACGCCCTCGCGCCGAGCTTAACCGAGCAGATCGCCGACGTCTCCTCGAGCTAAACGCATAAACCTGTCGGTCGCGTTCTCCAGTCCGGAAAGCCTGGTCACTTCCACCCGCTAAGTGCGTTCTCGGATACTTCCAGCGGAAGCGGCTCGGATTCCAGGCTGCGCCGGCCAAACGAACCGCGACGACAGTCGCGGCATGGAAAGCGAGTTTCGCCACGAAATCGGCACCTCCGCGTCCTCGATCCGTCTCGAGGCTCCATTGTCGCGCGATGAATAACGAGCGGCGGCGGTCCAAAGCGTGAATCACATCGCGACGCGAAGTTACGAGCGGGCCAGCCGGCGAAAACTTCGTCTCGATGTCGGTCGCGCATAATCGCAGCGCGGGAAACAATGGTGCCGCGAGCCGATTTGCATCAGAACGCGCCGCGAATCCCCGAAATCTCCTCCCCTTCCGGTCGGGGACACGTTAACGAGCGTGTCGAGCCTCGCAAATTGGTGCAGCGAGGAGGATGGAAGCCGGGTCACGCGCGTTAATATTCATACGCGCGTGTTCGTCCGCCGCGGGCTTCTCTCCGCTCGGATCCGCCCGGATGGCCTTCTGTCGACCGACAGCCGGTCCCTTGTTCTTCTTCGACACGGAATGCCGCTGGAATTCGGGCGTGAATGTGGCACACGCGGGAATGGGGACTTGGATAGAAGGGTTAGGGGATGGCGGGTGCTTGTTCGCCAAATACGCGGTTGATCACGGTTAACCCTTCCAGGACGTAGGATACTTAAATGCCGCGCTAACACGACCGATAAAAAGATAATTATACGTTAAACAAAAGAAGAAAACTGTACTTTTATGTTGTGAAAGCGGAAGTGGAATAACCTCAAAACTCTTATTACTAGGACAGTTTAAATTTGGTGTTATCGATAGCAGTTTCTAAATTATGTAAATTTTCACATTTTACAACTGAGGGTCTCTTTACGAATGCGAACGGTTGGGGCTATAAGTTCCAGGTTTTAGTACTATCGTCTTGGTACTTGGTACACTTGTAACAAGAACCAAGTTAGCTTTATTAATGTTTCGCGGACTTCGAACTGCTAAGGTCACTGATCGTTACCGAAGACCGTATCATACGTCGTGTTTCACACAAATCCGGAGAACTTGGTGTCACCAAAAATGGAAGAAGCTCGAGGCGGAAAAAGGGACCAGTGGAGAAGGAGGAGTAGAAGGAGCGAGGGGAGAGGCACTTCTTCGATGTAGCGGCGGGAATTCGAGGCAATCGTTAGTATGCTAATGAGTGTCCCTCGTTCCTCGGTTCGCTCCCGTAATGCGCGGCCCGGTAAATTATTTCAAATATCTCCCGAACTCCGTCCCCACCCTTCCGTATCAACGTGTCCCGAGCTCCGTGAGAATGGAGCCCGTCTCAGGAGGTGATACACGGGACTCGATGTTGAAACGTGGTATAGGTAAAAAGTGGAGATAGATCGTGCGCGATTTGTCCACGCTCGCGCCGACAATGTCAAAGTTGACCCTCATTTTTTCTCCTTTCACTGGGCTATAAATGGAAAAGCAGAATTCCTTATGAACGCGCGAAGTTGTAACTGGTTGTACGTATGTTCCCCCCCACGAGACCTGTTTTTTCTTCCTCTTTAACGGCTTTGACAACGTTCGTGCCGTGAAACGTTGCTGAATATTCCGTATAATTGCCACGTGCAGGGACTAGGAGGTACAAAATTGCTTAAAAAGCTATCACAGAATCATTGTCGTTAAATTCTCTCGAAGCCTCTCCTGTAGATCTTACGAACGTAGATAAAATATTTCGAAGGTATCCCCGTACAGTACACCACCAAATATAGCCACACGTCTCTCGTACAACAATTTCAACAGCTACAACCAAGATCATACTTAACCGAGATCACTTCAAACGATACATCTCCACCATTCCAGTTCCCGAAAATTAAAACGAACCCGCTAAATTCAAATTTTAATTACAGAAGGTTCACATCAATGTAAATCTTAGAAGCTCCCACCCATTTCGACTGACCATTTGACTGCCACGTCACCTACATCTACGTGATTACACGAAGATTTCTATACACTGGTAAGGACTCTGTCTACTGAATAACCGACAATTTTAATCACCACAAACACCTATGTTCAACCACAAAAATAAGACCTCCTTTCTATAATACGTTGCACATTTACCCTAAGTGAAATGATTAAACCTTAACCTTCATCCTCGTACTGGATTTACGGACATTTCTTGCGCATTTATTTCTAATATAAACATCCTAAGAAATAGGTATACATCATATAGAATTTAAAACTCTAGGGTTGAGAGGAAAATAGATTAAGGTACATATACTCGTATCGATCCACCAATAAAAGCCAACAAAAATCATTAGAAATAATAGTAATTTTTTCGCAAATTTTGCTCGTGAAATCCGTCAAATCGACGGGTCCCGTAAACCTAGCATTAAGCGTGATTGGCGTTTATAACGTTAAACCCAGCAGCCTAACCTAAATTCCTCTAGCCAGCACCTACGACGTGCACCCCTTCCAACGTCAGCAGCGTCCAAGACAATCGACTCACACGAAAGCTGGGAGCCTAGAGGTCGACTTACGTCGGTGTGCATGAAGGATCGGGCTCCGTGGCGAATGCCTTTAATTCTCACCTCTGGACTTTCGTGGCGGCTCTCGATTATCAGGGCCCGATGGCGCCGTTATATATCCCGACGATAACATCGAAAACGCCGTGAGAGCAGCGTACCCAGCCTGCACTTCTTCCTCTCGGCTCGGCTCCGTGTAGCACGGCTAACGCCGTGGCCGCCGCGTGTACACGATGATAATATTAATTCCCCGGCCCCGGGTATCGTCTTTCATGCGATCCCGCGGCGGGGCGATCCGCGATCATTAATTAAACATTCAATTCGTATGAGAAATTTTCGCGGCCTCTCGCCTCGCTACGGGGGGAACACGCGGCCTGATGGATGTCGGATCAGGGGCGGGAAAAAGGTCCCGGGAACTGGGCGAGCGGCGATTTGTCCTGGTAACGGGAACTCGGTCGGTTCCGGCGAAAAAATTCGCCTGCGATGACGTGCGTGAAGGATGAGGGTCGTAAGGCGATGTTCGATGATCCGCGTGATGTGAAAGTTGTTAACGGAGGATTTTTCACGGGAATTCACAAGTTTTTATCTGCGTACTTGTTAGAGAGATAAAACAGCGAATCGGTTTGCTGTCTAAATATTGTAACGTGTACATTACTTTAGGTATTTTGTATACCTTCGTATACTAGGTCTATTCAGTATCTTTTCGTGCGCTTAAATTTCTCGTAAAAGCAACGAAAGTTTGCAGTATGGTTATTATAGCGATCTTTGAAGTTTTGCCCTATCCTATGTTCTTTGCACGCATCACAAGGAACAAACTTTCGTTCAAATTACAATTCCCAAGTTGTTGTCATCGACTTCAGCTAGTCTCACGAGAAGACACCCGACGACTCGCAATTGTGCAACAGCGCCCATAAAGAAAACCCGTGTCCCAAAAAAAAGCCAGCTCGAGTACTCGAAGTCCCACTCGACCCAACAGAAAACGCACTAATAAACACGTAAGCGTCGCCGGCTTATCGCGGAGGCATCCACCGGAGGAGAACGAGGGCGAGAAAACCGTAAGAGGGGCGGAGGGGGAGGATCGACGTAACAGGTTCGAGCGAGGAGAAAAGGCCGGCCGCGGACAAGGAGGCTTTCAAAGCCACCGATAGGTATCCACACATAAATCCGTATCACGTGTAGGCCGTATTTTCCCCGGTTCTCGGATCCTAGAAAGATCCCACAAAGGGGAAGAGAGAAAGGGAGATAGAGAAGACGGAGTCTAATTTACCTAAAACGCGTTATCTGTTGGCTCGGTCTCAGGGAAACCGAACGCACGCGGCAGAAGACAGAGACAGTCCTGGGCCCCGTGGTTGCCTTAATGAGGTCCAATTACTATCGGATGGGTCACTTAGTATGCGGTACCGATATTCCACGGTGCACCACATTAGTGGGACGATGGGAAAGAGAGAGAGAGAGGGGGGGGAGAGAGACAGGGAGAGCAAGGGTCAACACCCTTGCAGCAGTGTATACGTGGCCTAACGAGAGAGACCCGCTGCTCGTCCTGTCGCTCGGTTCGACTGGTACGCGTTCCCGCGCGCACGTGCGCCGCGGAATCCGCCGATTGAATATTATTTGCGGTCCTTATCGATCGCTGCCGCCGCGGGAACGTCGAAGGACATCGCGATGAAAGCGCGGTCCCCGCTTTGCCGTTCCTCTGTGCTGTTGCTGGTGCCTGACGGCTGAACGTGGCCGCTTGTCGCCGAACCGCACGAGGGGAGGATTTTTAACCCTTTGGGTCACAGATGACTCGCAACTGTTTCAATTGTTCGTTTTGCGTGATCTCTAGACAAAACCGGTGCTTGCTGCTCACTTTTAGCTGCTTCGCATCACCGGATGATCGCATTTGCGACAAAAGCAACGGAATCGTGGAAATTGTCAATTTCGTGTCAGTTTCCATTCATCTTTGACTCGATCGCGATTAACGAAAAAAATTCGTAACTCGAAAGAAGACGGATTTTTTAACGTAAAATTGAAAGGATAGAGCCACGAGTATTGATAGCGATTTCTTTATTTTCTTCTCCAAATCTTTTCGCGACCCTCTTCTAACGAGAAGAACACTTGTCAGAATTGAATACCAAAAGATCGCGGTACGGTTAAACTTCGCCATAAATTATTAATAAGCGAAGGCATGGTCAACAGAGAAGAGAGTGAAACGCTCAATTATCAACCGTATGGCATAGCGGAAAAAAGTACCCGGTCTCCGCCATGTGTCACGATTTCTATGACAATCGCGTTCTGCCCACGAAACCGTCCTCGAACGAGGACGATCTGAGATAATCGATTGGTCGCGCTCGATTCTCCCGTCCACTTACGGATTCGAGCCGGGCGAGCGTTTTTCGCGTCCATCGGAATGGGACTTTCTCACCTTCCTCGGCGATGAAGTCCGACGCGTACGTGCCTGTTGTTCCCTGTCGCGATTCGACGCGGCTTATTAAACTTCCCGCCTTTTTAAATCGGAGTGAACGCAACGAGGAACGATTTTATGTCGATGCGACAAGCGGTGTATGGATTGTTATTGCTTCTCAGACTACAGGTCGCTCGTTGGTGATTTCAACGAATGGGTGGTGAGGTTACGCGAACCGTTAAGCCAGCGCTAATTTATTTATTTCTTTGTTTATTTATTTATTAATGTACGGTAGAAAATAAAAATTTTTTTCGCCCATTTTCAAGAATCTGTCTCGAATCATTGCGAGCTACTTTTTTCTCAAAAATACTCTAACTGCTCAAAACTTTGAAATTAGATCTTAGTTTTACAATCTTTCTGTAATACTAGCACAGCCTGTGTTCCTTGTTTTAATATGGACAAGTATCACGAGTTAAATATTAGATTCTGAAGCAACGATCCGATAGGTATACTGAAACTCTGGAGGGATACCTAACCAAAAAGCAATACAATTCAGGTCTCGTAATAAAAACGTACTACATATGCATATCTAAGGATGAAACTCGCGTATCTAACACGTTCATCGGGTACTTCAGTGGCACCTACCATCGAACAATATGCGCTCAAACGATGATTAAGTGGGATTCTTACCTTGCAACCCTCGCATGTGAACGCTCCGAAATGATAACCGGCCGCCGGCTCGCCGCAGACCTTGCACTGTTGGTTCATCTGCAATTATAGAAATTATGTTATTCGAAGGATAGCGGTGCGTCAGTCGGTCTCGTTCCGTCTCATTCTTGGCGGGATAAAGAGACGGGGGAGACGAAGGGACGGAGGTGGAACTGAACGACGAGAGGTAACGCGCGCGGGGATGGCAGAGGGGGAGGGTGACGAACCGGTTCTCCGCGTTCGCTTCGATTTTTATTCCTCCCACAATATCTTACGGATGTTCGAATGCTATTTGGATTACCGAGAAGAGGAGAGCCTGAAAAATTGTTCTGCCTCCCCCTCCCCCCCCCCATCCGGACGGGCTCCCTCTTTCTTTACGACCATTATCGCCTCTGACACGGTTCAACGTTGCGCTAATGCTTCGGGCATCCTCCACTCACGACGATCGATTTCGTTCTCGTTCTCGTCCCGCCTGTCTCCTCCCTGCCCCTCGCACCGTTTCGTTCGACTTTGATCTCTGACTCCGCTTCGGGTACAATTCGCGTTTCCCTCAAACCACTGCATTACGATCCCTGTACTCCTATCACCGTGTCCGCCGTTACGTCTGCTAATTACAGTGGACGCTCGTGTATCCGCGTATCGTTTACACGAACGAGTTAACGGACAGCCTCGGGTACACAGACTCATGGGTGAGCCTTTATCATCCGAACTGTGCGCGAGCGTAACCTCAATCATACAAACGCGCATTCTCACGCAATCGTTTCCATATTACTTTCGAACGTTTCATCCTTTATGCGCGTAATTTATGATGAATGGATGCAGGGTAACAGGGAACAGCCGAGGAGAAACGGAATAATTGACCTTAATTTTCCGAACAGCGAACCTCTGTTACGCGAACTAATAGGGACAGCTGGAGGAAATAGCTGGTTGAGTCTCTGTGTTATTAGAACTACTCGATTATATGAACTCCGATTATATCGAGCCTGGCTTGTTCGGTTAATCGAGGCACCGCTGCACAGAAACCTATCCGGAGGGGCGAACTTGTGCTGGAGCCGAGCAGTCAGCTTTTTCCGTGCGACTAGTCGGACGCAGCCGTGCTCGCAGCCATGGCCGTTCATAAATCAGCGCTATCTCGGTAAACGCCATCGCCATCTGTCCAGCGGGTCGGTGTCAGGGCGATGGTCGCGTTTCTCCGGTAAAACGGGAATAAAATTAGACCATCGACGATCCGATAAGGGAAGCCTACCCACAGGGGCCTCGAACGCACCTGGCTTCCTCTAATGCCGTACCCGCGTTTATCTTGGCCAAAGATGGCCGGCTCAAATCATTCGACCGACGCGAGACCTTGCGAAACACCGGACCGAGCCTAGTTCCTCTAATATGCCGCTGAAAAAGGACGCTTAATTACATAATTGTGCTGGCTTTTTGAAATTCAAGCGCGAACACCGAGGTTTCCAGTTTCAGAGGAGGTCTCCGGTTTATCGTTGCTGAAAAAATCACCGTACCGGGGTAAAAGCGCGGGGACACGATCGTCTTCGAATCGTCGATCCTTTTCTGGTCTAAAGGATCTATAAATTGCTTTTGATTCACGGCGAACTTTGCACTCGGGGCGTTGGACAACGCGTAAAAAAACGATAGAGTTGGAACATGTAAATCAGAATGGTGATTTGCGACATCTACCGATGATTAGCGACGATTCTGTTGTCTTCCCTATTTGCGTTCGGTCACTATTGTGCCGGCAAGCTAGAAATATAGTTGTATCCTACCTATGTGCTTATATAAGCACGTATAATGTGTTATGATAAAGTACATATTGGAAGCTGGTTAATCATCCTCCTAAGTTTAACAGGTAGCTGTAATCCTGGCAAGGATCGCGGTGGCAATTTCCGGAAACACGCGCTTTTTGCGGATGGCTCGTTTTCAGAGGGATTCAAAGTGACTGTAATTAGAGAAAAGCCGCGACACGAGCTATCAAGCTGTTCTAATCGTCGTCTCCGCGATTGTTCTGCTAAAGGAGTGGAGCTGGCGCTCGTGAACGGCTAGTCTCTCGTGTTAAACGCAGACCGGAGAGACAAAAAGGCAGGAGAGCGAGAGAAGGAGAAAGAAGAGCCGACTCACGGGTTCGTTAAGGTTTTCAAGTTTTTTCTCCAGCCAGTTGTTTGACGCCCGCTCTTTCTTTCATTCCGCTTACCGATGAACCCGAGACCATCCTCTTTTCCCTCTTCCTTCGCGAAGAAACGAGCAACGCCATAGGTGTCTCTTCTTTTTTCCCCCCCCGTTTCCCTCTTTTTTCTTTCACGTTTCTCTTGCGACCACTCGAACCGCGACAATGACCTACTGACTATGTTCGTTAAAAGAGTTTCGAGCTACTCTGCCGGAAGCTGTTCGCTAATGCAACTGGAGGATTTCTTTAGGATACTCTAGGGGTACCTCGAGATTGGTCAACTGTTATTGCTAAAGTTATTCGACGACCAGACTGGCGAAAGTTAAAATTATTTCAAAACTTTGTAAGTGGAACTGAAGAAATGGAAGGTAAATAAAGATGTACCACATCCTCCGTACGCCACAATTTTTACTACGATCATTGCGATTCTTCTCTACGATCTTTTACGTAAGCAGCACTTGGTACTGTTCTGTTAGGAGAAAGCATATAACTACGTAGAATCATCAAAAATAATCCGTAAGAAATAAGAATGATTATGTAACGAATTATTTATAAGACACCTAGGGACATAAAATACGACAGGTACGCCTGAGGACTAGCCTGCTGAAACCTGCAATACATTATACAACCTAAAGGTTGCGTGCTTCAACGAGACTCACCCTCCTCGAACACGGTTTAACTGTACTATACCAATAAGTTTCATTAAATCAATTACACGTTCTCTTTCACCAATCCTACCTAGTATTACAGAAAAAAAGTTCATCTTAAATTCGGTCTCCGTCGAACGCTTCAACTCAAAAAATAAGTTCTCCGACAAACTTTTCCAACCTCTAAGCGTGTGCAACCGTAAGCGTAATTTCCTCAAATCCAAAAAACATTTCGAACTCTGGCATTTGATGCCCCGTGTAACGCTCGAAGCAACGAAATTCAAACGCAAACGTGCAACCGGCCATAATTCCATTCGAAGGCGGCCAGAAACAGCGAGCGGAACGCGTGAGAATGCTCGCGGAGCTTTCGGGCCTCGTCGAGGAGCGAGCAAACCTCTCCTCCTCTTTCCCTCTCCCTATCTCTCTTTCTCTTTCCCCAAGAACAGACAAGGAGGAGGAAAGGTTAAGCGGTGCAAAAACGGGGCGCGGAGCTAATATCGGGACGTGTTGTTTCCATC
Source organism: Tetrapedia diversipes (assembly GCA_033822845.1). Classification (NCBI taxonomy): domain Eukaryota; kingdom Metazoa; phylum Arthropoda; class Insecta; order Hymenoptera; family Apidae; genus Tetrapedia; species Tetrapedia diversipes. The sequence goes on along the minus strand of JAOPTO010000605.1, from coordinate 311,241 downwards.
GACGCGCAACCGCGTGAGGAGCATTCGAGAGAGCCGCGCTGCGTTAGTGCACACGCAGGCCGACGTTGATTAACAGTGGTCTCGCGATTAACAGTAAATCACAGAGCGCATCGATTCAACAGCCTTCCCGTAACCGTATCCGTGGCCCGTAAACCGACCGGTGACTATAACCAGCGAACGGTACCATTTAAGTAGCCGAGCCTATTGATTTTACAAAGGATCTGGACGCTCGTGCATGGACCGATATCGATTCTATCCCACGAGCTGGCCCGCGATTCGGGCCAAGGATGGTGGGTCTCCGCTTTGCCGTGTCGCGAGGCCTATTGATCTTTCTGCCCTAAACTGTTCCATGAATTCTATGAGGTCTGCGGCTTCTGAATTTAGTCGGAAACGCTGTCGCAAACAGCGCGACAAACGAACGAAACAGCTTATCTCGTTGGTTGAGGTGTGTTGTAAGACCAGCAACTTTCCAAGTCTCTCGAAGGGTTAATAAGGATATTAATTCCTAATAAGGACGTTAAAACCTTTATTCGAATTTTGTTCAAAAAGTTCACTGCGAAAGCTTGATTCGAATATATGCGTATAAATTCTTCGAGCCATTTTGTTGTCAAGTATATGAATTCCTAACTCGGTATTAAACATTGTTGACCGGCCACGAGTAAACTCGTGATCGATGCGCATTTTTTTGGTAAACATTTATTTTCAAATAAAAAAAGTTATGGTAATTATTAAAAAACATAATTTTTTTCAATAATACCTAAAATGCGATGGATTGATACAAATATACCGAAATCTATTTCCCTGTCAGTTCTGCAATTTCAAATTCATTTCGATGTATATCTATTCTTTAACCCTTTGCACTCGAAAGGTGGCTGTTAGTCGTCTAATGATACTAATTGAAAAAATTTGCAAATTTCGAATATTTACTAAGATTCGCCTATATCAAATGTCATCTAATTTAGCTAAGTGATATACTGACATTTACATATATGACTATTTAACCTCTGACTGTAACTAATAGACAAACTAACTAAAGTCTGAAAATTTGCGAAACTATCATTTGGTGATTAACAGTCACTTCTCGAGCGCAAAGGGTTAATATATGTATATTAGAAATAAATATACAAGAAATGTCCGTAAATCTAGCGTTAATACGCACACGGTACACTTCGTCGCATCAACGGGGTGAACCACGGGAAAACGATCGCTCCACCTTCCGTGAAATTTCTTCCCATGCTAAACATTCCGGTTCCCGGAGCTCGTAACGGCCTCGAGCCTCCGCGCATCGGCCGACAGACGCTTATCACGGGCACGAAGAATCAGATAACGCGCGAACTACCAGCCAAGGAGCGTTCCCGCGCATTGATATGCAAAAATACCCGAACCGACCCCGCGCCGCACGCTGGATACGAGCAACAAGACACACCGGGTCCATAATCTTGCCCATCGACGTCTCATTGGCCACGGGCGAACGTTGCACAAAGGCCGGATCGTTCCAAGCTGGAGCACACCGCCTCGTGCACGCGTGTGCACCTCGTACCCTAGTTTCCGCGAGCAGAGTCAATATTTGCGGCCCGCCAGCTCGTTAACCCCTTGACCGACGAATCCAACGACGATTGTGCGTGCCACTTTCGATGAAAGCTTTTCTCATGGGTCCATGACCAGAAGCAGTTTCATCGCAGGCAAATTTGTGAGCAAATCAGTAGACATTAATAGTACTTCGTTTACTATTCAATGAAATCACAGATAATTGGATAATTTGGGAATGCGATCGAGTGGATGCCAGTTTAGGAAAATGTGAAGAGAGCACCACCTCGTACCCAAGTTTCCGCGAGCAGAGTCAATATTTGACTCGTTAATGAAGTCGATCGACCTGCTCCAAATATATTATATCGGCTTACAGCCGAGGCTCGAGAAGGCAGGAGAGCCCGGTCGACGAAACGGTGAAGGGGATACATGGTGAAGGGAGGGGGGACGCGAGAACCCCTCCTGTCATCGTTCGACTTCGTCCTGCCCCGTATCACGCGCGTACAGGGGCACGTCGAACGTTTACGCGCCATTAAACTCGAGTTCCGTGTGACGTTTATCCCTTTACGAGAGCTTTTTTTCTCTCCCCTCCGATCCCCTCGCTGACTCTTTTCATTGTCCTTTCACCCGGAGGCGACGAGCAACCCTTTCTCTGGCCGACTTCTTGTTCGGTTTATCTGTTCCTTTCCCCTTTCGCAGACCGATGGAGGGTTGATGAGACTGGCGGAAGAGTCAAATGGAAGATAGCGCGAGACTTCTGATGATATCAGACGTGGTATCAGAATTTCGTGATGTTGGTTTTGGTGTCGATCGGATTACATGGCTGTGCGATGGTGTTCATTCGATATTGGGCAACGAAATTTGCATTCAACGTTTCTGGGAAAGTATTCCAGAAGGTTTCGATGAAAACGCGTAATGAAATGTGGCCTGTGGCAAGTTCGGTTGCGTCAAAGCTAACAGGGAAACGGTCTTTAAGTTTCGTAACAGAAATGTCTGTGTTAGATTCCCTCTTTTATAGGACAGTGCCGTTCAAACATTTGGCTAGGCCATGAGATTCTTATCCTGCGTTTGAATATACATTTCCATACGAACATGAAAACATCTAATGTTCAAACCTTCCTCGAAACGAAGGAGAAAGGATCAAAACCTACGATCGCTGACGCCTCCGTCCACCGATCGTTCCGAGAACTCGTAAAGGCAACGGTCGCGTGTCGCGAACGGCCGCTCCATTTCCTCGAAATTAATTTCCCCGCCTCTGTAATGGAGGCGCGACAAAAAGCGGGGAACGAAAAGCGTGCGCGGGATAATCGTCCAATTAAACGATTCGAATAATCTCTGGTCGATGGCGTTTCCGCCAGCCAAGCAAACGAGTTCCCCGCAATTATACCCCGTGGACCGTGCGATTGTTACAATTCCAACGTTTAGCCGCCACGGCCGGAGAAAGCGTGATGCGGTTTAATTAATTGGCGGGTATATTAATTCGCGAATTTATGGCCACGTTAAGAAGTGACCGCTTGATTACCGGCCGCCGTTTGATATACGACCGGCCATTTTTCTCGCTAAGTTAATGAGTTAATGAGTCCGCTCGAAAGAACGGCTCGATATATCACCGGCTCGCGCATACATACGTACGTACGTACGGCACGGCGAGGTGTCAAGGGAATTTCTTGCACGAAAGTCACCGTCGGTGCTCGCGATCTTATCGTCACGCGCAGTTACGCGCGCGTGGATCATGCGGCCCGGTTAAAGTATACCGACGATTACGCCCGTTTATCGCCAATTAGGATGAACGAGCGGGACGATTTGGTTGCTATTACCAGGGAGGCGCGAGCTAACGCGAGCTTGGAACAAGATCGTTTAGTGCCTCTAGATTGCGTTATCGCGGGAAGACGGGTGTTCCGGAGGCCGAAGGAAAATTCTTCTAGATCGTGTTGAATTTATTATCGGTAAACAGCGAGGAACGTAGCCAGCATTTCGTTTAACATCGATTAACTGGTTACTATCTTTAATTGTTGTCATATAAGATGCACTTCGTATCCGATTTGAGACATAGCAAAGGGAATAGTTGTATTTTCAAATTTTCGCATAATGTAGAAGACAGCTGAATGGTCTATTTTACATGAAACACCATGTATACGTCAAGCTTTTCCATTATTCATTATCTTGACCTGTATTAGGTCATCAAGCAAATGAGTTCTGTTAGGATAGCTTGTAAGACAGCGGTTAAGTATTAACGATTTTTCAGAAATTGTTTAAAATAAGAAAACTGCGTTATAAGTATGTGATTAGATTTCCATCTCAGACTCTATTGAGAATGTCAGAAAAGTGTTTCAGAGATTCTATCATTCCATTTTTATCCGGAAGACGAATTGACCTAGCCACGGTTACTCGCCAATTCCTTTGTGATTCGTTTCCCGTTCGACTAGAAGGCACGAGGCGTCCTCCCCGTCACCACGGGTCGTCCGCAAACTGTTACAGGGTACACAGGGGACAGAGGTCCAGGAAAATCAGCCGGCAAAGAAAACTGGAGTGCGTCGAGAATGCGGCCGGGCATAGGTCGCGCAATTTGTATCGGCCTGGATGCGTTTTTAACGATCGCTTTGATGGATGATCGCCGCGCCTCGCTGGCACGTCGATCGAGTCCTTGAAAAATGATGCTCCAGATCGTTGTGTACGCGTCCAGACACTCGAAGCCACGGCTCGTCACGCACACTTGCCCGCGTATGCGTGTGGAGGTATTCGAGCATATGGCAAGGGAGGACGAGAGCTGCTTCTTTTCGGTTAATATGCTTTCGCGATCCACAAAGCGCCCGGTTGGCAGTCAAAGACAATTAATAACCTTCCGCAGGATCATTTATCGCGACAGTTTAGCCCCACGAAGGTGAACCGGCTCGATCTCCGTTGGCATCGCTGCGCGTTCCTCAGAAACACTCTGCTGACGAACAGGGCCGAGCATTGTTCGTCTCCTCGGCCCGTGACCGATCCAATTTTTAACACGGCCTCTATCTTCCTCGCTCCTCGCCCGATTTTCCTCAGCCACTCGAAGTTAATCGACGGAAACCAACCCTTGCCGTGTGTGGGAATCGTCTTCCGGGACGACGAGTGTGGAATTCGTTATGCTAAGGAACGCGAGGCGAAAAGGCGAAGGACTTTCGAGCGGTACGTAGGTATAAAGGGCTGTTATGTTTTTTTATTTGATTGAAATATCACGGTTAACTATAAATAGATATACGTTAACTCGTATTAATAATATTACAACCGTTGGACGTTAATGAAAATCGATCGAAAGCATTTCGAGATTGGATTGAAAGATGGAACAGCTTTAAAACGGTATGACTCAGTAAAAAAAAAATAAGCAAAGATGTAACTGCGGTGATCTCGAAATACCTGGCACGATTCAGCGTGAAACGTTGGCTCGCCTAAGGAGGCACTTACGGACGTGTCGCTAAGGAAAAGAGTAAAGACGAAACGAGAGCACGGGACGAGGAGGGGGAACACGTCGAACACGCGAGTTGACCCGTTAATGCCGTCCTCCGAGTGCATAGATTAGCGCGTGTGCGTGACAGCGTGCAAACACGATGCTTCTTCGAATAAAGCAGGATCATCGAGTAAAAAATAAACCGCGATAAACCGCGAGGCCAAATATTAAATTAAACGGCAACTGTTCAACGGGGTTCCTCGGAAAAAGATCAACGTCGAAACGCTTTACATACGGACAAATCGCAGCCGAATAAACGTCCCATCGTAAACCCCGATTTAATCGCGCATGCTCGCTGATTTACGCTCGTCGATTTCGAGCGCGAGGTTTTATGCGCGCGCTTTCCTTGCCGCCGGAACGGTCCACGGGTCCACGACGCGGGTCCCCGCAATTTAATCTCTCTTTATTCGACGATTAAGCGCACCGCGGTTGATTTACAGTGCCGTAAACGCACGACGCTAACGGCCGCAGCGATATCGTGCGTTGAAACTGTCTCGGAAGCTCGAGCGTGCTCGCACGGCCCTGAGAAGCGGATCGGAAAGAAGTGCACTTTGAGTGTTGCATTTTACGTGTACGTAGTATGCGTAGCAAATACAGTACGAGAATCATATTTATTCAAATACAATAACCTCTCCTAACACTTTACAGTAATCTCTCCTTTAAACTTTCATTTCAGTATCTAATGAAAATGACAGACAAATAGTCTGTTTTAAGTAGGACACCTTGTACAGTGTTCATTGAGTAGAATTGAGCGTTACATTTTGTTGCAAGTTGCACCTTTTCTTTTTGAATCCGTACAGAATGACCAATTGTTTCTCAACGCGTCGAAGGAAAAAGGCGAACGTTGGAAACGCATTCTTGACCACTTTCTAGGCAATTGGCCATCCACGTCGTACACGCGATAAAAGCGAGCGTTTCCAGCGCTTCCTCGATCGAGAATGCAAATGAGAGGAAACAGTGAGAAGTGTGATTCTCTGTAATTCGCGAATTATCGCGGGTCGAACAGAGTGCATCGGCTCAGATTAGAAAAGTAACGGGCCTGGTGAACCAAGCCATTCCCTGTACCGTTAAACGTATGTTCTAGAGGACGTAACGTCGAGATAAAGACCAACCGGAAAGCATACCGTCTGTTCGACTGCAGTTTTTCCTGTATTCGTAAATACGTCGATGCAGAATCAACGAATAAAGCGGTCGGCTGGACGTGACTGCCTTGAAGGAGACTGGATTTGAAAGATTGCTTGGCAGACATCTGTGTTCATGACTGCCAGGCAAAAACGAAGGATAATACGCGTATTCGTGCGAAGTTTTACGATTTCGGTCGCGGAAGGGTGAAACGGCGATGGCGAAAAGGCGTTAAGTCAGATCAGGACCCCAGTCACGAGGGTTAATATGCAAATGAGGATAGACGATTCTTAGGCGGCTTACGCGATCGTGACCAAGGGATCCTAACCGTTAATTGTCCAGAAAAAACGGTACACGAATGCTGGAGTTATGATTGCTCGTTGCTTCTGAATTCTCACGTGTCGTTGAAAGCATCGAACTATCATTTATATTTACGCTTTCTCTTGACGAGACGATCGTTTTCGAAGTTCACCGGTTATACACATTAACCGTGCAGTTTTTTACGTACTTTCTCCTAAAAATTGCTCCGTGGCTGCGTAATTCGTAAGGTTATTACATGGAACACATTGGTATGAAAAAGCTTGCTTACTGTGCCGATAATTAATTTTTTTGAACGCTCCAAAAATTGCTTATGGTGGCCGAAAATGGTCGAGGTGGTTTATTTGTTGAAACTTCTCCAAGCTTCTCCCAAGGTACAAGTGGGTAATAACCGTATGAAAGGGCAACAATAGTGGCTGACACACCGCAAGCGGGCTAAAAAAGAGAGAGGGCAAAAGGCAGAGCAGAGAGGGGGGCAATAAATATATTTTGACATGGGAGACCCTGGCCGGGCATCTATGCATAATAATTGTAACGCTCCACTCGCCCTGTCTCCTTTTTTCTCTCTCCTTCCTTCTCTCTCGTCGCACACGTGCGTGTGTACGCTTCCGCGCGACTCTTGCTCGCCTTTTGTCCACGACAAAAGTGTTGGCCTTTGTGCAGCTCGAATTACGTCGCTGTCTACCAGTAGGCAAATATTATAGCAACAGGCGGCCGCGAGGGGTGACGATAATGTTTTCATTTGCGACTAACCCCGTCCGACCGCACCGTTTCGATGGTTGGCGAGGGCTTCGTGATGTGTGCTCGAGAAAGGGATACTCGATGGAAGTATACAAAAGAAGTTTGCGGTTGATGATCTTGTTGCGCGAACAGGGAAGAGGAAGAGTCGCTGATGGGACGTTTATACGATTTCAAGAGGCGCTTGCCTGTTTAAATCCCTTTCTGAACGGCGAAATTACGATGGACCGTTGTGAACGAGCAACGATACCACAGTAACAAAACTATTAATACGCGTAATAAGAAACGCAATAAGATCTTACGAGTCTTCAAGGGTTGAAAACTCAACGTGTCAAGCATAAAACAAGTAATAAAGCAGCGATTATTCTCGCTCGATGCGATAACAACGCCCGAGCGAAGCGGATAGAGCACGCGGTCTCACGGTTTCGCAATTATATTCCAATCAAAATTTACTAGTCAGAGGGTTATTTTTAACGGTCGGGCGTACTTAAGCCGCTATTAGGTTGCATTATCAATTTCACGCCGTGGTATAATCGCGAGCAACGCAGCACCACTTTGGATGTAGACTTTAATTTACGAGGGATAAATGGAGCGGTGAATGGACTGTAAGATTGACGAAACGCCGGTGATTACTGGCTGAACGCGAGTGATTTATTTTCTAGTTTTTATAACTATCATTAGTCGGACCTTTTTTTCGCCTTCTCCCACCACGAATGCGTGTGTATGGTTTCTCACCATGAAACGGATCTCGTTTTAGCGGATAAGAAACCGTGGGTAAACACGAGCGCGATACTAATTGTCTGTTTACGTCTAACAAAATTCAACAAAATAGATTAAAATACATGCTCGTGTATCGTAAGACGAAAATAATTAGTTAAGTATCAAAGATCCAGAATTTTGAATCACTAGCATAGACAGAACAATCATTAATAGCCAGAAAGCTTAAAGACCTATAGTACCGCTGGAGACATCAATGCTCGCGTAAGACGTGCGCTGGAGATATCAACGCCCGCATAAGCAAGTGCGCTGGAGACATCAACGCCAGTATAAGCAAGTGCACTGGAGATATCAATGCCTGCATGAGCAAGTGCGCTGGAGACATCAACGACTGCACAAGAAAGTGCGCTGGAGATATTAACGACTGCATAAGGAAGTACGCTGGAGATATTAACGACTGTACAAGCAGGTGCGCTGAAGACATCAATGCCCGCGTAGGAAACGCGATCACAAATATTCCGAATAAAATCAATTGCACTCACCTTTGCAATCAGACGATATCCACACGAGCAGGCCAACCGGTGTCTCAGTGCACCATAAACCAACAAAAAACCTTCTTCCCCGATTGTCCGAGTCCTCTGTCACACGTTACGCACCATAACCTTCGGCAATTGTTGCCCAACAACGCGGCGAGCTACCGCGAGATCGTCCAGTCCCTGACAAATGCACACACTTCCCGTAAAAAGTCCCACTTCTGGCCTTGATGGTCACGTGGCTTGGCGCACACCGTACACACCGTGTACACGTTTCTTCTTGAAGCTTGACAGTCACGATCGCGAATCGTTTTCACCTCCCCAGTGCGGTGTCACGGGATGGATCTCACCCCCTCGGAAAGGACACACGACCGAGTCAGTTTGAACCGGTCCTCTCGATGCAAATCCGTCGACTATCCCCCAAGTACTCTGCTCTGGATGATCCACGCGAGTCCGAGCGTGACTTCCAGCCCTCCACACCTTCTTCTCCCTCTGTTTCTGTCTCTGCCTCCCTCTTCGTCCCTCCTTCCCTGAGCGTCCTCGATCCAACGATATTTTTCTGTGCGAGTCCGTTGTCTGGCTCTGTCTGTCTCTCTCGAACATCCACGAGTCACGGTGCGGCCACGTCGATGGACGGCAGAGGACTGGCGCTTCGCGATCGCTGCGACCTGTTCGACTGCATCGAAGGCGCCTGAGGAGAGCCACGGCGTACCGACGGGAACCGATTTTCCCCCGGTTGGCAGGGGCCACCTGTGCCTGCCCATCGGTACACGCCTGTCCTCCGTCCCGCCAATGGGCCCCGGCGGGGTCTGGTCTCTCCGCCAATCCGGCACGGCTAGATCCCTAGAGACCGGCTGGCCAGGTACCACCCATCGGTTCCCCACTTCCTGCGATCGTTTGCTCCTCCACTCTCTGCCCTCCGAAGCAAGACCGTTCCTCGTGCTTCGTGCCGGTGATGCCTCCACGGAGAACCGATTGCCGGCTGCGTGAAGCGAGTGGACTGCTCTGGCCGACTTGAGAAGAAACCGATTTGATCGTTGCTTTTTTTCAGCATTGGTGCATTGATTCGCAGCGCTTATTGGTCTACTTCATAGACCCTCGAATGATCGGTTTTAATTTAAATCAACAAGTCAGCGGCAGATAGAGGAAGAATTTAAAATTTGTTGGTAACTGTTAGGAAATCATTTGTATATTATGCACCAGGTAAAAGGAACGCAATTTTTCTGTCGTGCATTCTCACTTTCAATTGTCTATTAACGAAAAACGTGTCGGATGTTATTATTATCTGTCATTTACTGAATACTGAATGGTGTTAATATTGTACATGTTCTAAAGCGAAGATTGGTATCTTGAAAAATTCTATTCTCATGTATATAACCCTCAAGCCATTCTGTTCCTCTTCAAAATAACAAGGACGTTCTTTCATTCTCTCTATTTTGCACTTTGTAACTCATAAACATCCATGACACGTAATCTCGATGTACCATTATACAGCATAATATATCCTTTCTAAAATTTCAACCGCAATCGTCCCCAACACCGTCGTATCTCTCGAGATCCTGAGCCCCCGCTCCAATAGCATCGGTCCGCCGCTCATATGCTCGCGCGCGCGCGCGCGCTCGCACGCACGGCTGTGTATCTATACACAGAGCGGGACTCACCCATATAATTTAGTCGCTGGCCTGCAAGACGTAAGCGGCCGTAATCATAGCTATTACCCGCTCGCTGCTTCAATTAACGTACAGATCCGATAAACACAGTCAGAGCGGCGGCGAGAGCGTTATAGCGCGGACAGAGGCGCGGAATCGTTGATCTTGTCGCTTCCACCGGTGGCTGGGAACGAATCAACCTTGCGAAATCACGCAGAACAATTAGACGCAGCGCCTAATCACGATTGGAGGAGAAGAATGAGAGAATCGGATCGGTACATCGCAACAAGTAGGGGGAACGTGTCCACGGGTAACCCTAGGATTCCTCTCGTAAATCGAGTATCTCCGCTATTAGGCCCAAATCGAATTTTTCAACAGGCGCAGTGGAATCTGAAGAGTTGCAGGAACTGGTCGACCCAATAAAATGTCGAAAGGCGTTCAAAGGGGGGAGAGCAGGAGGGCGGGAAGGACGGGGTTGTACGGCGCCATAAATTAAACAAAGATGTCCACCCGTAGAAATTAAACCATAGAAACTGGTTTCGAACGTAAAACGCTTCTTCTTCGCCTCTGCTCTCGATCCCTTGTCCCGTGTCTCCCTTTCTTTCTCCACCACTCATCCTCGCCTCTCTGTCGCTCCCTTCGACCCCTCTGCCCGCGCCTTGACCCTATGAATCCTCCGGAGGCCACCACTTTTTGTGGTCGTGCCTCTTCCATCGAGCAGACTCCGTCTCGCTTTCACGTTTAACGACCGATTTCATTTTATCGAGATAATGTCGGAGAGGAGAACAGACGCGGCCACAAATCTGAGAAAGTCCACCACGTTCGAGTATTATGGTGCCGTGATGTGTTTTACGAGCCTGATAGTCGATGATGTCGATGTTGGATTCAACGTGAAACGCGTCTTCAAATCGTAAGCATTGCGTCACGTGCCTCGATCCGGCGACCCCGGTCTTTTCGTCATCGATCGAAAGTGTGTTTTGGCTGTTCGAATGTTAATTGCGGCGACGTGCGGCTTGACCGAGTAGAAAAACATTTAGATTCTTCGGTATACTCTCCGACACGTGATCGAGCAAATGTTAAATCACTTTGTTTGGAGTAGAGAAGGATCAAGCTACTTTGCGAATTTTAGCAACCGTATTGATCCTTGCAATAACAAATCCGGTCTGTTAGATTGCTATTTATAGCTTTGGTATTTTAACACGCGTAACAAAAGCATGATGCCTTACAATAATTTGAAAGTATTCTATAACGTTAAGAAACGGAAATTTTAAGCAGATACTAACACTGCATGTTAATATTAATAATTGTTAACACACCCTCTAGTGAATTGCGAATTGAATGTTACTGCGCTATTTATCATATCAAAGAACAAAAGAAGAAGGAAACAGATTTCATTGAACAACATTTTCATTCGCCATAAATAATTCTCTTCAGTATTGGCAACGAACAGAATCGACGTGAAAAAGCTCCACGGTACGTCCGACGATGTGTAGCAAACACGAGAGGCGCGGCGAGCTGCGTCAGATTCGTGATCAATTGGCCGAAAATAATCCGGATGTATTTACGCGTCGGTCCGTCGATCCTAACCATTTTGTACACCGTTGTCTCGTCCCTGTGTGCCTGCCCGCTCATGCAGAAGCCCCTCCCGAGGAGGCAGATGGGGCTAATATGAACTCGATTCTGCCCCCGAAGATATGAACTCATTCTTTCCAGCAGAAGGTGTCTGCTCATCGAGGCAGAAGCGAACCTAGATTTATCGTCCTTCTCGAAGTAGCAGAGAACGGTCACCTCTTGTCGCATAAAACGGTCACGACACTCGAGAGCAGGGGTCGTCCTGCTGTCATCGTTGCGACCTTTTTCCCGACATCGAAATTCTTTCACTCTCCCCGTGATAAATGACAGAGATTATTGTAATTATTCTTCTACCGTTCCTTTACATCCTATTCCATCCATTCAGTTTGCTGTTACACATAACAACTTTAAACGAAAAACTAACCGAATATTGCGAAAATCGAAATTGCACTGTAAGAAGCGAAATTTTGTCGGGTTGGCAAGCAGTGTGCAGGTCACGGGACGGCCGAGGAAGGGGGATGATTGACGAATAACGTTTGACGATTAACAAGGTGTGCTCACTCGGGCGTCCTAATAATAATCTCTGTAATAACCGATCGTATTTCTGATATATTTTCATAATAAATCCAGCCACAGTATGTTTGGATTTTCCATCGTCAAACGTAAGTATCCATCGTCATTTCCAACTTCCCAAAATTACTTAATCGTCCCGCACACGAACGCTCTCCAATACACTCGCGCAAGGCTCAAGATCCACGAATCTCGACGTGGATCTCCGATCGTGTCGCGATCAATCTCCTCGCGACACGATCGAGCAGGATGATTACAATCCGTTGAAATTCAGGCTATCCGCGCGGCTGAATTATGACGTTCGAGCGCGAGCAGGTTCGGCCGCGGTATTCCCGAGATTTCAGGAACGCGGCGACGATTAATTGAATTCCAAGCGCCGGCTCGCGCGCGCGCCGCTGAAAACTGGCACTCAATCTCATTAATCGAACCCGCACCGCGGAATGTCGTAAGAGCTCGCGCCTGCGTTTCTCAAACCGTCGAAACGTCCGGCACGACGACGACGACGCGCGAATCGCCGTCGCGGCGTGTAGGTGAGAACGCAGCTGCCGCCATCGCGACGTCCGTTCGTCGTCGCGGTAATCGATTACCAGCGCTGGATTATTAAGCGTCCCGGGACCTCTCAGGCCGGGGAAACGCGCGAGGAGGTCAAACGGGCACGTACTATGTACGGGACGCGACTTCTCCGCGCGAAAACTCTGCGAGGATCTCACGACCTGCGCGCGAAGCATCGCGTATGCTGGCGTTAAAGTCTCCGGGCGCAAGGCGGCGCGTTATTAATTGCGAGCGCCGCGAGCTTAGCTAGGAAGCCGTTGCGCTTGGGTCAGGGGATACTAGTTTTGGTCGTGTGGTTGAGGTTTGTGAAAGGGTTAGTTAGCGGAGTGCGAATTTTTCAGGTGCTAAGGAATTAAATTTTTTTCACTATTTTTGGCGGGGAGACATCATCCCGGTTCTGCGTCGGGAGAATACAGGCGAAATTGCACGCTATGGAAATTATATGATCTTCGCGTGATCAATGAAATGTACAATTTCGTGCGAATTAAGGAAACGCGTGTTATTAATTGGCGTTACAAGTTAAAATTAAACTCGCTGTCCGAAGGTACTTCATTATTAAAACGGTTGTTCGAAACATTTGCTTTTGCGCGGACGGAAGAATCCGTTGATTTGATGAAATCCCCTTTGCATTCCCAGCTTGTTATGAATTATCGGGAATGAGTATTGAATACAAAGTTTCTGATATTCGCCGGATCCTGTCCGATCCGCTAATAAATTACATTCCCCCCGAGGTTCGTGTATAATTAACAACAAACGTTCGTTTGTGCCGGGGAATCATCAACGCGATCAGAATACGCTTTCCAATTAATCCATAAATCTCTTACAGCTTTATCAGAAAGCATTTAACAAACGTAGCCGAACCTCTCGGCAAATAGAAATCTAATCACACGTTTTCATTAGTATTCCCAGCGTAAAGCCCTCTCTAAACGGGCGAAAAAAATGCTTCTACCCGTGAGTCGTTTAGAATACAAGTTAAACAGAAAATTGTACGGCTAACGTAACATAAATTTCCCGGGAAGCAGGAACGTCTTCAACTGAGAAACTGTGAAACACGCGCGACAGACCTCCCGAAACAAAAATTAATGGAAATCGAATGAAAAATGAGCCGAAGAAACGGCCTGACTGTCCCCGGAAAGGGATGTTTCGAACATTTTCGAGACGCTGTGATCGTGTTGTGGGCAAACATCGTTTAGTCGGTGAACGAGCCCGTTCTCGACTGACCATTCACGTAGGACACCCACCGTAACGAAGGTTCTACGCCAAAGGATCCTCACGGGTCACAACTTTCCTAGCGGAAAAATGGCCCACGCTGTTTAGGCGATCTCGAACGACTAACAACGTTTTGAGCGGAATCCCTTCGGGGTTCTTAAAGCGATCCACGCCACCACGAATCCTATTAGGACTCGTTAAAGCGCCCTTTTCGTCGATGTGCCGAACGGTGAGCTTCTTCCGGTCGAGATGCTTCTCGAGCCTTACAAATCGCCGCGTAACGGATACCTTGGCTTACCGACTGCGACTGCAGAACGACACCGACACGGGATTCCTCGTATTTCCTTCGTTTTAAGCTTCCGATCTCTTCGAAAGGCAAATCTCGGAAGGATTTCCAGTGTCGCACCGCGACATGGTTCCTCGAGATCCTACACTGTGAACGATTGTTGGACTTATCTGATTATCTATTAAGGCGAAAGGTTCGACTTGAATATAGTAGCTAGCGAACAACTGTCTGCTCGTAAATTAACTACTTATTTGAGTTCTTGTACAGATTGAATCTGCTTCAAGAAATAAGAAGACGAACAAATGCTTTCCGTGATATCTGCACGTTTACAGGTGTCCCATCTCATTGTCGATGTTTTATGACAATTTACCCATTAACCTTTCACCCCAAATTTTCGCCAAAATGTCAGAATATTTCACTCGGTCAATTCATTTTCCTTTCGGTGTTTTTAGAATCACTCCTTAATAAGCAATCAAAGTATAAATATCGATCAGTGCGAATAATATATTTAACACTAGATTTGCGAGACCCGTCATTTTTGACGGGTTTTGGACTTCATAAGCAAGATTTGCAAAAACAATTACTATTATTCCTAATAATTTTTACTAACATTCACCGATGGACTGATACGAATATATCCTAATCTATTTCCTTCACAGCTCTGCAATTTAAAATTCTGTATGATGCATACCTATTTCTTAATTATATGTGTACTACAAATAAGTATATAAATACAAGAAACGTCCGTAAATCTAGTGTTAATATTGTGTTTGAAATAAAACATTTCTTCCTCTGCTTTAAACCACTGGAAACGACGATTTCGAACACTTCGGATCCCAAAAAAAAAAGGAACATGTCTCGTCATGACCGCGATACCGATGCACGATTACGAATGCATTCGACCACGATCTCCAGCTCCTTTCCCAGCAGCATGAGCCACCATCAGCCAGCGACAGCCGCGATCGTCTGAGACTTATCGGTCACCGTTGCAACCCCCCCTTGGGAATAACTCTTCTTCCTCCCTCCACGGGCACGAGAATCGACCGAGAGCCGAGCGTTAGCCCGACGTCGTACATCGGCGTATCGATTTCAGGCTGGCCGACGAATTATTCCGAGTGATCCGCGGGAAACAGGATCTCGAACGCGCGCCCGTCCTTCGGCGGGAGGGATCCTTCGGGAGGGAATGGGCGTAGGCGAATCTTCGATCTCGAAACCCGCAACTGGAAGTCAAGCGGCGGCCATACGCGACCGCCGCGACCCCACGGGAACTGGGAGTGCACCGTATCTCGAATCTACTTTGTGTCCCTCCAAGCGGGCCGTAAGCGGCGCAGGTACAGCTCGCGATCTACGGGATATACGTTTCAATGATCTACGGCCAGGCTGGATCGAATCCTCCGTCGAATCCGTGCGGGATTCCGTGGACTCGCAGAATCCTTTTACCGATACCCCGTAGACACCCGGTTTTTCGAGGGGACGCGGGCTTCGTCGTTGGATGGACACGGTTCGCAAATTTCTAACGACGGTTCTCGCCGTTGGCGAGTATATATGTGGGAATTCGATCGAGTGGACGCGAGTTTAGGAAAATTTGAAGAGTGCTTGAGTTGAGCGATACCCGTGTGAACGTAGAATGTTTGGACCTGAGGGTTTCTAAGGCGCGAAAAATGAGCACTTGAGAAAATTGAGCGACTGAGGTTGACAGTTAGAAGAAAATGAAATGAGTAGTTGGAAAAATATATGACGGAGAAAACGCAAGCGTGAAGGCAAAGAGGGGTTAATTCGCTAAAGCAGATAGAGTGTAATTCTGAAGGAAGTAAGAACGTAGTAGTTGCTAAGCTGAAAAGTCGTTTAAGTTGTTACTATTAAACTGTTTTAAATATACATTTATTAATATTCTAAGAATTTCACTTTTATTTTATTCACACCTAAGCTCTATCATTTCACTCTACTGAATAAATAAAACTGGGGAATCCTACCATGAATTATAGTTCGAATCATGGTTTTCTAGTGTTACTATGGTAAACGTGTCTTCGATCGATGAGCAACAATGTACGAATCATGAGGATCGTAGTGTCGAAATCGTACACAATACACGTAACGATTGCATCGTATCGAAGTACACATCGAAGAATGAAGCGTACAGCTTTCACATTCCTCTGAAAATCAGCATCCCTGTTTTCCTCTATCAGCCGTTGATCAGCGAATTTTTCCAAAATCATCCTCCAATAAAGGAACCCCCCGACGAGAAAAAGAGATCCTACTCGAGAGTGAATGCCTAGCGCCGAAATGCCTCTCGATGACGAATCAACAACGATCGGGCAACGATTAACATCGATCGTGACCGTTCGAGTGTCGGTGACAAAGTGGCCCGGGCCTAACTAGGCCTAGGGACATCTGTTCGATTTGTCACGGGACGCTTTTCCGGGCAACAGCTCGCGCAGCCGTCTCGAGCGCACCGTGCACCGCTTCCCTGTGAATAATTGTTGAATACCGCTAATGAGTGTCTAGTGGCAAGAGACGCGCGCCATGTTCACGAGCCACGACGAATCGCGCGCGTTTTGCGGCCGATGGAAGAGGATTCTAACGGCCGTGAGAACGGCGTTTAGGCTTGGGTAGAATCGACGCCTCGTTTCGATACGCACAGTAACGAGCTCGTGCTCTCGAATGCACTTTGTATCGAACCCTTAATCAGCGGAAATTTATGACGCCCGATGAGGGTGAGAACGGTGAACCCACGGCTACGAATGCTTCTCTATTTCTTTCGATTGGCTTTTTCAACACCAGCTAGATGATAATCGCGAGCTTCTGATTGATCGTTCGGCGGATTCCCCTTTGAGCGTCACCTGTGTGCGTTAAGCTTATGGCTGGCTACCGCTCGCAGCTTGGGATATAGTAGCGGTTGATTAGAAGTAAGTATGCGTTGTGCGCTGTGTACAATTGGTAATGGCGACGATAGCTAGCGCTGATGGTGTACCGTACGTTTGCGAAAAGTTGGCACGCGGATGAGAGAGGTATTTCACTCGCACCACCTCATTCTTTTCGTTAAGCGTTGATATAAGCTCCGATTCGTTGATGCTGTAATTCCACCAATTATAGAAACACGTGTACTCTATTTTTTTAATTGCGTTAAGGAACTTATAGTGCTTGTAATCAATGCCAGCCAGCTTTTCTAGCGCTGACGAACCCACGGAACTTATACGTGTAAGGTGTTGCGTGTTGGTTCAAACACATCGAATAGAAATCGTTATATTGGCAATATTTCTTAGACGTGTGTCTAAAATACAACGCCCGGGGCCAGAAAATAGATTCAAACAGATAATATATTCCCTCACCTCCGAACGACATGAATACGTACATGACAGTTAGCGCGTGAAACAATAAATGCCGCGATTAATCACGTTTCAACATAACGCGAGCCGGGGCAATTAGAGAACACGCGTTTCTGTGCAATAAAGTTGATCGTGAATTTAGGTATCATACAGCAACAGTTTTAAAAAGTTTGGCAAAGAAATACGAGCATTCGAATAGGGTCAGTTATTGATCACATAGCAATAGCTTTAAAAAGTTTGGCAAAGAATTACAAGCATTCGAATAGGGTCAGTTATTGATCACAGAGCAACAGTGTTAACCCTTTGCAATTGAGAGGCGACTGTCGGTCGCCAAACGATAGTGTCGCAAACTTTCAGACTTTAGTTAGTTTGTTTATTAATCAGACCGAAGGTTAAACAGTTATACATGTAAATTTTAGTATATGACTTAACTAAACTAAATGAAGTTTAATATGAGCGAAACTTGGTAAATATTTTGCACTAAAAAATCTGTAAAGTTAAAATTGCTAGACGACTAACTGTCACCTCTCGAGTGCAAAGGGTTAAAAAGATTGGCAAAGAAATACGAGCATTCGAATCGAAGCAAAGGGTATCGATACCGAACCATGGAGGGCGGCACGAGTCCTGAAACGTAATCCGGCGATGCGCAGGGACTACCAGGCCCTATCTGAAATTTAATATCGCGTCCTCGCGGTTTTCGCGATAAATCGACTGCCCACCGCCTACCGCCCACTCGCTGGGCCTGGCATATTTAATTACAGAAAATCGCTCGACCTTCGCGCGGACCTCCCCACGCGTCTGCACGATTTACGCTGCCAGCGAGGCGTCTTTCAGAATCGGACGCGGCGTCCGTGAACCTCTCGCGAGCGAACAAAGAGTCTTAATGAATTCCCGTAAAGGACGACCGAACGCGAACGAATCGATAATTACCGCTTTCGATCCGAGCTGCTCCGCTGCCACGGTACGAGATCCTGTCTCGATCGCTATCTTATCGGGCACATCTCGCTCGGAAAGCAAGCTTCTTGTCCACCTTCTTCGGAGCCGAGAATATTTTGGGCGAGAGTATGTAGAACGAGAACGGAGCAAATCTATCGTTACGAAATCGTTTGATAGCGAGAATTCACTTCCTTCTAATTTTCTTGAAACACCTCATTTTACACCTCTACGAAAATTTGTAGCTTCTTTTACACGAGAAACGTGCAACGAATTTTTAACCTTCTTGTAACTGTAAAGCTGAGCACTGAAATTTCACTTTAAAATACTACAATTCTAACAGTAGAGCTTAAACTGTTCGTTATTCAAATTAGGCGACAAAGTCGATCACAGTGTAAGCCATGAAATCTTCCCTATGTAGAGGACGTCTTAAATAGAATTTCTTGTGTTCCGAAATTAACTGTTTCTGTCGATTTTACATAATGATTTACATAGAGATAGCCTCCAACAATTCTAGCACAGTTTCGAAATCATTTCAATCGTATTTATGCCTCCGATACTGGGTATGTTCGGAGGAGCCTACTTTCCCGTTCGCATCGACGACAGGAAGCAATGACCCGTTCTGTCGGTGACGAGAAACCCCTCCGTCTAAATACGCTTAATGGATGACAACTATAAACTACCGTGCCAGTACATAACACGGAACCACACGGTGAATATCGTTCCGCACGATTGAGCTCTACACCGGGTACGAGGGTTCCCGTAGCTGGCTCGCTTTCAACCGATCAGCCTCTCCGCTATCATTTCGGTCCCCCATTGTTTCTCCACGCTACAGAATGCACCCTGTTGCGGCCTCCGGCGACCCCCCCTCTCTCTCTGTGACCACGTAGAAGAGTGTCATGAATATTTTCCTGGCGTTAACGAATCGCACCGATGGAGACCAATAGGACGAGCAACACGCCGATACTGACGATGAACAACGTTCGCGTAATGTCGGCGTACTCGGTGTACCTGTACTTGTACCTACAGTCGCAACAGTTGAATAGGTTAAAAGTTCAGAGAATTAATTGAAAAATTGTGAACTCTAGATGGAACATTTAGAAATTCAAGAAGATTCGGTGTATCATTAAATTCTGTATTTAATATGGTTACATTCCAAATGCTTTGTCATTCAGTTACTTTCGAACCTATTTTTATAGTTAAACACATGGAAAAACGTTAGGTTGAGAATGTAAAGTTGAGCGTTGGTAAAGACGTATTCTCTACGAAGAAATTAAGTGGTTTTATAAGGTTTTATAAGTGGTTTCATAAGTGGTTTTATAAGGTTTTCAAGTCGTAGAATCTGATTATGTAGAAGGTCTAATCGGTACTTTAATTCTTTTCAAAATGATTACACTGGCCTCATATGTGACACATAATTACTCCGCAGATGGTATCAGGCAAAATTTATTTATAACAATAACCTCATCATCATTGGAACTCTTAAAATGCAAACAAAAAACGTGAATAATACCAAAGTTTGAAGTTAAGAGTTTGCAAGTACTACATAATATAGTAGTACCACTGTGCGTCGCGACGTAAAGGAAGAGTCGAGCGGGCCGTGACAATATCGGAGGCAGCGAGGCGTTCAGAAACTGGTCCCTGGCCCGTTTCCGCGGGGCCTCATATAAAATCCGCTAAACAGTCAGAGCGGATGGTCGCGCGAACGGATATTCCCGGCGTAACGATGATCCGAGGGGAAATGATCGAGCAGCCGACACGGTGGCCCGTGCTGGCCGCGGTAATTGCCGTGGTGCGCTCTTTTCGACCAGACGAGAACGTCTCCCTTTTCATCCCGCGGGACAAAACCGCAACGGCCACAAATCTAACCGCACTGAAGCGCGGCGTTCAACGCGCGGCGACACGTCGTTCGATAAATCTGCTCCGGGAGCGCTAACGCGGCCGAATGAATGGCGTTACGGGCCGACGAGCACGCTGAATGCGCCACGCCGGCTCGTTGACACGGTAGTCAAAATATTGGGGGAGTGCCTGGCCCGCTGGATCCAGCCTCTCCCTGTTCCCCTGTTCCTCCTCTTCTTTTCGCTACCTTTTTTTCCCTCTATCGCCGTTCCTCGACGAAGGACAATGAATCGCAACCGTGTACGGTTTTCACGACGGAATCTCTGTTCGTGGAATCGCGAGAGGTTGGACGATTCCGAGGAAACATTTGACAATGACGATTGATAGGGCATACGGGGCAGCTGACTTAGAGAGATTCTGGTTTCGTAGGATGGAGGGTGCTAGGTGGGGTTAGGTTGAAAAGTCGCGAGTACGTGACGGGTGGATGATTTGGGGTTATTGGGTGAGAATGGGAGTTCTGCTTGGATGATGTTTAGATTTATTGCGGTAGATCGGGGATAGTGGATTTTTACTTCGATGTACTATTGTTAGCGCTATTTATTTATTCATTTTAACGGGGTGAAAAGTTGGTTCGGCAGATAGTATAATTACGGTCGAACAAAGTGGAAGAACGGAAATATAAACGCAGAAAATATAGCAGGAAGCTTGGTTAATACGTCAAACCGAGTTAAGAGATTCCTTCGTACAATTATTTCCACAAACCACCGTCGTTGGATAAGGAAAAGCGTCTTGGCTAATTAACAAAACCTACGGATTCACCTTTACGACTCTACACGGACCACGGAACCTCTTAAACTTCAAGTAAAACACCCGTTAAATAAACGATTTCCGGTTGGAAACGCGATCGGAGACGGCGCGAAGGCTCGATGTTTAATAGCGACTGTCAGTTGTTCGAAACCATTTATACGAACGCGATGGAAATCGTAAAAAACGCCGCCAGTGTCCTCGCGCGACAGGGCCCGCTTTAACGACTGCCAGAGCAACGTGGTGCTTCACGTATCGCTCGAATTCGGGACCGGGATCGAGCACGGACGAGGAAAGGGGAAAAGGACAGAACGAAAAAGAGGCGAAAAGGAGAAGCGGGAGAAGAGGAACGCTCGTTACCGCTCCGAGGACTCGTCCAGGCGCTTTATGCGAAGCTCGTAAAAAAGTCGAGGCGATTTATAAGGCGAGCCACCATAGAAATTGGGCCAGCTTACGACAGACGGGCCGAGAAGACACCGGTTAGGACGTATCGCTCCGAGGTACCTGACTCACACAGAGATGAAACGAGCCAGCACAACGAGGAGGGAGGCGATCGCGTTAACAGGGATACACCTGTGTGAGTGAATTGCCCAAGCATCGATACGCTCCACGCTCTCGATCCCTCCTCAACGCTGTATTTTCGCTAGCGGCCGGAGAAACGGGCCGAACTCTCGATTAATCTCGAGATCGTATCGCCTCGATGGGAAGTGGCGGCCGTTGGGTGTCGCAACTCGAGATCCACGAGTGTCCCCGGGTCGCTCGTGCGTCCGGTGGCTCTCTTTTCACGCGACGAATTCCACGCCGAAGATGGTCAGGGGACATTGGCGCGGCGGAGAGGCTAGACGGAGGACGGACAATGTGAATACGCTCTTTGTGGCACTGGTATGTGGTGTAATATGTCGCTGTCCGGCTGGTTTCGAGCAACCAGAAGGAAAGCGCTGCGCTTTATTTCGGAATTCGTGCGCAAAGGGGTCTTCGTGAGTCACGTTGGACAGCCAACAGGTTTGAGTAGCGTCTGGGAAGAACCTTTGCGTTTGAACTAGAAATTAGGTCTCAGCTTGTGTCATTTTGGAGTCGCGTCTCATTCAATAGCAACAAGTTTATGTATGATCTAGGAAGGTACTGCGGTGCCGAGTTAAATATAATTAGGAATGAAAATATTTTCATGCACAGGTACTAGTTGTTCTATTCAAGCGATGAGACCATGGTGGTCCGAGATCCTTTGTCTCCAATGCTTAAAATCGGAACAGACTATGTTGAATAAATTGCCTTTGTAAGAACTCGTTCAGGTCATTTCTACTGTTAATCCCACGTTTACCGTGTCTGGCAAATTCACACGATAGAAATTCAATTAACGTCTGGCTGTTTTGTAACCGTCTTAAATTTAGCCTGATCGAGATACCTGCCTTGAGTGACTCATCTATGGACGAAAATATGTGTCACACGATTTCGGGCGTATGACACTCGCGATGGTACTTTCATCGTTCGAGGTCTGACTCATCGATTGAGCCGGAACATCGCTATGAAATCCGCTACACCTTCTACGAGAGACATTTTACGTATCCCTTTTATAATTCACGAAGATTCTTTTCGTTTTTCAGTCATGTTCACTCTTCGATCAATACACGCGCCTATCTAATGTAAGTCAATCTTTCTTTATTTGTTTGCCGGACAGGAATCGACTAACTGTCGTTCGTTATGTTACATAAAAAGATCGTCACCCCTCGAGAGGTGGTGGGGTATCTCCCACTTACAACCAATCCTAACGAATTTGACGAAATTTTCCCGAAGATCACTCGACGATAGAAACAATATCATCAATCGCAACGAATTCGTCGCATCATAGACCCGATCGTCGACGCTTTAATTTTACACTAATTAAGATCGAAAGCGGCAAGACGTTCACCGGAAACGGGTGGGGCCTCCCGTCACGTCGCAAACTGTTGGCAAACATGTTCATTTAGCGAGGAAGGTCGGCTAATCGGCTTAAATATCCGCGTGAAGTCGGGCCCCGCTCGGTTTACACCGTCGGTGATCTAATCGATCCAGTTAGACGTCAAAACGTCGCCCCCTGAGCTCGTGCGAGTCTTGTAAGCGGATCACCGTGTCATTGAATCGGAAAATCCAGTTATTTGCGATTTTCCTTCCTCACTAATCTCCCGCCCCTTCCCTTGCCCGATGACCGATCCCTGCTTCCACGAAACTCGATCGTTTTTGCGACAGCAGACTCGATGCGTCTCCGGCCGGGAAACGAACGGGGACCGCCATTTCTGCTGAGCGTAAAAAACAAGTTATTACTCTACAAAATTGTAATTAAATCAATTTGAACGTATGCACTATAAATCTGGGATATGGCAGCCAAGTCCAACATAAAAAAGATAGAAACCCTACAATACATCATTCTACGTAGAATACTGAATGTTCAAGGGTATGTTAAAACGATGTTATAAGGAAAGCTTTAGGAATATCAACTGTTAAAGAGGAAATAACAAAACGGTCTAAAGCGCATCAACGCGAGATTAAAAATCATTGGAACACCTTGGTACAGGACTGTTACTCCCTTCTATCCAGAAGACTGAAAAGGAAACATCCAGCAGACCTATTTAATCCATAATGACCTGATAAATATTTATACAACTGAGCTAACCCTATTTTTTATATCATATTTTACAAAAAATGGAAATAATTGTGACGAAGCAATTAGAATCATAAACACGGAATAAAAAAGAAAAAAAATTAAAAATCATTGGAACACCTTGGTACAGGACTGTTACTCCCTTCTATCCAGAAGACTGAAAAGGAAACATCCAGCAGACCTATTTAATCCATAATGACCTGATAAATATTTATACAACTGAGCTAACCCTATTTTTTATATCATATTTTACAAAAAATGGAAATAATTGTGACGAAGCAATTAGAATCATAAACACGGAATAAAAAAGAAAAAAAATTTTGCGCGCTCGCACATCCGGTTGCCGATCGATAAATCATCGTTACATCGAGAAGTCGCGGCGTCATCGCGGTTTATATTCGAAGTCCAACCGCGTACCTCTTTCGCGATCGAGCCGCCGGTCGCCATGAGAACGTAATTGCGTCACTCTCTGCTCCCGGTCGGGATTCATCTCTAAAATTATAACGTTCGCGGCCGGTGCAACGCGTTCGATTCTCGTTAACGCGTCGCGTTCGATGATGCTGCAATTTTTCTCGCGGGCAGCATTGAAAAGGAACGAGAGTTTGCTGATTACACACGCCGCTTACCATCCTACGGTGAATCGGGATCGGAGGGGGGGAGGGGGGGAGGGGGATTGGACTGTGGAACACTTTACCTGGCGTTAGGGAAATTTTTGCAGGAGGGAGGTGAAGCGGTTTGGTAACGCAAAGGCGACGTTTAGTTGCAGCTGGGCTAGGGAATTTTATGCGAACACAAGTAGAAGTAAAATTTTTAATCGGATATGAATACTCCTGTGTGAAGGTAAATATTAAGGGGGTGAATTTTAATGGAATCATTCACAGGAGGTACAACAATTTTCAATCTGTTTGGAAGCTTTAGGTAGCTGGAAATTAAGGGCAAAGGTTATAAATTATGTTCCCAGATTTTCATTCAGGTCCCAGAATTGTTACCATTCAGAGGGAAACCGTTGTACCTGCACCCTGAAAGTCGCTCTAATTTATTATTCCAATTTCGTTTCGGAAGGGTACCACCCCTTGCAACGTTTCAGGGATAGCTTCACTTTGTAACGAGATCTACCGAGGAAAATTAAATTCCTTTTAACCGATCATAAAATTTACCTCCGCCTACTGTTCATCGACACAATATCAAAGGTTAATTTTTTCACCATGTAACCCGAAAACCGATATCATTATATTTAGAAATTTCTTCACCTTATTTAACCATCTACGATCAAAATTTCGCGTTTCTGCGTAAGCGTTCACGAAAGCTAATTTAAATTCGCCCGAAAAATCAGGTTACCGTATTTCGTTACGGTACCACTGCCGTGTCCAGCAGGGCAAAGATTTACGAGCGATTCTTAGTAGATTTTGTGGCGTTCCCTGTAGGATGCGGTCACCCACAATACAGTGAACCGGTCGTATCGCGTCGTAAATTAACGAAGTGCGGGGCAAAACGAAAGGGTTAGACCGGGCACCGGGAAAGGGTTGAAAAAGGCCTCGTTGGGTTAGAGTACACGAGCACCGTAGGTGGTGCAAATGTTTTGAATTGTCAGCTGCTCAGGGGGTCTCGTGGTGGGTGGAGTCCGACCTAATTGTGACGGAACACGGTTACCGTTCGATGGCTACAAACTCCTCAACGCGATCCTCTTCAAAGGAAACGAATAACCAGTAATTGCTGGACTACCTGATGACAACAATATTGCTTGGACTCGCCTCCATAGTACTCGACTCCACTGTTATAACTTTTAACGAAGCAATATTATCCGTTCAATGCTACCAGGGGGAAAATAAAAAGTGGTTACAATGCAACACCTTCAGCACCTTAACCACCTTCTAATCAATTCGTTCCCCGCAAGTTAAGTTCCAGTTAAATTTTCATCTTGACGCTTATGAAAATCTTCGCTCGCTACGATTTCTAGTTATACGAGCCGTTTTAGAGCCCGCACTATCCGCGGCTTTCGTGGTGACAAAAGATCAGCCAGGGGCAATCGTCAAATTCGTATGCGCGATCCGTAATACAGAGAAAGGTGCGCGAGATGTCGCCGCCGCGGAGGTTAAATGTCAGTCGCGTAAAAGCGGGAAATTTCGCGGCGGCTCCTTTGCCGTGTCACCTGCGTTTCCGAGAAGCCCGATTGTATTCGCGACACGATTCCGCGGTAAGTTCGCCGCGCGTATGATCAACGTATGGGTCAACGTGATCGTCAACTCGTTCCTGGAAGCGTCAGGAGGGCGATTTCGCCAGGTTCCTCGCGCACGCGATTGCGATATCGACGCCGACACGGTTCTCCACTTCGTTCTCCCCTTGCGGATCTGGCGCGCGCGTCGCGATCGAGCAATTACGACCGCTCGTTTCTAGCCACGACGTCCGTTAAAGCGTTTCCGCCTCGGAACGCGTCGCTTGGCTAATCGTTTGGCTCGTATCTCTTGCCGATTTTCCTCGCACTCTCGTTAACGTCGCTTAACCCTTTGCGATCCGCGATGCATTTGCAATTTCGTCCCAGCCGGTCCGCACAGATTTCGCTAATCGCTCGTCCGGTTGGTACCAATGTTTTCTTTGGAAATCATTCGTGAGCTTACTAACGCAACGTACATATGAATTTGTGAACGTATAAAATAAAAGTTTAAACGTTATTTAAACATAAGCATTATTTTAGTATATTTAACAGATTTTATTGTATTCAATGTAAAAATAATTAAACTGGTGAAATTTTGTTATTTGTATACGTTTGTTTCGGTATAAAATGATTTTAAAGTAACTGTAAAATACTTCCCTAATATAATCGAAATCGTCTTGAGTTTCTGATTCGCCCGAGTGAAAAAGGTCTCGAATGCAAAAGGTTAAAGTTAATTTACAATTTAAAATTGAAAATGAAAAACAAAAATATTGTTCACAATTAGAATAAAGCAAAAGACAAAAAAAGGAGAATAAAAAACAAATTGAACAGCCATTTCTATAAAAATCTTTAACTTTAAAATCGTCTTTGTTTTGTCCAATTTGGATAAATTTCAGCGAAGTTGTGTCAGTTTAAGGATTGAGCGAATGTGGAAAAAGTTTTGCCCAATTTTTCAGGGCAAATACCCCACGAGACACGTTCGGCATAGTACCGCAAAGGGTTAACGTTTCAGAGCACGATATCGATAGCTGGATTTCCAAGCAAAGTTTACGAGCTATTCCGTCAACTTAATCGTGTACTAATCTGCACGACCGGAAGAATTTTCGGGCATGATAAAACCGTCCTGGTAATACGTCCTACCTGACTGGAAGCGCCTCGTGAAAATTCTGCGTTTCTCCGAATTTATCTCGTAACAAAACAATAACCCGCAACGACCCAACACCTGAAACACCAAAGAATCTCTGCTTCAGCCTCGAGTGGGTGGGTCCGAAACAAAACGAACGTTTCCCGGTTATCTACGAATCCAGAGGAGAATAGGTTCAGCCAGTGTTCTGCCTTCTGTGTTGACAATTTCACGGTGGACTAGACTAGGGGCTCCTCTTTTGCGGATTTTCGTTCTAATCCCTTGCTGCGCCGCCCACCTTCCGCTTCCATCTCCCTTCACTCTTTGTCCACCCGGATGGATCCCATTTAAATTGGGATTAACGTTGTGCAGCTCGCCTTTACACGGGATCGCGCACCAACACCGTCGCGATTCTTGCAACATTTGCTTTCGGTGTAGCGCGATCTGCGGAAGGTGGCCCCGTGGCGCGTCCACGGATTACCCGGTCTCGCCGCACGGTCAATCCGCGGATTAGAGGCGAACCGGCGTGCCTGCTAACCAGATTGCTGGTCAAAGTCCAGCAGATAAGATTCCAAGCGGCGATACCGCACGCGCACAATCCCCGTAAATGGATAACATCGGTCGAGCCGGATTAAGGGAGGCTAGACTCCGGAGCTGCGCCTCGAGGGTAGCTCCGTTTAAGCGAATCAATGCGAACTCGCCTGGATCGTCGCCTTTGCTCGCTGAGATTCCATCTCTCTGGGAGGAAGTCGTCAATCGAAGAATCCGCTGCTATATAAGGCTTGTCGTGATCGTTTCGAACGATCGTACGTTTTAGTTGTTTGCTTTTTACTCGCTAATAGTAAACTCTTTAAAGTTGAACTCTGATGTACATGCATTAGCGTTATTTTGATTCGAATTTCTGCATATGCAATAACTATTTTCGGTGCATTTTTATGCAGACAGATAAAAATTGGACGTAACATGCAAATTTAGACCCCACAGTTAAACTGTATTAAAATAGACTTTAAATTTTAAAGAGCAATTCGAAAGTGCAAGATCAAAAACTGAATATCATTCTTAGCACTGTTGTTTTAAAAATTATGCAACTTAGAACGTAACAAATTCTACCACCGAAAGAATACAAAATTTGGCGTAATTTTTGGAATAAACTAGACCCGATGCAGTTTGACTCACGTGGACCCCATTTTCGAGGAACAAAACATGCTTGATCTCATACAATTAAACAAATCCGAACTTTCTAACCGAACAACAACGAAGGATCAACGATCACGACGACGACAACGTCTAAGCAAATTAGACGAAGACAAATTACTAGAACGAGCGAAGCATTCCCCAGGGAGACCGGGTTTCGGTCCTAAATTTTCCGGCATTAAGGGCATCCCCGTCCCTTTCGCCCGCTCCCGCAGAGAAAACGAGCTGCCGCCGTTCCTTCTCTGCGGCATCTGTAACGGTACGCGGTTTAAGGCGACGGATTGGCTTTTGCGCGCGGGCCACAATACCGCCACGGTGGAAGAACAAACGCGCCCTTAAGTACCCGAGTCCCGAGGGACGCGTACGCGTACCGGCTGGACCCGTTCTTTCCACCCTTCCTCTGCCCATGGATTTCGGACACGGAACCGTGGGCACGGGGCGTGTCTCCCGGCGTGCCGCTGCCATAAGCGGGCACATTTCGACAAATGGGATTATCCTAATACTGGTAAATACGCCGAGAAATTGTCGAACCTTACCCACCGGCGGAGACAGCAAGGCTGTTCAACCGACAAGATAACTCTTCCTTCGACCTCAATACCTGTGTTTATTTTGGCTGATCAGAATCTTTTTTTTTTTTAAAAACCTCTCGCATTTTTTTGGAACTTAACGATTTTTAGTTTTCGAGTAAAGTTTCGGGAGAATTTTGTTTTGACTGAGGAAAAATTTTTAAGGGCTGTTCACTATTTTTTTTTTTTTTTTTTTGATTCACTCAAATTCCAATAGAATTGTTGGGTTACAAAAATTCAAACAATTGATGAAATTTTAGGGAGAGATACGTGTAACAGTAGAATAGTGCTTTCATCAGATCTGTTTAGATCGGTTTGTGAATAGGGTTCGTTTCGAGGAGCGTAATATTAGAAAGGTGTTTGAGGAAGATGTTGTGCAAGCTTTCACTTGTAACAAAGTATCGCGGTTTGAAGTTGTTCGATGTTTGAGGGAAGCGTTCATTTTCGCAGCCAAGTGTAGATTTTCAATGAAAATCGTGAACCGATTGTCTGCTCCTTGTTGGCAGGCACCATACCCGAGAATCTTTCACTGTGGTTTCTCTGCCTGTTTCCGAAATTCTACCTGAACTCTCAGCCTCGCGCTTATCTGTCTCATCTCTCGAGCACAGAGCAGCTAACCATCCTGCATTATGCGAAAATCAGAGATAGACTACCGGGAAAACCGAACGTTCGAGGACTCTGTCCAGCCTAAACTCGTGAACGACGACAGAAACATGCCGTTACAGCCTCGACCGCAAAAAGAGACGATTTCTACACGATTATTTTAAAACAATTTTTAACGGCCGATAATTGTATAGCAACACGAACCACTCTAGCCCCCTGCGAAAAATCTATTACTTAACGTTTCTTATTGATTTATTGTAATTTCCAATGGGCTGGTAGATTACTAACGAGTATGCTTTTTACTTTCTCACACAGTATTTGAGATATAGTTTAATAGAATAGGTACACGTTTACAGTTTAGACCAGGAGTCGGTATTAAAGAGACATTTTCATATTAAAACAGTCTTTTAGTAAATAATAAGATATATTTTATTAAGAAAATGATTACAAACATAATTGAATGGACTTTATTTATAAGCGTTCTCTTCGATATCAGTGGCTCCCCTGATGTTGTACTTGTGACAGTGAACGAACCAGATAAAAAGATATCATTATCTTATCTCGCGAAGTGATCTGTGTATCCAACAATACCTATCGACAAGATGAAGATTCGTTCAAGAAGAAAAGCTTATTTTCTGCCGTAACACGACGCGTTTACTATCCGCCGACGTGAAACGCCGCTACGTCGAACGCTACGAAGCTACCCTAAGCTCAGAGCTGAAATTGCAATCGGCCAGACACTGAATCGTAAATCTGTTCGCAGCAAACTGTACGAGTGTCCATTATGCCGGCGCATGCCGGTCAAATTTTATTTAGGGCTGTCTTCGGAGGACGGGAACACAATCAGGACAAAGGGAGGCAGAAGGGAGCGAGGAAATGAGCGGCAGAGAAGCGAGGGAACAAGGAGGGCAGGGACAACCCTTTGTCGGGACGAGAGACAGAAGGACACGTTCAAAAGGTGGACCGTAACTTTCGCGGTTTCGCCTCGCTAATCTCTGCCACAAAATTTATTTATGACACTTGCGAACCGCGCCTCGCCATAGTTCCAGTTACTGTTACGGGACAGCCGGTGTTCTTGAAAATCGTAAAGGTCCCGCACCTCGATTTCCTCGGTATTCCCTGTGGTTTACTCGGAAGCTAGAACTCTTCACCGTCGTTCTAAGTTTACAGCCGCGGAACGTTATCAAGCTTTAAGCTAGCGTTTGCCAGCTACAAGAACCGATCGTTCTAAAAGTCAGAATGCTACAGAAATTTATCCAGAAATAAATTTAATTAAACTTAATTTCAGAATTTATCTGAATACGAGAACCTAAAGGAAACGGTGGCAAAGTTTTTATCTTGTCGGTAGCTGTATACGCTTTACGTGCAGCTTCAGTTGCATTAAAAATTGGAAAAAATTAGATCACCTACACGAACGGCTACCCGTATAATTTCTCCACACGGACACGATTTTCAAGCTGCCGGCTGAGAACCGACCGGTCACGTCGTGACGAATTAACGGGCGAGCAACAAAAAGATCCACGCTAGGATTCAATCTCGCTCACAGACTCCACGTCGATACTGTCCATGACGTTGAATTATACGAACCGATCCAAAACCTGTAAAGTGGCAAAAAACCGAGGCACATGATAGAGTGTCCCGATATTTCATCGCCGAAACGTGTATTAACGCGGTCGTGAGCCGGGACACAACACGCTATCATCATTAGAATGGTAATATTCACTTAGGAAAGCGAAATCGATTTGTCAAAACGGAGCAGCAACGGCCAGCTAATGGGACCGCGGCGAGCACACCTCCTCCCGACGATCGATTATTATTCATTAGAATGAAATTCCTGGCGGTCGTCTAATTGTTTCCAAGCCCCGGCGAAAGTCGTTCCGCGGCCGCAGGGGAAATGTCCCTGGCCACGTGGCCGCGCACCGTTTACGACGATCGCGACCGCAGGACATTGTGAATTCAAATTGTTCGCCGGCAGTTTCGCGAAATATTGCTGCACGCTGTGCTGGTTAAATAATGAGACCGCATCTACGTTATTTTGCAGAACAGAAACTTCATCATCGACGCATCGAAAGAATGGGCTTTTAACCTATTCGCTGCGTCGATGGGTTCATTTGTTGCGGACAGACGCAATGAAATATACTAATCACAACTTTTGTTATAGAATTTGTTGGACAAATTGTCCTAATCGCCACATCTTCACTTTTGCGTTATAACTAATTACTTCGACGGCATGACGTCACTAAACTCTCCCTCCCTCTCTTTCTGTGTATATCACCAAGAATATCCGTCGTTTAATAAAACCTAAATTGTGCAACGAGTCTACTGCTCTTTTTATCCACTATCCAACATGTTATCCAAAGATCGTTTATGTCAACATGAACGATCGATCAGAATCATATCGATACTTCACAAATTTTAACTAGATTCCTCATAGTATTCGTTTCAACGGTTTCTCGAGGGTTTCCCAATCAAAAATTATCAAAAGCAAAAACTGAACGCGTCGGTGATCGATCACGTGTGACGAGCAACAGATTGAGATCGATGCCCGATCCAAATGTCGCTCTGCTTACCCTCCGTATCAGCGTCCCGTAATCGATCCCCGAAAGATTGAACCCTCTACTGCAATAAATCCCAAGAACAAATCCTAAGCCGTTAAAACCATCGACCAGCAAACAACGAACCCACTACTTAACGCAATTCATTCGCAACGTCAGATCGGTCGTCTCGATCACCGTGTCCCCGAGCATCCGACGCAACCCCCGAACTAGCCTCTAACCAGCGGCACGACCGCAGGAACGGCATGCTTCGCACCCAATCGGACGATCACGATTCGCCGCGGCCCCCATAACCGCAAATCGTCTCGCGCGGGAAGGACGTGACCTCGAGGAAGCGGAGTACGCTCGCCGGCAACAGGGGGAAAAGGAGCAACAAGGGACACGCAGACAGGGATGCACGGACCACGGTTCCGTGCACGGCGGGGCCACGGGGGAAGCAGGAGGGGTTACAACTTGAGGTAACTTGACCTTTGCTCGCATCCTCGCGATAGGGGTTCCACGGGGGGCCACGGTAGCACCGGCCAATCCCATCTCTTCGCACCTCCGGCCTGCCTCGAGCGCCCGGACGCGCTCGCGAGGCAAGCAGCGCAGCGTTTCCTATCGTCCCTCGATCTCTCTTTCTCTCCCAGGACGTTTTCCGCGATGCGAACGTTGCCGCCTGCTTCCACTTCTGTGTTCCCTGGCTGCCGTTGTTCCCCAAGCCCCGTTCAGGCTCTCGTTCAGGCCCTCGTTCAGGCCCCGTTCGCTGACTTCCAGGGGAACGTTTACTTTACTGCCGTCACGTATAGGCCGTGGCTGGCCACGGCGTAGAACACGCCGGAGGAGAACGATCATGTCTACCAGGTCTACGGAGCTACCAGCACCGGCGGCTGCACGGCACAGCACCGTCGGTAGCTACCAGCTCCTCGCGGCGAGGCGCGCGCACGAGGCTAGTTAAGATAGCGATCCGACCGGGCCGACGGCGAACAATGCCGTAAAGAAGCGGCGCTGCCAGTGAATCAGCCCTTATGGCGAAAACGTGAACGATTAGTGGCCGGCCGTGTTAACATGGATCCGTGAGACGCCGCCAGTTGGCCAGCCCCGGGCTCGACGACTCGGTCCACTTGCTAGGAGAGTCCGCGGGGACCCGGTGGAGCCTCCCCTCGGCGGAGGTAATTGCTAAATAGCGCCCGGGACCGATCGTCGGGGTGGTCGAGCAGATTTTTCCGCTCCTCGGATCGCTGGACGCGTCGCCGCGGTTAAGTGTCCGCTGATGACTACCGGCCACCAACGACGACATCGGTGCTTGGCCGGTGTTAGCGGATTTAAGGCGGACCCGATACCCTTATCGCGTGCTGTATCGAGTCGTTCGTTCGCCATTGGTCGTGTTGCCAAGGTCGGGGTCGCGAGGGGATCGATGAAGTTATGTCGCGTTGGAGAGATTCCTCGAGGAACGGTCGAGTGGAATGCGTGATCGGTAGAGGGGCAGTTGCGATAGACGAAGAAAGGCTTCCGGTTAACTTATGATCTCGTGTCTTCCATTTCTGATTTTTGTATGCAGCTTCCTCTCGACTGTGCTTCTATGCTCGCGCGGGGTTCCTAACCGTTCGACGCAACGTCGATTTGTATTCGTCAAAATCCATCAGGAACAGGAACGGTGAAAAAAGCGGTGCTCGTTAATCGAGGCCACTCGAGAGGAGGCCAGAAAGGAAGTCTGTCCGCTTGACGGCGGTGAGGAGAAAAAAAAGAGGAAGGAGAAAAGGCATCGGTAGAGGAGAGGCAGCGCTCGGAAGGGCAGCAAAGCGGGAGAAGCCAGAGAGAAAGAGAGAGAGAGAGAAAGAGAGAGGACAATCGCTCGTCAACCGGCCGTCAAAACATCCCCAAGGATCCATGGCGAATCACATTCTCACACACAGTGGGACGGGAAGAGAGGAGTCCGCAAAACGGCAACGGCGGAGGTTCCCGACGATAATCGAAGAAGTACGCGTACTACACACACCTCGGCGTGGCCTTTCTCTGCGCAGCACGACAATGTGTGACCGCAAACAAACGGATGGCAACGATAGGGGGCGCCAATGCGCATTCAAGACGAGACAGACTGTCATTTGTCACGTCTTTCACGCTCTCTAATGACACGCACTGCTTTTGGACGCGTTCTTGTGCCAGCCGTCCAGGCACCTGGCACCGACTCGCTTTATTATTTCCCTTTTTTCGACTTTTTTCTCTTCCTCCCGAGGTCCCTCCGTCTCTCTGCCCCACGTCGCGTTTGCGCGCCCGTTTCCTTCCTCCCTGTCCCGTTTCGGCCGCTATCATCGTGCTTCCCGCTCCTTTTTCCACGATGCTCGTGCCGGCGCGTAGCGAGACGGTTGAATTCGATTTGTTAGGATTAAGAGACCCGAACGATGATCGAGCCGTACACCGGAAATGCACGAGTCCGCCGGCGAATGGCGTGGAGCTCGTTTTTTGTGCTTCGTAGGTTGGAGGACCGTTGCGCAAGGTTCGGTTGGTTTGGAATCGAGTCAGTTGCGTTGATCGACAATGAGAAGTAGGAGAAAAGGAAGTCTGTTACGAAGTGTAGCCAAGGTTAAGTGACCGAAAACTTCACGATCATATACACACGCATATAAAGTTTCCGATAACTAATCCCATTTAGCCATAAATATGTGTGTACGTGAAAAGAAATGAACGATCCTCTCCTCCTTTCGATCTTTACAAGCTCTGCGAAACTGTCCCGAGTAACTTCTAACTGGCTCAATCTCGATCGCTCCTCGTACCTCCTCAAAACCTTGCCCTGAACACGGTATCTCCAACAAACGCGCGCATCATACACACAATGGCCGCGCATTAACCGCAGTCGTCGGTACCCCCTAACGATCCGTGCTCCTCCATTATAAATCCCAGCCGAGATTTACCAGCCGGCTCGCGGATGTAACCGCGGCCATTCCGAAACCCCGAACGGGATGCACTTGCTCCGGCCCCGTCGCTTATCCACCGATCGTTCGAAACGAATTGCAGACACGCCGCGCGATCCGAGCTTCCTCGCGTTCCCTCGCAACGCTCCGCTGTTTCGCGCGGCTTCCTGCTACTCCTCTATGATTTAACCCCGGCGTGCACCACGGAACGCGCTCGCTGCGCCTTCTTTCCCGGCCGGTCGGCATGATTTAAACTCATTGGGTGCCACGTCCGTGCGCTCAAGTCCGACACGCGCGTTCACGCATACAGCGGCAGCGCAGCGAGAACACACGCTCCTAGGGCCCGTGGAATGCCCCGCGCTCGTGCTCGTGATGCTGCACGATGGGCCCCGTATCCCGGTTGCCACGCAACCTGCTTCGCGGTCCCAGAACCACCCACTCGTCTGGTAGCACTCCGTTAAAGCGGGCCTCTTTTTCGTGGGACCACCGACGCGCTCGAGATTTTTACGAGGAACGTTTGGAAGAGGTGGTGACTTTGAAAGGTGTGCCTCGATGCACGGTAGTATAGTAGCAGTCTTTAGTTTGGTGATTTGTAATTTTGTTTGGTACGAATCGATACGTTATAAGTTGGAAATTTGTGAAGGTGGATTATTTCGGAATTATTGTTAATTAGAGATTATGTTCGCCGCTATTAGTGTATTGTATTGTGGTTATGTTTGGGTAAGCTGAGTTTAGTCGTGTGAAGTAACCTACTACTGTTTCTATGCTTTGGTGTAGAGTTTAATGCAAAAAGTAAGGGACACAAGTAATTGTTTGTCGTTGAATGGTAGTATCGATATGGATTGGAATTGTCGATAAGGGTATGTTTGGAGGGCAACAAGATTACCGTGGTAAAGGGTTTCAGGTAGCGGAGCCTCGTAGTGTTGGGGAAATATTCCAACAGCAGCAGCTAAATGCGGCTCGGTATTAAGACGGTACGAAGGAAAGTAACAGTATCACCGAATAACAATAGCATTTACGGCGCTTATAAAGACATGGTTCAGTGGATTCGAAATCAATCACGAAACAATCGAGTTCCGCAGGATTTGGGAGCTACCTTCGACCGAAGTTGTGTAACATTCACTAGTGTATTTATCCCTGAACGTGCTGAAACTATTGTTAAACTTTATAATACCGTCGGTACACGATATAAGTAAGACCTATTCAAGAAAAGGAGTATGTTTGATGAGTTACAATATGGTTGCTACAAGAAATGTAAATTCGCATCTATCGGGTGCCCAAAATATTTCCTGATCAAATCAAATATTATAATAGCAGCAGATACTGCACAGTTCGATGAAGTATTAACCCTTTGCACTCGAGAAGTGACTGTTAGTCGTCTAACGATACTAATTTCAAAAATTCTCAAATTTGAAATATTTGCTCAGATTTGCCTATATTAAACGGCATTTAGTTCAGTTAAGTGATATATCAAAATTTACATACTTATATGACTATTTAACGATAACGATTTACGACTATTTAAATTTTCGAAACTATCATTTGGTGACTAACAGCCACCTCTCGAGCGCAAAGGGTTAAAGGTGGGTTCATTTTGTATTGTTTGGACTCTATTCTCTATAGGGTTCATGCCGAAGCGCCTTTCTTTTATGAAAGATATTGAAATATGGTTAAAAGCACATAGGTCATAGCTCGTAAAACAGTGGAAGTGGAATTTTCCGAACGCTAACCACCAACCTAATCCCAATTTAAATTTCAATACAAATAATAATGAAATCATTAATTCAAGTACTCGAAGGTGATTATTTTATTTTTACTTCCTTTAATTCTATTCGCTTAAATCTCAAAATTTTCTGAACTACAAAGTCTGCAATGTTCCTCTAAACCTACGCTTCCTTTCCACTCCTTTCAATCCTCTTCACCTCCAAAATCACCTCGACCACAAAGTCTACGGTGTTCCTCCAGAACAATTCCAGTTCCAGTCTTCCATAGACTCCGTCTAGACGTCGGGTTAAACATAGAGAAGCCAGTAAAGGAGCACGCACACGGTCGAGCGGCAGTAAAACCCTTAACACCGGACTTTCCTTCAAGAACCGATCGAAGCGCCGTGTGAAACGGTCCCGATCCGTATCTGTGTGCGCGCATTTGAATAACAAAATCGTTCGAACCACAAAAGGAGCACCGGAAAGGGCAACGGATGCTCATCATCGTCTAACCCCTGACGCATGTGCTCTCGGGCAGTCGTGTACCGAACGAGCGTCGTCTATCAAACGGCGACTAGAACAATGGCCCGTGACTTAGTAGGAGCGCCTCCGCAACATGACACGGCGTGTAGAACGCGCGCGGACCGCATGCGTCCGTCTGTCGAGCGAGGAAAGCGGGCGCCTCGCTGTTCTAGCTTCCATTCTGTAATGATCTACACGAATCTGGCCCGACGTTCCGTGCCCCGGCCATTCGTTCACGTTACGACCGACTTTTCTCTTCCGATACACACGGCTCGCCCACGCGCGCTTTTTCCTTCGCTCGATCGCTTCGAGCCTGTCCCGCGAGAAAACAAACGACTCGACGGTAGGTTTCGTAAACGCGCGAAGTGCGTAACCTAGAGGAGCCAACGAAACAGGAAACGTGTCCTAGAGTGACGCGACCTTGATCGAACGAACAGTTTGGTATTGAAGAGCCTTGATCCTCGACGGTGTGACCTCGAAAACTGCGCAACTTTGATCGGTTTCTTAAGTTCTGGCTGATCTTGAGGATCAACTTTGATACTGTCGGACCGACGCTGTCCAAACGGAAAGTCCACTTAACACTCAATGTGTTAAGATCTCGCGATAGAACTTAGGCGATCCGTGTGACGTTTCAGTGATTTCGTGGAATAGTACCTTTCATAGCCTTCGAATAACCATCTATGTCCACCGAACGTTGAAAATTTGGTTGCTCCTGTTATTAGTACCCAAAGAGCGACCGATTAATTTCAAACGTACCCACTACGGGCACCGCGACATCACAAACGAGCCCCGAATCGCACGAAGCGATAACTCACGGGACGGAACAGGGCCCGGCCGGCCTCACCCGAGGGCCCGATCCGATGTCGGACAAGTTGTTCCAGCGATCAGTCCCGAAACCGATCGAATATAAAGAGGGGGACGGGGGATAAAGCAAACAAGTTGCTCGCTACAGTTTGACCGTATCGCGGACGCGAGGAGAGCGACCGTGGGCCATCGCGCGCCGTTTCGCCCATAAAACCAGGAGTTATGGTTATTTAAAAACTTATTGGCCCGCCCATGCGTTGCGGTTTGCACGGGGGTGGCTGGACAACGGGGAGGTGAACCAGCGAGCGAGAGAGGGAAAGAGAGAGAGAGAGAGAGAGAGGGCGAAAGGGCAAAGAAAGAAGAGGGAGGAGGAGGGAGCAGAGGAGCCGTGACCCAGCCGAGATAAATCAAAGGATATTAAGACCATTCTGTCCTCCTTTTCTTCTCTTTCTTCGTTGGCTGCCCGCTCTCCCGGGACTAAGTCACTGCCTCCCCATACTGTCCCTCCTCCTCCTCCTCCTCCCCCATCTACTCCTCCCTCGTTTCCGTCTTTTTCTTCGTTCGCTGCTCGCACGGGAGTTCTTAGCCAAACGCATTACGGAGAGGCAGAGGGCCGCCATAAAACTATCCACGTTCGCGTTCACGGACACGGACCCCGTGTACCGTGTGGCTGCTTTACGTTCCGATCGGCGACAAGAAACCGGGAGCAATTCACCGGATCCACCGGGGCAAAGTGGATCCTTGATAAACGGATATCGAGTTTCACGGGAATCCGCCTTTCTCTCCGCCTATACGCGGCCGAAAGACGCGTTTTATCCGTCAGGGGGAGGAGGAGAACGCGACCCTCTCGATCGTTCGTTTAAAGAGACAGCCAACCACGCGGCGCCCTCCTAAGCTTAAATATGCTACCCGGCATTTCGATGTGTCAGAGAAAAGACTGAAGTTTCGCCTCTTTAAATTGGTAATGTTGTATGAAAAGCAGTTAGGCCAAGTAAATTAACCCTAGAAGGACGGAGGAGCCGGGGCAATTTTGATCCAGCCATAAATGTTTCTATATTATTTATGGTACAACCAGTTTGATTTTCATTCGTTTACGTTGACATGCATACAGTTGGTTGTATGTAAAATTCATGTATGCAGTTGAAACTACGAATATTTTATATACGATTACTTTCTACATTAAGACTACCCCAAAATCCATCCGGTATCAGAGGGTTAAACTATTTGTAGAATTCTAAAAAGACCTTGGGATTTCCTATCTTCGTTCAAGAGATAACGAAAACATTTTGACACATCTTATAGAACGAAAGAACGCTTGACAGGAAATTGTTCACTTAGAAAAATGGTACATTTGTCAATCTCCAGGATCTGCTCGAAGCTTAGACCCCTTTGCTCTAAATTGGACACTGTTCACCGCCCAAAAATACACAGCTACATTGAACCAATACTAATAATTCTAATTAGCGTTTCCTCGCGTTCCACCTGAAAAGCTCTTCGAGATCTATCGATAGAATTACGTTCCCGTTGAGCAGCGATCTTCCAATAAAGTAACAAGTAAACTCCAATCATCTCTGCTATAAATCAAACCACGGCGTCAGCTAAGAGGAACCGATACAGGCGCTGCCCGAGCATCCTTTCAACGTCCCTTCCCGGAACAATCCGTGGAACGCATGGTTTTCCCGCGAAAACCCGTCGATCCCCGTGGCAGGAACGGGTTCACGCGGTGCCTGCTTCATGTCGCGCGCTCGTTCGCGAGTAATTACACGGTCGCGACCGTTCAGGATCGAAACCGAGGGCGCTCGATCCGCGCGCGAGTACGCGAGGATTATTAATGAGTGCATCTCAATCCGGTAATTTTTCCACGTCGCGGCGGGTAATGCACGAACCGCGGGGGGCGAGCAGGCTATATTGCCCGATCAATCAAAATGAGCCCGGCCTGGCAACCGACGCTCCTCCGTGGCGGGGCTGTTCACGAAACCGACCGTCTTTTCACCGTGACGTGCCATGAAAATCCTCGACCGTGATCCTACTCGCATCCCTTGAGGATCAAGGACAAAACGAAGCACATGCTGCATAGGCGAAGGTATGCACGATGGCGAATATTTTTTTTTTCGGAAGGGAGGCGATCCAGATACGTGTGTGGCGGAATCATCGAGTGTGTGGTTATCATAGAATGTGGGATATGAGACAGAATGTTTGTGTGAAAGGATGAGTGTGGAGAGTGTATACGATAAACGTATGAATGAAGATTAAGGTTCGTGTCGTTGAATGAGTGTAACGTAATGTGATCTATGTGATTTGTATATGCATGATATTGATAGAGGGAACAGAGATAAAGGAAAGGACAAGGTCTGTGTGCGGTGATAACAGCAATTCTGATTTTTTAATTTAGAGAAAGAGAAAATAAGAGCTAGTGTGCCCTCGAACGTATTTTTGTACATTTAATAGTTTTTCTTATATTTCACTGTGTTTTTTATTGTTGATAGTTATATAAATAAATTATTCCTACACATTTAC
Source organism: Tetrapedia diversipes (assembly GCA_033822845.1). Classification (NCBI taxonomy): domain Eukaryota; kingdom Metazoa; phylum Arthropoda; class Insecta; order Hymenoptera; family Apidae; genus Tetrapedia; species Tetrapedia diversipes. The sequence continues at coordinate 270,803 of JAOPTO010000605.1, read as the reverse complement.
TCATAACGTGGACTGCGGATTTTATGAATATTTAATAACTGGAAGAACGGAATTGAGAAAGTGGTACAGTTTTTGTTTCCCTCTGCGAATGTCATGTCCTACATGTCTCGGCATATCCATTTTTTTTTATAAATGCATAAAAATCTGTGATACATTAATGGATCGTAACCCTTGAAGATTAAAGTTTGCAGTAGTACGAACTTTGAATTTAAAAATAGGTGTAATTTAAATAAATACCGATCTTAATTTCAAATACACAAAAAATTTCATTCCATTAGTGGGTATAATTTTCTGTAAAATGTTTTGTTGACCAAACAGTAGTGCCGATATCAACGCGTTTTAAAAGGGTAGGTTCCATAGAAGGGATCTACCTGCGACATTCAACCACGCCTACCACGGCACGACAAAGCACACCGCGTGTGAAAGTCCTGGTGAAATGGATGTATTGTGCTCGAGTCAAAACGTTTGTCGTTTCTCGAAAGCGGATCGACTTTCCACCCCGTTGTAGCGAGACCTTTCGTTCAACGTTGTGTCATTCGTAAAAAAAAAAATATCAAACAGAAGCGTGAAGATATACTACGATGGGTCACACAAAAGCGTTTCACCGAACAGAACACCGAGGAAAATAATGCAGGAGTCATATGGTTGCTCATAATTAGGCGTTCTGTTCCAGCGTGTCAAATTCTGAACCACAAATCACTAATTTTGGATGATTGCCTCTTAATAATGGACAAACCACCACTTTATGGGTGGTCTGTGAAAAATGTGAAAGTAAAATACATTGGTTGTTCACAATTATAGAAGATCGTTCCTAAGAATTGAATCCAGCCAAACTCTAACTTCGATTCCATGCTGGAAGCATATTATTATAGAGTAAAAACATTAACTTCTTCAATGTACCACTAAGCTCTTCCAAAAAGGTCACTACTTAGGTTGAACTTGACCTCAACCACATAATTATTAAGTTTTGTCTTTCTTATTTTGTCTTACCTATTATTTTCTGTATTACATATTAAATTGTTACATACTTCTTATACTTATCCTCTTGCTTTTGTATACCAATGAATTTTTTTTATCCGCAAATAAACTATTATTATCATTATTATCATATCGTAAATCTCTTCCCAATGTCCAAGTCCCTATAAGCCTAAGGATTATCCCGTGAGAAACGACGATACGAATTCGCCACGAGTTTAAGACTTTAACCCAGGGATTAAAAGAAATGCGAACGTTCGCATCGTGGATCGAATTTATCCAACAGATCCGTCGCCTTTTCGTCGAGGCGGGAAACGATGCATAGGATCGCGAAGTCGATAAATCAATTTGGAAAGCCGGACGATTTCTCGTCGAGCCCTCGTTCGGCCGGCAGCGATCATTTTCACGGGGATCGTGCGATCGTTTCCACGGTTGGCCACGGCTCAGGGCGAGGAAACAACGAGGCGGTTCCTCGACGAACGGGACGAAGCAATTTACACGGAGGAAAAGCGTGGCCGCGCCGCCCCCGTTCTCCCTAATGAGCCGGCTAATTGTTTCGAGCCGCGCGCTGATTTAGCGTGAGAAACGTGAAACAGGGCCTGGTGCGTGGTGAATGGATCCCTGTCGACTGAGAACGCGATAATCCTTACGATGTCTTGTTTAAAACAGCCATTCGAAGTTGTTGATTTCTTCAATTTCGAGGATATTTCCATCGATCAAACTGGTTTCTCACGATTTTATGCGTTAAAATCGAACCATTTCGATTTATCTACTATACACTAGTAGCCTACTATATACTAGTAGGCTACTAGTAATACACTTTTTAAAGTTTGAATCGTAACAATTTATCTAGTTAACCTTTTGCACTCGAAGGTGTATCCTTCGTATATAATCGTATAAGCGATATATCTCGGCAAAAAAACATTGTACAATTAAAAGTCAAATTTAACTTTATAGGGTAAGGTTAGTAAACATTAGACAAATCTTACTATCTATGGAATATCAAGGTAAACATAGGGAAAATCTCTACTTTCTATCCATTTATCTCCTAAACCTAATGAGGCAGGCTACTTTTGGGATGAGATTTGAATTCAACACGTGAAAATGTATAAGAAATCTTTGCCATCTCAAACAACGAAGTCTCGTTGATCTCTTTTTTCCTATCCACACTATCATTTTATCGCACCCAATTTTCACAAAAGGTGAAATTTTCCGTAAAAAATATAACCTGTGATTAATCTTTGTCTGTATTATTAAGAAAGAGATACTGCATGCAGAACTGCATGTACAAACTTGTATACATTACGTTAGCTTCAAGAAACCCTAAAAATCATACGCTATGCTATCATTTTGTCGCATACTGTACGATTCGTGTCACCGGGACAGCAGAGGTAGCCAACCTAGCCTCCTAATCGCGACTAAACGTGCACCACCGTCTGTAATTCCAGTACACGGAACAGTTGACCAAGATGGCCGGCTGAGTATTGCACGCGCACGGAGGTTGACTCGCGGTGGCGGTGGATCGCTGTTCGAAATCGATTTCACGATTCGATTTGCGATCGAGGGGGATCCCGGTGGCTGGAAGAGGACACCGTGATGGAGCAACGAAGAGGAACAGGCCGGATAATGATCCCGAACTCATTCCGCGATCATTCTATCTGATTGATCTGATTAGCGCAGGCCCGGAACAGGTCGACCGGTAAATGATCCTCGCGGGCGATCTCAATCAGCTTCTGAAAAAAAAATGAAACAGCGTCGAACCCTCTCGGGTCCAGCCTATCTCCGTTCGTATTTATCGTGTCTTTTTCTTCTGGCTCTCTCGTGTCTTCCACGTCCTCTCCTCCCCCCCCCCCCGCTGCCTCTCTGCTTGCTGTTCCGCACGGTAATGAGAGCCTCCCATGTAGGAGAAAAGGGATTATTTGCGGCACGGGATCGAAAATGCCGCGCGAGCCTCATTATCGGATGCACGACTACCACGATTCTGGAGCGGCTTTCGTTTCGACATCGGCCGCCTTTCGGCTCCCTCGCCCGCCGCCCTCGTTCGCCTCGTTCGTCTTTCCCTCGATCCGTTGACAGGGATCCTTCTTCGTCTTCGGCTCCCCACGGACTCGTGGAACCGGCGAAACAGTAAATCAACGACAAGGCCGGGTCACAGGTCGGGGAATTGGAGCGGCTTCGGGCTCCTGGAACGACGTCGTGCAGCGACCGCGGCCGCTGATTGCTTAAGGGGAACACGACGGGTTTACAGGTGTCACGAGAAGCCGGATGGAATCGGTATGGCAGATTGGAAAAGTTACTGGAGCATTTCAATGCATTCGCTGCGGGTTTCTTGGGAAATAATTGATGCTTCGACGAATGTTTTCTTATTAGAGTGTGTTTTAAACGTACACGCGTACAGTGTGTTAGGAATAATTGTAGGAATGCGATCGTGTGGATGCAACTGAGTGCAGCGAGTTTAGGAAAATGTGAAGAGTGATTGAGTTGAGCGATAGCCGTGTGAATGTAAAATGTTTGAATTCGTGTGTTTCTAAGGCGTGAAAGATGAGCATTTGAGAAAACTGAGCGACTCAGGAATTTTGGATGAACGTGACATCGAGTGCATCGAGTGAGAAAGGTTGACAATTAGGAAGAAGGGAAATGAGAACAATTAGATCTACAATTTGTTCTACAGAGTTAGAACAAAACTTTGTAACCTACAGACCAGACCATATATTGTAATGTAATTCTAGAAAATCAGTCTCAGTGGTTCAACAACAGAAAACCTAATAACCGTCAGCAGCACAGTGTTTTCCAACCAGGTCAAACGAAAGAGGGACGATTAGATTTTTACCGTACAGTCTAAGCGATCTTTTAACTAAGAAAGTTAAGCCCGATGGTTTTTCTTGACACGCAAAGGTTGACCACATTTTCTTCGCCAACAACGTGCACCGATCGCAGTCGCAACAGTACGGTCTTTTTATCTAGTAACAAGCATCGTTCGCGCGTTTGCTTCCGTACATGAATCAACCGCTGAAAGACCACAAAAGAGCGTTTGCACCAGCGCGCGAACGTGGCGTTTAACCGACCAGCATTCTTGCCTTTGATCCGCGGCACTTCCAGCTGTCACTCGTTTCACTTCCTACTGGTTTTCCACGAATTTCCAACGGAAAATCATTGACCAGCTTCTAATACTCCCAACCCAGGTAACGAGCATTAATCTGCCGGCCGAACACCTCGGTGTTTAACTACTTTTCGAGTCGACGAGGCACAGTGAAAATCTGCATAAATGGTTGTCTAATATTATCGATCAATCGAGGGAGCGTAATTGGAAATGTGGTCGCACGGGTTCCGTCAAAACTTTAGCCACCAGTCTAACACACGAATCGCATAGTTAGCCAAGGCTGATTACGCGAACGTGCACGCGCATAATTTACGCCAGGCGCCATTGTCTCGCGCCCGTCGTTGCCTGTTGCGAGCTGCAACTCATTTTCCGCGGAATTGCTTCGCGGAACCAAACTGTTTCTCATTGGAAAAAATCGCAGAAGGATGGGGAACCTAAGCACAACCTTTTCTATTCCTTTCAACCCCTTCGCCGGACAATAAATCCCTCGATATGACAAAGAAGAACAACGGCAACAGAATTTCCGTGTTCCATAACAGAGAGGATAGCAAACTTGCAAATATCTAACTCGCTCCACGACGAATTCTCCAGAAACGAACAAAATTTTGTATGGTTATAAGTTCACTCGAGAATGATCAATGTTTCGCATAGAATATCAAATTGGAAGAGTCCATTTCTCTCCCCTAATTTCACCCAATCGTAGTTTATTCGACTAACAAAACCCTCGAAACGAAACCAAACGAAAGACCCCAGCAACAGGATCTTCGAAATTCTCCTGTTCCACATCGAAACACCTTTGCCTGCAACCGTTTCTCCGAACGCAGAATCATAGCAGAACACTTTCTCAGCTTCACCCGAGCATGACTCCTCGGAGCGGCTTCTAGGAAGCAACACGTCCATCATCGTTCAGTCGAGAAAAATCGGGGCGGCAGAAAAATGGCTGGCCCGAACGAAACCTTCTCCCGTCGAGTAAGTCGTAGCGGCTCGAGGAGAGGCTGGACGTCGACACAAGAGAGAGAGAGAGAGAGAAAGAGAGACCAGCGTCTCTATTTCACGCGTCGCGTGTGCACGCGCGGGCACGAGAGAAAGAGCCGGGTCGCGCGAGCACACGCGATGCACACAATCCATATTGCTCCCGCTTAAACGCTCGCGCGGTATTTCCAGTACCGTTCCGGAATTCCGTTCCAGTTCGTTTAATGAGGAACGACTTTTTTTCAGCATTCCTGCGGGTTAAGGCACCGTGGGAACCGCGAAACGCCGGCCCGCGGACCATAAAGTCCGTGACTCAACGTGTGGGCACCCGGCGGCGGGGCCCCTGTTGCACACATGCGTGCCAAAGATCACGGGTGCATTAAACCGAGCCTGGACCAGCTCTGGACAAGGAAACTCGCGATACGCCACCGTTGATATCGATAGTGATCGGGGAATTTGTTCGGTTTTCACTTGTCCCTTTCTCTCCCTCTTTTTCGTTCCTTCTGACCGACTCTGTCTCTCTCTTACTCGGCTGCGAGCTTGTTGGAACGCGGGAACACGAAAGGCATTGACGCCATGGAGGCCTCCGGGTAATTTGTTCACGGTGAAGTGTTTATCAGCGTTTCGCTTTGTTTTATCTGAAATTGTACAGACTTGTCTCGATATTTCAACTTTTCCGCCACGCCGTCCTGTGTTTAAGTAGGCGCTCGTGCATTCGCCGTTGAAGCTCGCGATCGAGTAGAAGGTGAGAGCGAACGTTTTAGGTACGAACCATCCCAGAAGTACAATAGATTTCCAAGATAGGCAAATCTGTGGTGTAACGTTTATCGTGTATCGCATCGTTTTATTCGAGGACACAGCGAAAAGCCGGCTGTATGGCGCAATTTTTAAGCTGCTTCGCGTTCAAGTAGATATCTTTACCGTTCAGTATCCGTTCGGGATCGTGCGAGACGCGAGATCATGCTTTTCAGTCTTGACCTAGAAGGTGGAATCTTATTAAGCGATGTAAAATTCTCTGGCTCATCCTTCTTCGGGCTTCAATCAGAGGAGAGATGCAGCTCGTGCCAGTTACGTGACTCACCCTCTATAGTTCTCGTTATACGGCCGATCGATGAGTTAACTAAGGCTGTTTTCATTAACATACAAATTACTCGTTCCAACATACAAACAATAATCCTGGCCTGACATCAATCTGAACGTCACCCTTTTTGTATCTTCATGTTTATGCCTGGCTTAATTAACGTCCGCCCGTGATGAACACAGAAGAAGAAGAAGAAAACCAGGAACGTTTAAAAACAGAAAGGACACGTGCATCGTTTAGGAGTATTTTTAAATGTCCTTGGCGTAACTTCGCTCGAAACCGGAAATCGCGTATTCTTTCGCGTCAGAGTTTCGAACACGAGTTGAACCACGTCCGTGATACGTCTGGAGAGTTTGAGATCACGGAGACAGGCGTCAGGCAACGGAGACTCGGGACTACACGTGGTAATTATCGATACACCCGGTGGTTCGTGAACTTCGATGCCTTCGGTGTAACGTCGCGCTTAACGTACGAACAGATGACACGTTTCCGTAATTATTTAAACGCGGTGGCGTCCAGTTAACGTCAAAGCCACAGCTCGCTGTCACGAGACGGATTCACGAAGGTTTCAATTTTGTCCGGATCTTTCACGAAAATTACAGCTTCCTTCCAGGTCAGAGAAGCGTCGTACCGGATCGGTGCGCTGGGTCAAGATCGTGATTCGAAGCCCGATCTCTCTCTCTCTCTCGACCGCTAATTTGAAATAATTAGCGAACGGTGATTAAATTAAACGACCGATTATCCAGAGAGACACGATGAGCTTCATAGACGGTACTTAATTCGAAAGGTGTACATAATTACTGAAAAGCAATTCTCGCCAACTTAAAAATTCAAACGAGTACCTACAAAAATCTGACGATTTAAATCGCGGGAAGAAAGCATTTAACCTGAACTTTAACTTTCTCGAACATCGACAGAATATTGTATCGAAGGAACTCAATTTAACTAGTCTAAGATTCGATTGAAATTCAACGAAATCGATATCCCTTCAAACCAAACATTAGCACAAATAAATCCCAAGCTTAACCCTTTCGCTTCGGATGTCCAGTTCGCCGTAGTACCGTCACTGAACGGAAGTGCGCGCCAGAAATACGTATGGTGCGCGTGGTTTTTGTATATACGTTTTTCCAAGTCTTAAATAACAACTGTGCTGAATAAAAGAATCATTGCTCTAATCTAACAAGTATATTTACATGTTTTTATATGAAAAGACTTACAAAATTATTAAAATGCAAAATACATTTGGATGTCGCCTATACGCGGCGCTCGTATCCACGAATCATCTCGTGGACGCCGCCTATAAACGGTGCTCGAAGCGAAAGGGTTAATACCGAAGAAATGAATCCCTTGAAAATTCTCCCGAACGAACTCGCCAAACGCAATCAAACCCAAGCGTAAGCGATCAGCGAATGAGGCACCGTCGGGCAACGGAGGCCAAATGAATCGGGAACGCGATCGTCGGATCGAAATTAGATGCCGGCTGGCAATAATCTTCCTGGAAGATGAGCCTATGAGTTTCATAGACCAGCGAGGGACAACGGTGCGCGCAAGGGAATAGGAATCGAAGCCCCTGGCCTCGTTGGGGAGGCGAAGGAGGGATGGACGGGGTAGCAGGGAGATGCATTTCGTGGATTAAGAAGGTTACATACCTGGCGGTCTCACGGTGAGCCGGCGCGGTAGGAGTCTAATAAGATGTAACTAAATTATGATTGGATTCATCATTGCCGCGAACGGGATTGCTATGGTCGATCGTTTCTGCCTGCGGAACGAGCGGCCGGACGCTGCAGCCCGGTCAATAATTCATCGGCTCCGCGGCATTCTATATGAAGCGTGATATACCGTGATCCCGAATGAGCGATTGCCAACGAACAGCGCTGGGGAACGGCAGGAGGAGGAGGAGGAGGAGGAGAAGGAAGGGATCGAAGGTGGTTTTCTTCTGTGTACGCTGGCTGCGTCTCAACGGCAGAAGGGTTGCGGACGAGGCTGTTCACGGTGTACGAGCTTGTTGCTTTTCTTAATCCGTCGGTGCTTGCTACTTGTAAGCGGAGGGGCATGCGAGCGTGCAATTAGGAGAGGTGATTTTTTTTTTTTTTGGAATACGTTGTGTAGAGTACCTGGCAAGTCGGTAGAGGCGTCTACGATACAGCATGTGGGTAATTAAGTTGGAAATGTGGAATAAAGTAACTTTTGTACTGTGATTCTGCTGAGAGTGAATGGATTCTTTAATCGTAGAAGTGTATATTTTAGGCAATTGTTATTCGCGCAGTTACACATCTGCTCACGATGTTTATTACCGTTTTGTTGAATTAAAATGCTCTACGTGGCAATTTTTCATTTTTCCAACATATATTTCAGTATTCGATGTTGACACCTTTTCCAAGTGATATCGTTAATTTGAAGTAACTAATCTTCAGGTTCTTAGGATATTTCAAAATGTTAGATAGGATATTTTAACATAGGGTGGCGGAATAATACGGACTGCTCGTTCTCGCACGGAAAAACGCGCAAGAAAACAATCACATAAGTATCGTATCTTTAATTGTCTCGATTTTCATCGAATTTCATCTTCAATAATTTCGTTCCTAATTAAAAACAACGTTCTCATTATCCTCTTCAAAATCTCAACACCCTAACGTTTAAAAACAAGCGATTAAAAAAACTTAGGCTGTCCTTAAGCAAAAATTCTCCCCGAAACCGTCCTAAAAATCCTAAAAACTGTATTTTCATTGCGCCCTAAAAAAGAAGCTTCAAGAAACCCTCGGAATTCGTCCGAGAAACACAGTTCCCTAAGGGTGCGAAGGGAAAGGGATCGGCCTCGAGGCGAACAAGGAAACCGGGTGAACGGCGTGAGTAAGCGTTTATGCAAAACGCGCGTAAACGTTCGTTTTGTTGGTTGAATTAGCCCGACGCTGTCTGCGGAGGGGTTCAGGGGGGGGGGGGCAGGATCGGCGCGCTGTTCTCGAGTTTCGGGGCCCAATCACGGGCCAGTCATTGAGGGGGGCCGGGGAAGGCCCACGGTTCCGGGCAGCAGGAGGGTGATTTTTGCATGTCACGTGGCCAAACGGGCGCGCACTGAATGCCCGTCGTTAGGCACTCGTTGTGCTACGATGAGTCGGTTTCACGCAACGATACGCCCGAAGGAGAACGCTCCACTTCGGCGCCCTCCTCGACGGCTCCTATCGAACGTGACTCGAGGACGACCCCAAGGTATCCGCCCATCCGACGTGCGATCAGCCCCGGAAAAGCTGTACCTCGGTCGTGCACGTGGTGGAGGTACAAATTGGAAGGGGGGAATCGTCGAAACGAGGCAAAGATCGGGGACAAGTTTCAGCAGAGCTGAATTTGTGGGAGAGTACGATATTTTGATTGCTTAACACTTCATCGATTAGGAACTTATTAACATTTAGTTAACCGCACAGTGCCACACCTAACCGAACACTGTCCATCGTGTATTAAGAATTGATTAAAAATTGTATTTTGGAAAAAACAGAAAATGCATTTAATAAACTGTGAACGACACTGGTTCAAGACTAATCAATAACAAAAGTAAAATGGCAGAGCCCTTGTTGTGGAAAAAATGGGAGATCTCATTCGACTGGCTAAGTGTTAATGGTCTTGTTGAAGGTAGAAAAGTAAAAATTGGAGTTCCCTAATAAATAGTATACATTTCTATATTCCCGTTTTTTTTTTTTGGAATTATGGAGGGTAAAAAGGTGAAGACCAGGTTTTTTAATTATTCCCTTTTTCTAGAGAAATAAAGTGGGATCCTAAAAAAACCGTCTACGGGATTACGTTTCGCCGATCCTTCGTAAAAAGACATCGTTAATACTACCCATATTAAACGAAGAGATCTTTAACAACAGGATCCCTGCAAAATCGTAGGTTAAAAAGTGGACTCGAACATATTTTTACTATCTCCGATCCCTAGTAATCGCGACGCTTGTCCACCGTGCAATAATGGTAAAAAGTTGTGCCGGTTATTTTTACGAGAACGTTCCCGAGCTAACGGTAAACAGCTAAGACTACCCCCGAGAAGAGGGAGAACCCTTCTGTCGTTCGAAAGTTTTTACGACTTGACCCACATTTTTGGAAACGGAACGAGGGTACAGGTCTGCGTATTCTTCTAGCTGGCTCGCGCGCCATAAAAATGCAAGAACCGTACGATTTTCTCCCCTCCTCCCCCCTGGTGAAGTAGCGGAGGAGAAAGGTGAAAAGAAGAAAAAAAAAGGAAGCGGGTCCCTCGTGCCGTTGCCAAAAAGTCACGGGCACCGTTAGACCTTAGAAAGATAGCCGGACACCCTTGTAGAATGTTTATGCTCGTTTACAGGGTGCACGCGTTCGTTTCGGAGAATATTGACGGCTTTACGACCGTCTCTAGAAAATACGAAACAATCTTCCCTAGATCATCCAAGGATACTTGATGATCGACCGTAGAAAAGAAGAATCGCCTGAGAAGAGAAACTCGCGTGTACTGAAGCTTAAAACACAATGGCTTTGTAAATTGTTCCTTGACAAAGATCACATTGAAACACCAGATCTTTTATTATATCGTTATAAGCGTAGAATCTCCTGAAATTCTGTGCAATATCCTTGTTTCCTTATTCCTGAAGTTGCGACCACCTTTTTTCGACCATAATTCCGTTTTTTATTATTTATTTACTCTCTGAGAGCCACAAATCCGCGCTTTGCCATTTTCGCCATCTGTTAACCTCATCAGGTCGTCATAAAATAATCACCAATGCCCTTCGACGATCACGAACAATGCGTGAAGTGAATGGGTCATAATCGATTCGATTGTCGTAAGGGATCAGCCTGGTTTTCTGCGACCCCCTGTCTCGATACCTGGAATCGCGCCTCCAAACGAACAGCCAGGATTTTTAGTGCCACCGGGGTTCCTAGGACCGTCCTTAACACGGATGCGTAATTAATGGACTGGGGCCCTTACCCCGAAATTCCGTGGACAGCCTCGTAAAGTGTTACAGATTTTTTAGTGAAGCAAGCTTTTATTTTTTTACACTACCCACGATGCACGGTAAAAATGTTGGTAGACGCACGGTACGGTAACCGCGTTAACCTGCATTATATTCGAGCCTCGGATCGTGTACCTGACTCGAGACACCAACTCCAGGCTTGAACTTCTCGTTTCCTTCTCACACCGGTCGTCGTGTACGAGCAATTAGGGGCAGTAAAACGTAAAGAAGAGAAATAGCAAGAAAAGAAATCTGGGAAACTACCTTCGAAAATCGCGAAGAAAAAACATCGCTTTAATGCTACAACTACCAGAGCAGTCAAAAATGACCGATTGGTGAAGGTTTCAAAATTTACTATGATTTTCAGGTACAAATAAATAAAGATTTGTTTTCTGTGTAAAAAAAATTGTTTTTCAAATAATTTTCAATTTTAATACTCCATCTAGATTTATCAGAAACCCCTTGCTTTTTAAAATACCATAAAATAATCCAATTAACAGGATTAGTAATCTTGCAAATAAATTCTTCAAGAGTGTTGGCTTTTTCTCAGGAAATATAATCAAATTCAAATTTAATTCACTAAAAATCCTAAAATCTAATTGATTTATCGTTTTTCATATTTTGTTATGTATGGTATTAATAGTTAGATTTTATCATAGATAAATAAATGAAGAGTAGATAAATAAATAAATAAATAAATTTGATCTCTTCCATGCAAATAAGTACGCTTTAATTGTCGGTGGTTCTAGTATTAAACGATACCGTTTGTTCGTTCCCAAAAACATTTCTAGCTAGACATTTTCAAATCTGCAAATCTGCTCGAATCTCGGCAAAGAAAAGTTTCAATTAGCAAAGAACAAGAACGAAAATTTTAACGCTGAATACTTTCGCGTACACCCATCAACTAACACAGCTACGCGAGAAATTGCTGCTCGCGTCTCGTCGATCGAGCAACGAAGGCAAAATAACGAGACGGCGTCCGTCGAGGACGACTTCCGACGGAAATAAAAGGAGCGTGTAATTACTCAGCTCCACATTGAAGATCCGCGAGCATCGATTATTCCCGTTCACGGGCCCAACGTGAAAAACAAAGGGACTGCGCAGGTCGTCGGGCGCTCATCCTGCGTTCGGATGACGCAGCAACCAGAGCCGTCCTGTCGCGTCTCTTGATGAGCACGACGAGAGACATCGTCCGTCGATTCGAACTATCGATATTCGACCCCCGCGACCACCGGGCCCCGCGGGCCTTACACGAATGGGACGCGATACACATGCTGCAGGTTCTGATTGCTCTCCACGGATGTGACAGATCTGCCTCGTTCGCCGCGGGACACGAATTTGTCGATACATCCACCGCCGATGGACAGCGGGGTAAGGCCAGGAACGGGTTGGTATCACGGACAGATCGCCGGATGTTCGTTGAGCATCGCTAGACACGCTCGTTCCGCCGCTCGGAGTCGATTAAACACGATCCGATCTGCGTCGGTTAGGGATATGTATGTACGCGGATGTTTCGTGGATAGACGATTAACGAGACGAGTCGATCGCGTTGCTGGCCAGCGGTAGTGGTTAGGGAAAGGGTAGAACTGAGAGGAATCCATCGAGCATTCAACCATTTGTATTATTACAAGTTCTGGAAATTGATTGATTTTCAAATGAGAGATCTAGATTTTCGAAGCACGTTCGTATTCATTGACCCAGCAATCTTCGATCGATATGACACGGTACAGTGCTGCTACGAATTAATGTTGTGCGGTTAGAATGATTAGAATTAACCATGGTGTACAAATAAACGAAGTTTCAAAAAGATTGTTTAAACAGAATCTTCTTTGCATATGATTAAGCGTCGTTTAATGCACAGTTGAACAGTTAGTAATGAGAATAGTAATAGTGTTTTAATAAAACCGTTAAAAATGTTTACTATTTTATCGAATCAACGAAAAATTGATACGGTATATTTTCTGGTGTTTTCAACCACGGTTTAAAACCCCTGCTCTAATCTAATTTAAGTTCATTTCCACCGCCCAAACTCTACACACCGCAATTAAAACACGCGACCTGGATAAACTTAACCGATCAGCGAAAGTTACTCGGTAACAACCTAAATAAATCGCGTAACAAGTGCATAATACAAACGCCGGTGCACAGAGTGCGAAAGATGGGTCGGAAAGCCGCGCAGGGACCCCAGCGTGGGACCTACCCCCGGACGGTCGACCAACTTTCATTTTTATTGACCGACGCGCGATCCGTCGATCTGGACGGCCAACAAAGGCCGGGCGGAAAAAGAAGGAGGAAAAGAAAAAAGCGAGAAAGAAAGAAGGGTATCGTTGGCCGAGGTCGAGTTCCAGCTAGACTCCGCTTGCGCTAGGACATGCATTCTTCTTTCTCTCCCCCTGTCCGCCCCCGAGGCAGCGCCGCGCTCTCTTTTCTCCTCCCTGCGCGTTTCTTCCCTTTTTTTCGAACCCGCCACCCGAAGCAGTCCAGCCACCTGCTGAGAAAAGTGCTCCGTGACCGTTCGACGGTTGCGTCAGGAGGCCGGGACACGGTTATTTGCATCATCCATCAGCTTAAGGGGGGGAGAGGGGAGGGAAACCGGGGCGACGAGGTCGTGGCACGGGGAAGATATAAGAGAGACGAGAGAACCGCTCCCGATTCCCCCAGGGGGATTGCGCCCGCATTGTTGCCCCCGCCCGGTGATATTTTATTGGGTTTATGACGTCATTAATCTGATCGCGAGCTCCACCCACCCGGCTTGATCGTGACGCGTCCGAAAAAACGCGTCGGATGGTCCGGTCTACCTGGGCCTGTCGTCTTGGGAATTCTCGGCCTGCCACGCCGCAGATTTCGAACCAGATACGCACCCCCGAATACGTAAATTATCCGGCTTATGGGCCTTCCGTGCACCCCTTCCATTCGCGACGGTTACGTGCCGTTCACGTGTGTCTTCTTCGGCTTCTTGGTTTCTTTTATCTTTCGGCAACTTGTTCGACCACGATTCGTGGCAGACTGTGACGGTAAGACAGGAAATGGGGTTTGTTAGCGAAGAAGAGATTGATTCGATCAGATGTTGTTGCTTATGTCGATATTAATGTCAAATTGATAAGGAAACTGTCGGAAGAATTGGTGTAGGTTCACGTCTGAACTTGGAAATCTAAGGTTTTTGTAGATACTACCACACGTTATTGAATATTAGTATTGAATTGGGAATGTTCGTGAAAATGCAACTTTTTCATTGGAAACAGATATAACAATAGTACTTGTACAGAACTTGTACGTTTCACAGCGACGGTATTCTGAAAATATACACTTTATTTCCATTTTTTCTATTTCCGTTCTTCGATTACAAATTGACCCCAAGCTCCATAAACCGTAGAAAACGGTTCAACGTACGATCGACACCCTACGCGTTGAATATGAAAAGCTGTTCAGCCGAGAACACCCGTGTTGTCACGGAAACCGCCTAGCTCAAAGCGTACGTCCGTCGAGTATCCAGAGCTGAAAGAGTTAACGGCCGCTTGTCTCGGCCACGATCGAGCGTGAAACCCTGCAAAACGTCGAACAACGCCGCCTCTCCTAATGGCCTCGCCGCTACATTTCCTGGTCAACTGAATTATTTGTACTTTCACGTTAGAAACGGCGTGACAGGAATGCGGCGGCTCGCTTAACCAGGGCCGAAAAACTCTTTTCACGTTCGCTGGGGCCGCGACGGGCACAAGACGACGCTGATTGCTTGACAAGGGGAACACGACGGGATAGTTGCACGCGACGCGACGTTTCGTAAAATCCCGTGTAGTTTCTCGTCGACACTGTGTCATCGCGCGAAGCGCCATCGGCGACGGGGCACAAAGGGGTGTCGCGGGGGAGGGCGGGGGGCCCCGTAGCGTAGCGTCGCGCGTGTACGTACTACAAGCTCGGGCCCATTCAGCGGCGGGCCCCGGCACCGTTTGACCGATCACAATACGAAATTAAGATAGCGATCGACACCCCGATGTATCGGGCCCCGCTCCGCTCTGACAGGAACGGGCGAAAATAAATAAACGGCCGATAAATCGCGTTGCGAAACGTCGCCCCGGGGACACCCCGCAGATCCCATCGGCTGAAACAACCGCGTTCAACGCGAGCGTGCCCGAGCGAAGGGGAGATAGATCGTCGCTAGAAATATGGACCGATCGAGGTACAGATTCCGTGGATCGTTCTGCTTGAGAACCGACCGGGGGCAGCGGTTGCTCGCGAGGAACCGGCCAGATCTTGAGGAACGGACGACGGGCACGGTGTTATTCTTTACTCGGTGGTATGCAACAGTGGACAGTTTCGATGTTACACTTGGGAGCATATACAATGCGCGTATTATCGCCGCGAAGGCTGTATTAAAAGGTGAGACGAACGTAACGAGACGTTGACCGTGTTGCTTAGCGCGTTCGCTACGAATGACGGGGATTAGTGTCGTAAACTATTACTCGTCACGTCAAGATAGCGGGTGAAAAAATTGTAAATAGTTGTGCAATGAGTGCAGAAAACTGTTCAACGTTTGTCACAGTTTTAAGAACTATAATATTGTTTTTACCCCTTATCCTCCGAATCGAACGACATGAATCACCGACGTAGCGTATCGTAATGCTCACGTGAGCATTCGCGATCGCGTTAAAAGAATATTCTAAGAATCATAAATACAGTTAACATAATTACACTGATATGTCGCTTAACGACTAACTACATCCTACCGTGTCGACCACTGCCTATTTAACAATCACAAATTATACACGCGAATGCTTCAAGTGCAAACAAGTACACTTCCGCCACCTTGTTCTTCGATGTTCACGTTCAGTACTCCGCTCGAGGAACTCTCGAAAACAGGAACGAGGACAAGGGAAACTTTCTTTGAGGGGGGGGAAGGGATTTTTTGGCCGACTCCCACGGGTCGTCGTTTTCAACAGCGAAATAAATCTTCCGAGTGAAGAGCGACTGTCAGCCTCCTCAGATCCCTCTACATGCTAGATCCGCGCCCGGGAAGACGTTACGCCCTTGATGATCGATCGACGTTTCGATTCTTCGCGAGGAAAACGGACGATCCTCTCCTCTCCTCTCCTCTTCTCCTTCCTCTTCGCCTAACTCCTCTACCCGGTGCTCGCGCGCTCGCCTCTGAATCAGCAAATCCTTTGATATCGTTGTGAGGCTGTGGCGGCAGCTGCCGTGGCCGATCCTCGCGCATTATTTCGTGCCCGGGGCCTGCGCAACGCCACGCCGGCGTGAATGCCTGCTATATACGAGCAGCATGCATGTAGACATCAGATACGCTCGGTATAATATAACTTTTGCCCGCTACGATACTTGACGCCGCATACCTTCCGCGAGCAACGGATGCCCGGCGTACCTGAGAACCGGCGAAAACATATCGGTGTCCCGCGAAAATATTATTTCAGCCAGGGAATCGCGAGCCCTCGATCGCGGCGATCAGAAAGGAGATCGTGACCGATGGATCGATTGGCGACGAGTTCGGTGGAGAGCGACGGTTGTTGAAGCGTGAAGACTGTTTTCGCGAGTAAAAATGGTAGTGGTGTGTAGCAGAAGAGAATATCTTTTGGTTAAGTAATGTACAGGGAGAGTTAATTTGAATGGATAGAGGGAGAAGATAGTGAGAGTCAATTTTTAATGCATATCAAAGTAACTGGGACCGTTTTGTGTCTCTTTGAATGTAACCTTAAGTGTAACCACTTACTTTTTTTAAATTTTAATAGACGTAGCAGAAGAGAATATCTTCTGATTAAGTAATGTACAGGGAGAGTTAATTTGAATGGATAGAGGGAGAAGATAGTGAGAGTCAATTTTTAATGCATATCAGAGTAACTGGGACCGTTTTGTGTCTCTTTGAACGTAAATTTAAGTGTAACCACTTACTTTTTTTAAATTTTAATAGACTTGTACCTTTAAAATAGGGAGAACCTAGCAATAACATTGATAGGTGACAGGAAATTTTGGTTTACGTTCTACAAAAGATAACAAAGATCAAACCTTTCCATTTTTATCGAATCATTTTTGTGTATTTTGTGTATTTAATAAAGGATTCAAAGCTGAGATTCTATTTAAACCAAACAATTCGATGAAGCTCGCAGAATGAATACAATATGGCTGAACACCCTATGAATAAAAAATAGTACGAGTGTACGGGTATACGGATTAACGATCCAACCGATTAGATCGCTTTATACGATTACGATCGGCGACCTAAATCGATTTAAAAGGTTTCACAGATACTTTCCTATCTAATAATTATCACAACAAAAGGCTACGTTACACTGCTCTAATCGATTCATCCGCGAATAAATACTGCTGTGACATTTAAGACAGCGTCTCGTAGCGCATTCATACAGCCATAAGTACCTACATAGCTTCCAACAAAGGATACGTCTTAAGTCTACATACACAATTCCAAATAAAGAGCTGCGAATCTACGTTCTGTATTTCTATAATACCTTACGTTACACAACCCAATTTTTATTATTTGTCTTTCCCATTACACGAAACTTCACATCGCTTTTTATTTTGTTACACGAATTAGTGTTACAGCATCTCGTTAACCCATACTACCATGGATCACGATATGCTAGTGTTATAACGACCGCTATACCTATTACGACAATTTATATTAGTTTACAGAGAACAGTCAACCAATGACCACAGAATTACTTCAAGCTTATGTTGGAGCAGGGTTAACGCTCGGATTGAAATAAGTAGATGCTTAATTTAACTGTATAAATCACCTATTTATTAACACTATTCCTACCACGACCGGTCAAATGACCGGTTTTAAAATTGTGATTAGAATTTCATATACACAAAATAATTGAATCGCCCTTAAACTTTAAACTTTTCCTCAAATACATGAATAATACATTTTTCAATATTCATTTCTTTTTTCGTTGTTTACTTTCTGAGAAAAATTTGTAGTCTCTCTTACATGGGAATGTCGCAGTAGGATTAGGTATACGTGAAGTGTCTGTAAGAATAGTGTTAAACAAAAACGAACCTGATTTCTACGCTGACTATTTGCGACTGACCACGTGGTCTCATATGCTAACATACAATGATCCAATAAATGGCATCGTAGATCATTAGACATTGTCGAATTCTAATTTATCGACAACTTATAAACATCAAGTTTCTCTCGAACAACACGACAAAACCCCTCTGCCCGTTCCGAAACCCGAAACCCGCGCCGGTCGCCCGAGCGAAATGAATTTTCCAAGACTCGACCGATCCTCCTTGGCGTTCAAAGCATCCGCTCTCGTCCCGCTGGCCACGGGCACGAACGCGTACGCGATGCATCGTCGTCGAAAGTATCTCTTGCAGCCCAGCACGAGCTGTGTACGGGTCCGTGAGCAGGCAGCACACTTCTCACGGATCCGAAGTGGTATACGTAGACAGTCGCCCCCGGTACGACCCCGGAACGTACGATTCGTATTGTGCGCGATCGCGGAACGAACGATCGCTACACGATCTCCCGCTGCTAGATCGCCAGATCGCCGATCCGCCGGTACAGCGATCTATTGATCGCGAACAACGCTCGGCACACACGGGGCACCGGCGGCTATCTCGCGGCTGCATCGATATGACTACGTTTCCATCGATGCGGAAGTTAGCCGGGACGGAAAAGAAGAAGAAAAAAAAAGAAACGCACACACGATGCACGCGCGCGCGTCGCCCGTGCCTCGCCTACAGCCTAGCGCAGTACGCTCCGCGGCGAGCAACAGAGGAAACAAACGTCGTAATTGGCATTCCCAAGCGAGGATCGGGGAACGCACGACCGGTCGTAACGAGCCGGTGCGATATGCCCGATGGAAATGAAAATTTTCACCGATTAAACCTGGCCGCCCGCTGCCGATCCGCGCCGCGGAGAACGGACAGAGGCTAACGATCGGTTAAATGGATTACGTGGCTCGCGTTGAATGTGTCTGAGTACAAACAGAGGGAGGTGGGGGAGAGGGGGCTAGTTATTAATCGCGGAATTTGTCGGCAAAGGGAGAAGCTCGGAGGGAGTCGACGACCCTTTCGGTAGTTCCTACATAGTGCAAGGTTTTTCCTAACTTTCCTGCAATAACGTGCAGCTTTTATTCGAACGTTCCTCAACATTCTTGATAGTGACGAGAGAAAATGAGCAGCGGCAGTCGCTTGAGGTACATCAGGGGTAAGGGAAAAGGTTACAATGTTTCCGGTAATGTGTAATGTAACTGTGTACGTATGTGGTTAGAAGGGGTCGTAAGAAATTCATGAAACTGAAATCGATGGAATGGAAAGTAATTATTGAAGGGTATACTTGGGAATAAATGAAAGCTTGTTGCTTCGATTCATTGGAATGCTTATTGTAAAGATTACGGAATTTAATTTTGATAAAGGTGGAAGAACAAAGTTGGAACGATTGTAATTAATTTTCAAAGATCTCCAGGAAGAACTGAAAACTGCACGAAGCGACTCGTGTCGAGGGAAGGATGCAACTAAACGAAGAAGGATCGCAAAATTGACCACGCAGAGGCCGGTCACGTTTCCCGGGGAACGCAACCGGAATTTTTTCCTCATTATCCCCGGTGTCTCGAATTCGGACGAAATCGATCCTCGCCTCATTACATTTACGTAATCCGCCATTCAGCCTCGCGTTGTAATTAAAATTGGACATCAGACAGGGAGTGGCATATTACGCTATCCTGAACGCTCGTGAACCTACCTAATATCCAGCTAAACGCACACGATCCGAGGCAATTGCTTCTTAAATCCAACTCATCGGTCTCGTCCTAATAACTCCTGGCCTTTGATCTTAGATTCATCCATTTTTAACATTAAGCCCCGTTTGGAAACTTAAACATTTAACAGAATAGCGGACAAAATAATTACACAGTTCTCAATGGAGAATTCGTAATAAGCCGTAATCTATAACGGTGATTCAATAATTTGGATAGAATAAAAACTTGATATTTAGCGTATACATAATCCAAATATACCAAATACATAATACCACAGGATTAAATACCCGTTAATAAAGTTATTATTATTATTATTTTTTATTTTATTTTATTTTATTTTTTTTTCTCCCCTTTTTCAAGGGGGATTTTCCGCACTGGACGGGACTTTGCCAAGTCCAGCTTGGTTTTTAACTGTTGTGGTTTAAGTGGGTTCTGACTATGCTGCATGTATGTAGTATTATCGCTTTTTTTATTTCGCATTATTATTATTATTATTATTATTATTATTATTATTATTATTATTATTATTATTATTATTATTATTATTATTATTATATTATTATACACTGTTATTATTATTATTATTATTATTATTATTATTATTATTATTATTATTATTATTATTATTATTAATTCTTAATCAAGAGACTGTAATAAACCTGTATGTAAGAAATACAGTATTTCTTGTATTCTGCTTCGATAACTCGATCGTTTCGAATTGCAGCGAAACACAAAACTTTAAACGATAACCAAGTTAATCATCCTTAACTTCAGCCATTTATAAAATTTCCACGATTCAACTTCGTACCGTTAATTCGTTGCAACGAGGAGTTAAATGGAAATTCGAGGCTCGATAAATCGAACGAAAAGTACGGCAAAGAAGCAGCGATTCCGTTCGAGAGGCGATCGGTCAAAGGTGTCGACGGGCAAAACGAAGAAAAGGGAAGCGAGGGAGAGGGCACGACATCACGGGAGGACCTGTTGACTTAGGCGAGCGGATAATACGAGGCGGAGAAAGGTCCTGGCACAAAAGGAGGGTGGCGGTGATTCGTGGCAGCCGGGATTCGAGGCACAGGATCGTCTCCTCTTTCCTCCGGCTCTCGTTCCACCGCTTCGTTTTCTTAAGTTCCTTTTCTCCACCGGTCTCGTTGAACGCCGGCTGCCCCGGAACTGTTTGCCACGGATAAACAGAGGGCGAAAAGGAACCGTGGTGGACGAGCCGGTGGTCTAATTGCGGACGATTTCTGACGATCGCTTTTCGGGAACCGTGGACGTGTGCCTGGAATCGGTCGGAAGAAAGTGTGTCACGGTGTACCTGACACGTTTCGTGTAATTCCAGGAATGTCGTTCTCTGGAAGAAAATATATTTGGATAGACGAACGAGAAGCTTCTCGTTTCAGTCGGAGATTGACACACGGTTAAATTTAGAACATCGAGTTTACTCGATCGGACGTGATCGTTCCATGAAATTATCTTCATTTCCATCACGTCTGATTTACTGGAATTGCTCTGCATCTCGTTTACGTTGCGATGCAACAATTAAGATTCTCATTACTTCATAGAAGATCACGGCTGTCGTGAGATCATCGTGGGTTTTACAACGTTGGGAAATATAATTTGTAGGTTATTTGAGGTTCGATCCACGTTTCGTTCTATTCATAACGTGGAATCGTGATGCGATTGGGGTTTTCCTGCTTCGTTTAATCTCTCGGTAAAAAAAATATACATCTCGATAAGAATGAAAAATAGTGCTTGCACAAACGATGTGAATGATCAACTATTTAACACCTAATACATACAGTAGATATCCTTGCTTGGAAAATACACGCTTACATGTTTTGAAATTTAATTCTGTGAAACCTGAAATTGACAAAAATTTCAGATTCTATTTTGGAAGCTAAAAATTCTACTCCCCGGGTATTCTAAAATTTCTTCTACGCAATCTACATACAAAAGATCGGTCTCAACTATTTGGTCAGCCCAAGCAGTAACATCCGTATTTCTTTCGTCGAGATGAAATAGAAAAATGGCCGACATGAAAAAAAATGAGCGAGCTTAAGGTTAATGAGTTTGCTACTGCCCTTGTCACGAATAAAGGTACACACAGGCGAGGGTACTGTGTTTCGCCCGACGGAACAGCCTACGTATAGCTCTCGTAGGTTATAAGCAGCCGGCGCATACGTGGTTTCCGGAATGCATCCCCATTGGTCGCGCACGAATTACCCGCTGGAAGGGGGCAAAGAGCAAACCGCTCGCCGGCAAGATGGCGCCTGTTCTAAATTCAAAACAAGGCGCTGCTTAGCATATACATACCCCGGGCTCAGCCGCGGCCTGCACGCTATGACATTCGCAATTCAAATCCGTACATTTCTATTACCATTTTAATTCAAGGGCACTCGGTCGCGACGCGCGTATCTGCCCCGTGATGGTTTCCTATTCGAGGACCAACTAAATTACCGATCGATTTCGCGCCACTTCCGGCGGTTCAACACCTTGATATGTTCGTCTAATCATTCGAGGAGCAACTAAATT
The DNA here is from genome assembly GCA_033822845.1 of Tetrapedia diversipes. Classification (NCBI taxonomy): domain Eukaryota; kingdom Metazoa; phylum Arthropoda; class Insecta; order Hymenoptera; family Apidae; genus Tetrapedia; species Tetrapedia diversipes. The sequence goes on along the minus strand of JAOPTO010000605.1, from coordinate 248,441 downwards.
AAAAGTGGATGGAACTAATGGATTTTAACACTGGAACTAACAGAACAGTCAAAATTGATGATTATTCATATAGCAATCTTATAATTTCAATTGTAATGGTAAAGTCTAATTCCAAAATTTAAAATGATTCTCTGTAGAACGTGTAAATAAAGATTTTTCTATGTATTCAGTATTTTTTCATGTAATTTTCAATTTTGTCTCTTCCATGCAAATAAGTATACTTTAATTGTCGGTAGTTCTGGTATTAATGTCCTGCTTGATATCCTAATATCTACGATATATCCATTTAATATCATAATATGTATGTATTACAAATAACGCGCGATTTCTGAAGAATTAAGGATTAATCTTGTAATGATACCGCAAATTTGATACCATAGCTACTCTACCAAGGAGAAAAAACCTAGACCAATCCTGTCAGAATCGTGTACGCCATGGAAACCTTAGAAATAGTTCAAGTTTATTAACCAGTTTCGTTGCATTTAACGTCGACATAAGCCAGGATTTTATGGCTTTCCGTTTAGTGTCGATCAACCCGAATCTCCTCCATTATTCATCCGCCGGGGACTTCTCCTCGATTTGTTCTGCGATCGCGGCCTCCCGCTGGATGGCCAACGGCTAGCTCTCTCAGACATTCCGAAATCGTACGACGCGTTCACCCAATTAAATACGCCACTCGAATTGAAATCTCAGTGCCTCCCCCTCTCGAACTTCAACCGCGATCCACGTATCATCGATCATAACATCGAGACTTCAATTTTCTTCTGATCCGCGCACGAGACGACTGGTCTCCCGATCGTTTCAAGGCTACGAAGATCGTAGTCGTAACGCGTGTCACGCATCGGGCCCAACCCTTTAACGTCTCTCGTTACGAACACAGCGCAATGATGGCATAATAAAACGGACAGTTTCGCGGAGATAAGGCCCAGAGCTTTAACCCCTTAACGTGCACGCTCGAGATAATTCGAGCGACAATAAAATTTACAATACAATAAAAATTTTGATGATTTTTGTATTTTTTTAATTTTCTTGCCAAGACAACGTTTTAAATTGTGTTTCTTTACTTTAAAAAAAATTAATTTTTTTTGGCCGGTCTTTTTCAAAGAAACTGTGCATTAAGAGGTTAACCCTTTCGCTACGGGTGGATTCAACTCCCGATGAACGGGCCACTGTGACTCTCAACGACAAAATAGCACAGCTCATTACAACCTGAGCTGCTCTGACGGTGATTTAAAAAAAAAAAAAACTTTTCTCAAAACAGGGTATTTATAACGTCTTAACATGCACGCATTTAATCACAATTCGAGAACCGCATAACCGCATATGCTTGTCGTACGTACAATACGCAGCATTTTATGGAGAGCGACTATAGTCGCCTGTAGTAGCGAAAGGGTTAACGCCGCTCGAAAGCATCGCGTACAATCTGTTTTGCGGGACGATCGACTTTTACCGAGCAAATTGCAGCGTAATTCCATCGAGTCGAACGATGAGGCCCCCGATCGCCGATAATCGTCTCGTTAGATCGGGGCCCTGAGAATCGGCGGCAACGCCACCAGCGAACATCTGGCGGGTACCCCTTTCGACGCGGACCCGGGATTTGTATCGACGAAAACTGACTCGTTCCCGCGAATTTATGTGCGCCGTCAGATTAAGGGACGACGGACGTCCGTCCCTTCTCGCCTTTCTTCCACGGGGGCGCCCGGCATTGTGCCACTTCCGTGTACTCGGTTACGCATAACGAGATCCTCAGGATTTCACGGGGCCTCGACGACGACGTGACGCTGTTACTCGTATTAATGACCCGCTGCAGAGAGGATCTGTTCCCGAACAGATGTTCGGTTGATGCTCCGTTCGGGGCTAGAAAAAGGGTTCGATCGCTTTGTCGATCTGATAATCCTTGGCCCATTGATCACCTGTCGCGGGATCGTTTTTGCTAAATGTGCTACTTGCCACTTTGTCGTTGCAGCTATTGATTAACGAGGATTTATCAAACCTTGGGCTTAGAAATGGTAATTAACCCTTTGGCTGCTAACGATCGTTATAAAAGTCTTCCGCAGGATTGTACAGGGTGTCTTGCTTAGGAGATCGTCCCATTATTTATGTTCGATGTAAATAATGGCACAAGGCATGTTTTGTATACAATTTGAATGATATCGAAGAATGAACCCTAGAGTATTTAAATCTGTTTGAAGGTAACTAGATGACCTACTAGTGGCCACGACAGTGTTTGTAATTCGAACACAATAAATATCTTTTGTTGAGAGCTTCACCTTTCCCATCTCTATTATTTTTGTATCATTCCAATCGTAGAAAATAACCAAACTGCTTATTCCAAATAAGACACCCTATACGCTTGAATGCTCGGTGCAATAAAGACGCGATGCACTACTCGTTTCAAAATATCTCCGTATTCCGCGTTAACATCGTAACTCTCTTTTCCTAGCAACGCACAGCACGGTAACCAGCGGAATCTCACATAACACGTTCACTATCATTTTAAAGACGTTTGTTATCGTCATGGCGAGCACTTAATCGAGCGTAATTACCTTCTGCTCCGCCATAAGAGCGTGCACTGACGTAACCAGAGCGTGATTGACGCGGCCTTAAACGCGTCGGCTAAGTGTTTTTCCTTGGTCACGATTTCCACGAACCTCGAAGAACCGTCCGATCGGCGAACGATCGGTCGAACGTTGAATTTCGACGGGGTTTACGGTCTCGAAGAGGAAAGAGGGAGAGAGTTCGGTTAATTGCGGCCATTGAGGGAGCCACGAAGGGCGCACGCTGCTCGCACGAGGGTTGATCGCCGCGATTAATCATGGCCGCCGGTCACAATCGGCCGCAATCTATATCTCGCTGCCCGGTCGCTCTGAAACCGTTTGGCCTCTTCGCTTATTAAAGACATTCAGGTCGCTGCCAGTAGTCGAGCTGGCAGTAGTCGATTCATAACAAGAAATTAACAAGCTCGTGATGAATGTGGCTGACTCGACGCGGCTGGACGAAGCTTTTGGAACCCTGACTCGTGTTTTTGACCAGGGAATCCGTGTATACCATGGATGTGATATCGTTTTTAAAAATTTATAGACCGAAAGGTGTTGTTGTTTAAATCTTGCTTAGAAAAGATTGCGTATTCTAAGATTATACAAAATATTGTTAGCATACGTTTGATGAATAATCGAATATTAATTAATGAAATAGTGTCAGCAAGAAATCAAAGTTGACAAAGCTTTTGGAACCCTGACTCGTGTTTTTGGCCAGAGGATTCGTGTATACTATCGATGTGATATCGTTTTTAAAAAATTCCCAAATTCTGTCTTGTATCGCTGTCTCCCTCCGCCCAACGATTAATCTAAGCTATCGAAAGATCACGTTCTCGATTCATCTTCCAGCGGTTCCCTTTCTTCCGACCACAATCCAAGGATGAACACAGGCTCAACGCTAGACAATGGCGAGGACCGAAAAGAAGAAGAAGGAGGAGACTTCGAGCCGGAGAGGAAAATTTGAAGACGGAAGAAAAACGGCGATCGAGTAGAGCACTCGAGCGAAGAGGTGGCACTCGCATTCACGGAAACCAAAACATCCATTCTTGGATCGTCCACGGACAATGCCGACCCCGTTGACCCACGATCGACAATAGAGTCAGCGCAGCGCCACTGAAAGAGAGATCCGTCGTCCAGCGGGCTCTGCCCACGGTCCAGATCGGAGATAAATTTCGCATTTGTAAAAGATCGCGTGCAACGCGTTCCCGCAGAAGGAGGATCCTCCCGAAATTGTGCCCTCGTTGATTTTTCCCCAGACCCCGCACAATGACCTCGCTTTTCGCCCTGGTAATCGTCGTGTTTGCTGGACAATGATTTCTGCCGAGCTGGCTGACCTATCGTCCGCCCCGCTCTTTCACGTCGTTGAACAAACGACCAACGAATAGAGCTGGCCGAGGAACGGACGCGGAACGGTGATACGTTTCTGCACCCGAAGGTAGGACTGCTCGACTCGGCTGCCGGGACAAAATATTATTTCGAGGGGGAGAGAGTGTGCTGGCCCCGGGAGCTGCAGCGTGTATTATTCGCGAGCACGGCCCGATGTTGCGATAATATTTTCTCTCGAAATAAAGGCCACTTACGATGCACTTGCAGTGCGCCGTGTGTGGTCCTTGCTTCTTGGCGAGCACTCTACGGGGAGGGAGAAATGCACTGGGTGATCTTGATAATTGCGCACAGGTTTTGGGCGCATTTAACGCTAGAACTACCGACGATTACAGTGCACTTATTTGCTTGGAACAAATCAAATTGGAAATTGTATGAAAAAATACCGAATACAATGTGCAGAAAATCATAGTAAACTTTGAAAGCTTTTTTCATAATGAATTTATAAGATTGCTATGGTAATCACCAATTGGTCATTTTGGATGCTTTGATAGTTCTAGGTTTAATAATTAAACTAAAACTTGTCAATTTGTTCATTTCTCGAGAAGCATAGACAGATTTGTTTATTACGAAAAGTGGAAAATTCGGGTGTAACAGTTATGAATGATTAATGTTGTGGGATAATCAACGTCGTTCTGTTTTGAGAAAAGATGCATTCTTCGACGCGATCAATGCGATAGACGTTCACACGTAGAGATCCGTTGCCTCCGTGTGAACGTAAGGTGTTCTATAATAATTCAATCGCAATCAGATTCGATTAGCAGATGTGCTGGTGCAACGATCACGTGTTATGACTGTTCACAGTTGCGTTACGTGGGATGCATATATAAAACGGTAATTTCGATCTAATCTCGATCATCCGATGCATCCCGATTCAACCGGTTTTCCTCGATACCAAGTAGTAATCCGACTAATCGTCTCGTTGGAATTTACGTCTTGGATGCTAGATACGTTTAAGATTACACCATTATTATCCCTGTCGAGAGAACAAAAAAAAATGAAATCAATTGCTTTCAAGAAGCTCGACGCTTCCGACAATTCTATTCAAGTCCATACAGGGTGTTCAACGAAAAGAAAAATGCTTGAAACGTAAATCTTGCAACACCAAATAATGGCAAATGTATGTAGGAATGCGATCAAGTGGATGCAAGTTTGGGAAATTGTGAAGAGTGCTCGAGTTGAGCGATAGCCGTGCGAACGTAGAATGTTTGGATTCGAGAGTTTCTAAGGCACGAAAGATGAGCACTTGAGAAAACTGAACGGCTGAGGAATTTTGGATGAACGTGACTGAATGCATCCAGAAAGAAAGGTTTAGAATTCGAAAGAAAGAAAATGAGTGTTTGGAAACAGTTTGACTGCGAGGGCAGAAACAGTTTGACTGTGAAAGCAGAAAGGGTGTGATTCTGAAGGAAGTAAAAACGTCGTAGTTGCTAAGTTGAAAAGTTGTTACTATTAAACTGTTTTAAATATAGTACATATATTAATATTCTAAGCATTTCACTTTATTTTATTCACACCTGAGCCCTATCATCCCTCACTTTACTAAATAAATAAAAATAGAATTTCCTACGTATAAAATTACGTTTTACTTCGAAGGGACAAATTTTAAAATCGGTTTATACCAATCAAGCATCCCCCGTTTCTCCCCGTAAATACTACAATCCCTCGAACTCGGGTGTACCATTTTATGAAACACGTTGCACGCAACGCTGCGTAACAGAGAGGCGAGATAAGTGTTACTTCCATTATCGCCGAGGTGTGAAAAACCAGAAGACCAGAAAAGTCAGGTGCTCGAAAAAGATTCCGCGACCGCAGGGAATTCCCCTTGGCTCATCGCGCGATCTAATCACGCCGGTGCAGCGCCGCGGTCCAATTACCGGCCCCGCTCGTTACGGTTTTCACGGCGGCTGGCCGTTAGCCAGGCAAATCGCCGTGATCGGCCGTTTCGCGAAATCGTGGCAAATTCCCGGCGCGTGTGTCGACACCGTATGAAACGCGTCGTGTCGATTGGCGGTCGGCCAACCGCGGCGATGAAACAGGACAGAGCGAAGAAGCGGCGACGAGAGCGAGGAGGAGGCGACGGAAAAGTCAATCAGTCGGTCCCGATCGGCCCGTTCTGCGTGTGCACGCGTGAAACTAGCCGCGAAATAACCTGCGTGCAACTCGCGAGCGAGCTAACGCGCTCGCCCGACGATGTTAATTGGAATTACACATGTGTGGTCACACGCGAATGCCTGATCTTGAGAGTGGCGTCCTAGCCTGCTTGGGCATCGTGTACCTACTTACATATACACGGCTCTGTACCGCGCTATCCAGCTGAACAGACAAGGACGAGTCGTCCTCTCACTTGAAAGATCATCTCCTCCGCCAGGATACAACGCGGAGCGGATGGTTCCTTCTACGGTACAGACGTTAGCGTGTCCGTTCTGCGTTAAATCGTGGTCACGAAGAAAATTGTTGGCAGGTCGAGGTGTTCGAATTTATGGGATATAAGATACCGTGTGGTCGGCGGCTTTTGGTGACCGATTTAGATCGCGCTGTTTGGAGTTTTCAATGCAAGCTGCGAAAAACGTGACGAATCGAAGGGGACGATACAGTTCTCCTAACGAAGGAAATCAATACTTAGCTTCAATGACGTATCGCTAACACAACTTTTGCAGCCTGACAACGCTGAGCACACTATGTTCGTATGTCCCAGGTGGCAATTGATCGGAACAGAAATTGAAAACAGTGTGGACTACACGCTCAGCCCAGGAAACTTAATAGATCTGATGCTCAAAAGCGAGCAGACATCTCGGACGGTATAACTTTTTAGTAGTTATGATTTTTCATGAGGAAGGAAGAAATAGAAGAATGGGAGGAAAACGGACGCAGAAGAACATGAGAAAATCTCTGCCCGTTAAAATTGCGATAGGAGGGGGTTTTAGCCGGTAAGAATTCGGCACTACCCTCTACAGGGGGTGCCTTTCGAATATTTTACCCGTTCTAGAGAAAAAAAAAAATCAAGAGTTTCACGGATCGAGAAGTTACACTGAATGGGATTTACAAAACTAAGGACAACTTCGAAACACCTAATCCGATTTACAGTGATGTGCACCTACGATTTCGCTACTAGCGTACAGCATTAACTCAGTTTGATATTCACGATCTCGGCGAACAGGAAGGATCGATCGAGTGCCTGATAAACGAATCGTGCACCGAGTGACGACATCGAAAATCCCGGGATTCCACGGAGGCGCACCTAGATCCTTAAAAACTCGGTTAACAGAGAGACACACGGTTAGGAGAGGCTAACGAGCGATGAGTCAGAGGCCGTCGCAGCGGGAGGAAAGGTCTCGCGAGCGGCGAACGCATTAATCGTCGTCCTTAATTGGGCCACGTCGTTAGGAAAGGAGCGCGACGAAACTGGGTATCGCGTAATTGATCGCGGAGCGCACGATTGCGCCGTACAGGGAAGACGAGCGCAAGGTCGCCGGCGTCGCGTTCGTATGGATGTACGTGAACGCTTGCACCTCCGTGTGTCGCAATTACTCCCACGTCGCGGCGCGTTGAAATCTCCGTGTCGAGGATCAACGACGAAGACGCGCTTCAGAGCAAACGCCGCTATTTTAGGATTCTTCTAGTACGTTCAATCGAACTTTGTTCGATCGACAGCTAATCGAATAATGGTTAGCTTAACGATGATTACATCTTCCCGGTTATAATTAGAATTCACTTCATTTTCCTACGGTAATTTTTAGGATATACAATTATAATTCTTTATCGATGGATATAAATTCTTTGATACTTATAAACAAAAAATTTATACATTTACATGAGTGCAGATGTAGCGTCAAAAGTGTATAATTAATTTCGGAAGGTAGGAAACGAAGAGCTTCTGAAAAGTTTGAGGCTACCGCAAAGGAAGTCAATGTTGTGATAATTATTTGCACGTGTAGATATTCTAATAACGCGGGCAACGTAGAAAAGATCGGTATTAACTCTAAACGAGACACTATGTAGAACTTGCTAGCGTTCTAGAGCACGATACAGAATGGTCTATTCAAGACAACCCATCGAATTGCTTTCTATACTTGCAATTGGTCAGAAAAGAGCATCGCACTTTGGATAGGATATCCATAGCAGAAGTGGTTGCAGGTTGTTTCTTTGGGACGAAGAGTTGCCAAACGCTATCATATTTCAATATGACAAACTATTACCGCGGCAACAATCTGGTTCCCATAAAATGGCACTATTAAACTTTCATTAATCTTCAACGGGTGCTGCAGGAATGATCGGCCGAGTCCATTAGCACCGGCGGTGTGTCGCAAATCGAGCATCTCGCGAAGCAGATCCCATCTCGGCTCGACCTTTTCCCGTTCGCGGTCGTCGGAGGCGCGACGGCGGGAACGCAAACGCCGTGCGTAAGAACGGCTGCGCCTCGCATGGAAAATAATTATGAAAACGCGGCGGAACGAAGGAGAATAGGGTAGAGGCGCGACTTTCCACGATCGAGGGTAACCTTAATGTCCCGACCGGTTACATAAACCAGCGCCTGTAGGTAGCCGCTCGCGGATGAGCACGAGCTGGTGATGAAATCCTGTGACAGGCAGCCGCGATACCGTCCGTGCGGTCTTGTATCACCGGATGATCTTGAACTAACACCTTTCAGGGCATATTCCGCCATTTATTACGGACACGAGGTGTTCCAATAATTGCGCAAACGCCGCGAGATTGCCTGCATACGTAAGTCACCGGTAATCGTCCGCGAGAAGCCTACAACCCCCCTTCGGCCCCTGGTCCTCCTCATCTTCGACCGTCCGATCGCCTCGTCTTGCTCTCGCCTCGCGAGTCTCCTCGCGGTGTACGCTGAGCTTCTATTTGCTCGTCCCTGGCGGTAGCCCAAGAGCAGGTAGGTAGTAATGGTAGGAGGAGGAGAAGACGGAGGAGGATGAGATGATGAAAAAGGACGAGCACGGTAGACGAGGAGACGTAGGAGAGAAAAAAGCTCGCGGCTACAGCCGATACTCTTGCCGGTGTACTTGTCATTTCCAGCGGACGAATAGAACGACCGTGTCTATTATGGTTAACGCGACTATAAATTACTCGAATAGGTCTATCACGCGGCGTACATCGCAGTGATGGTGACCTCCTCCGTGTACCGCGGGGGACGCGCACGCGGGGTTCTTCGTTCGATGAGAATCGATGGGACGAGGAATTGCTGTGTACGCGCGCGAGATGGAATCGGCGGGAGAATCGAGGCGACGATCGAGAGAGGAGCTGGTGGAAGGATCGTGGATCGCTCGGTTTCCAGGATTCTAGATTTTCACGATGCGATATCCACCGCGACCGATGCGATTTCCGATGACCAGCGAGCGACGCGCGGAGGAGGCGCGTATTATTGTCGGCCGCGACGTTTAATGGACTTCTCGGAAGATGTTCTTGTATTCTGCGTTTCTACACGGGCCGCGTTAGATTCCCGTGATCACTATTATTAACGATCGACGGTATCGATGTTATTGCAGAGGGGCCGCGGCTCGATTTGCGGCTCGATAACGTCACAACGAATTTACATAACGCGAACGCCCGCCGTTTTATTATTGTTCTATTATGAACACGGTTCGAACATTAGGGTGAAATGTTAGGTATTAGTTTAGGAAAGCGTCGCTTTTTCTCTAAATGCTTCTCTATACCTGTCAGTCAGCTTTCCTTTACCGTTTCAGCTAATAACATAGCTATATTTTATTTATAATAGAACAACTACAATCTGCTAATCCAATGTCAGCTCTCGAGCATGACTATCTACCTACTTTGAACCGGTTAAATCTAATCACCCAAACGTGATATACTAGACGTAATACATCGCTAAACTTAAATACTCTTCACATTTTCCTAAACTCGTTTCCACTCGATACCATCCATTCGATCGCATTTCTACATTACTACATCGTCGTGCAGTCTACCAAAATTAAATTAAATTAAAACTGTCCAAAATTTCCTCGCACTTCGTTCATACCAACGTGTCCATATTTGTACGCGCAGTCTATAACAGTGAATCGTTCTGTCAACCCCAGCGTATTACCTAGTTTCAGCCTACCGCCAAGAACGCGGCGCTGCTCCCCTCCCCTGGACATTCTTGGCCGCGCGGGGTCAGAAACGGTCCCCGGGGAATCCGGTTGCGAATTCACGCGCCCGCAGGAGAATCCGTGCGAATCCGTAGCGAGGTATAATTCAGTGAGCTTGACTCTTGAATGGACCGGGCTTCTTGTAAAAGGGCCTCACGAGCACGAGACGCGGCCGCGGCCACGGGACCGACACGACCCGCGCGCGAGGCCGTCGCTTGAATGGCCGGCACTATATTCGTACGCGTGTAAAAAATCGAATTTATCGAGCTGGAATGCAGCCGGGTATAAACAATCGACCCCGGTGGCGAGTCGCGTGTGGCGTTCCGCTGCTACGGCCACAATGGCGGCCGCTCGAGGGTGAAACAATTGACCCGTTGATTAAGGAATTTCCGCAGGGTGGCGGTGCTCCATCTCAGGACTATAATTGCTCGATCGCGCAACACGCGCGGCGTTTTGACGCGGGGAAATTGTTACAACGACCACTGGGCCCGCTTAATACTTTGACTGCCACGTTAGTCATATATATGACCGGCCACGGTTTCTCTTGTGTCGCCATGGTGGTCATTGTGTGACTGCAGAGTTTCAACTGCTTGCGATTGTAAGAATTGAATAAAAATTGACAGTTGGTGCATTTTGAACGTTACCGGTAATTAGAGGACGCTTTGAAGTAAAAAGTGCCCCATTGAACGTTTAAAAACTTTTATTAGAACATCGAAAATAAAAGATGAATTTCTGAGTTCTGCTGCGAGACAAAGGGGGACAGCCCTGAAAGCAGCTGAGATTATAGCTGAGTAGCTGTTACCCCATTGACCGATTAAAGGTTTCATGGGGAAGCCGATGAATCGATTACAGGGGAAACTAACATTTTGATTGTCACGTTGGTCATATATGATCGGTCATGGTCTTTCCTTTGACACCATGGTGGTCAATTGGTGATCGGAGGACTTCAACTGCTTATACTCGTAAGAGTTGAATAAAAATTGACAAATTTCAAGGTACCCTCGATTCGAAGTTTATAAACAAGTCAGCTCGCTAAAGACCTTGTCACAATGCTAGCAAGTCAGCGACGATTTTTTTCGCTTGCGTTCACGATCGGGGACACGCGAGGGAGCAGAGCGTAAAATTCACGAGCGTAACTTTTATCGTCCCGCGGACATTCTCACGTTGTTGAGCATCGGCCCGTGTGGGCGCTACTTTACGACGGAAAGCCGAGCAACTCCGATCGTTTTACGCAAAAACGGCTTTTTGCCGTGTCCAGCCGCGCGTGTGCGGTCCTCCCGTTCGCCTGTCCTTAATAACGAGTCACTCGAAACGCGGTCCTCCCCAGGATCGAGCGCACAGAAGCTGACACGAGGATTATTGCAGCGGCTCGTCTATTGTGTCGTCGTGAACACGCGAGCGGATCGTCTCGATCGACGAAGTACCTCGAATCGGCCGAGCCCTGCTAATTTTCAATTAACATTCCGCCACGGCCTTTTTCGCGGCCGCCTTAATGTAGTACCGATTGGTTAATAACACGTTGCGCGAGTTAATTAAGTATGATCGACGAGCAGGTCCACCTACGGAGGATTTACCAAATCGTACGCGATAAAAAATCGGCGGCGAACGATACGGGAATGAGAATACGCGATTTACGACGATACGGCGATAAGAATTGGATAAAAGTAAAAATCACGATTGAATTACGGATAAGAATGGCAACCATTGTTAATCGTGTTAATTGAATCATTCTTTCGGTCAATACGATTTTTACACTCAGAAATGAAGATTGATAGGTAATTAATTTTTGTTGGTATTCATAGACGAACGGTATATTCGCCTATTGCTAGAAATAAAGGAGGCACGTAGAACGCTTCAGTATTTCAATTTCAACTGCTACGATACAAACGTGTATGATCGATGATAGGGGTTGAAGCGAAAAGGTGAAAGATATCAGCAGCTTTATTTCTCATTCGTGCATCAAGCGAGCAATTTCACGTTTCGAATCACTTTCAACTCTTTTTTCTTTCCCCCCTGAAAAACGAAGTATCATCGCATATGTCGACGATCGTACGATACCAGTTTACAATTTATCAATAACGAGAGACGCGTCCTTGTAGCAGCGCACGATTGCAAACGCCGATTAACCGAGGTCCGACCGTTTCCGTGTCTGACAACGCAGAAACATTTAGATTGATACGAGTCGGCGGTGCTTGGTTAATTTAAACGAATGCCTCAGATTAAATAACAATACCAAGCGTACGTGACTCCGATACGGTACGTGTATAACGAAGGGGTGCACACGAAAGATCATTATTATTCCTGGTGAGCAGCTGCAGTCGTGCTCGCAATAATAACAATGTCAGACAAGTATATAATACAGAAAGAGAGTGGCAGCAGCAGCAGCAGCAGCAGCGAACGTGGCAGCGCGCGACGCCGAGATCCTTGAGCGCGAATAAGGATTTATCAGGAATGTAGCAGATCCACAAATAAATCGTCGATCGACGACGAGGAAATCGTTTCTAACAGCGGAACGCTCTGTGTCGTACATGGCAGATACCTTCACGATAATCGAGCAAATATCGAGCGAGAGTTTACACGATAGACAACCTCGTTAGCGGTCTTCAATCTCTTTTAGATCATTACCAAGGGATTCTCAACCCTGTTTCGAACAACACCGACTATCGGGATATTATTTTAAATAAGCGGTAATCAGATGTTATTTTCGAAGTACTACAATTTTTTCTTTCTAAATGTTTCCGTTTAAAAATAGATTTAGAAGCTACAATGAAACGAAGAAATCCTTGTTCTGTTCCTACGTTTACTTTATTGGATTATTTTGTATACTTTGATAAACTTATGCATGAAAGTGTATAAAAATCTGTACGATATCTTAGAATTCTTTCGTTAATTTTTTTTCTCCTGTTTCTATCTCTTGTTTCATTCATACAACTACGCAAGTGCAATAAACAAGGACAATAATAACAATCTATGGCGTTACGAGTCGCTGTAATTATTTCGAGCAGCACAACTTTATCAACCATACATCTTATCGGACATCAGCGCCACAAAGAAGCTTGCATCTATAGTATTTCGTCAGGGAACAACAGGACCACCGCGATATATCACCTTTTATTTAGAAAACACGGTTCACCGTGGGATGAAAATACCGGAGAGCAACAGATGTCGCGTAGCCACCACGTAACACCGTCCGTCCGTATCCGGTTGTATTATTCGGCGACGAGCGGGCTATAATTTTATCTAAGTAGAAATCGAGAGCCGGGCAAACACTTCGCGCCCCGTGAAGTTGAGAACTCACACCAGCTCGTGATCGAACGTGTGTAGAAGCGCATCCAGTTGCGGTTTGCACAATGCCGCTGCCGTATCCCATAGAAAATCAGCGGTTCGATTCTGTCGAACAATGGCCCGCCATTTGTGTCCCGTTAAAACCGCGATTTTATCTGAATCGAGGGTGTCCAGGAGCCGGAGGACGCCGGAAGCCACGCGAACCGAGAACATGGCGGCTGCGTTCGCGAAGGTCGCGGCGAAATACCGATGACGCCTAAGATCAATCGTTGGTTTCGTCCGCAAAGCGATCGCTACGTCGATGAATCCGGCGATGATCAAGAGATCGTTGAGCAACTCCCGCGGCACGAATCATGGATTCATTCACCGACGTGTGTTCGCAATGCCATTCTAAAGGTTGAACAGACGTATCCCCTTGGACAGGCCTGACGATCGTTTTAACACCTGCGATAATTACTGCGAGAACACGGAGTAACATTTCAGAGAACAACGCAGTATTTCTCCGGGTACACCAGAAGAACGTGTCCTTTCTCTCCTTGGAATTCCTCGACCGACTCTATTCCAAATGAGAATCCTCCGAGGAGAGTGACAAAGCTTCGATAATATTTTAAAAATTGCCCTTTTTGCGTCCTTATCGCTAATCTAAATTACCGGTTCTCAATTGGATCTATCGAGAAAAAAAATATTTGAGGCTAAATCATAGTTCCGGGAAAGGTGAAAATATAATTTCACATGAATCCTTGTAAGCACATCGAAAGTACTAATAGTTGTTAAATAAATTAGTAACCGTCTCCAAGTGGATTATATTAAAGGAAGTATATTACTTATGATATATTAAAACGCGAAAAATAAATTTAATTTCCTAACTCTCGCAATTTTACTTTCTTCCAACTTTCTCGGGTCTCTGGACCGCTAGCTTTCCTCGAGCAGCCACGGTCCCTTCAACTCGGACCGTGCCCTCACCGGGGCGGCCCGTTAATTTGTAGGGCCGTCGAACTGCTTTTTGCGCGCGACGCCGAGACCGCGAACTCGAGTTTTGACACATTTTGACACGAGGACCACACAGAGCGCGGCTAGCCGCGCCAGAAAACATCACTCGCCCCCTTCGCTCGCTCGAAGGGCACGGGGATCACCGGGTCTCGCCGGAGACGCCCGATAGACGGGCAAGAAGCTGGCCACCGTCTACCGGATAAGTTATTAGCGGCGCCCGGGAAAGAAACCAACGGGAATATCAATGCTCCCCCGAACTTACCCCGTTCCGCGATGTATTTATTACCGGCGACCGACTTTTTCCCGTCTGCGCGCGCCAGAAGATCACGGCCGAGTTATTGCCTCCGTGTGTCGCGTCCTTTCCGGAGGACAGACGGGACCCGCTCGTGTACACCCAGCCTCTTCTTCTTCCAACAGCTCGAGCTCGACGGACTCGGGAGCCGGCCGCGGCGAGGCGAGCCGGCTGGTGTTTTCACTTGGACGCATCGAATATGGGCTACGATGTCTCAGGGAACGCGTCGTTTTGCGCCTGTCGTTAAATATTGTATGAGTCTCTCAGGGCTTCTTGCCTAGATGATCGCCGATTGGAATTTTGGACGAGTCGCTAAGTCTCAGCGGGAAAGTGAATTAACGTTGATTTTGTCCCGAGCGCCGGTCGCGCCGGACGACCGATCAAAAAGAGTACACGCCGGGCAAAAGCAAGGCCTATTTTAACGTCCAGACAGGGGTACGCCCGGCTGATTGATCACCGGGATGAAAGTTCGCGTTTCAACGAGGTGTTATATTTAGCTAGCCGGTTCATTAAGACCTAATCCACGGTAGACGGATCGCATTAAGGGTTCGCTCGCCGATGACCATTCGATGCACTTCGC
This sequence comes from Tetrapedia diversipes, assembly GCA_033822845.1. Taxonomy (NCBI): domain Eukaryota; kingdom Metazoa; phylum Arthropoda; class Insecta; order Hymenoptera; family Apidae; genus Tetrapedia; species Tetrapedia diversipes. The sequence continues at coordinate 233,270 of JAOPTO010000605.1, read as the reverse complement.
CGATCGATGCTCCACGTCGTTGCTGGTCACCGAATAAACATAAATCATGGCTTGTTGGAAGAAGATACTAAGAGCGAGTCTAAGAACTCGTCGGTTAAAGAAAAAGGCAATCTATGGACGCCGACCCTAGGAAAACCAAGGGAAGTAAGTCTTTGCTCGCAACTGTGGTTGCGTATCCCTAACTACCGCAGCGACATCTTGGATTTAACACCATGAACTGCACAAATGTTACAGTTTTCATCTGAGAAAAACAGATATACCTATTTCAACCCTCCCTACCAGATTTCAACAAATTTGCCCCGCTTCTCGTTCACTTTTTTGCTCAATTTCTTAACTTTCCACCCAACCTCCCAAGCCGTCCCGTCGTCCGAACAGCTACGTATTTCAAAAGAGCCGTCGATCTAGCAGGAACGTGGAACGTTGACCCCGGTCCGGTGTATCGAACGGCGTTCCCGGGGACTCGTAACAGAATCGCCACTGACCTCAGGCAGGTACGAGGTGTTAGACAAACAGCTGGCCCGAGCGCGCACAAAGACGCGTTTTATACGCTCTCGGGCCTCGCCGGTATTACATACAGCTCTCACCGGGCCCTACCAACACGTACACGCGTCTACGTACGCGGATTGAGAAGGACGAACATCGCAAAAGGAGTGGAACGTCGTGGGGTTGGGGAGGGGAGGGTGAGCATCGTCATGGACGAGAGAAGAGACGACGAGACGGGTATGTAGGAACGTCGAGTACGAGTCACGGAGCTTCTCTTCTCTCGCCCCGCATAAGCTGCCAGCTTCTCCTCTTTCTCTATCGCGTACCACCTTGCGCCGCATTCCAGCACGGTAAATCGCTCGACGCGGAGGCCACGTGTCCCACGATCGAAAATCGACCGCGGTTTCCTGTGTCAGCTCGGTCAGATCGAAGCTGGTTCCCAAATCCTAAAGCTGTTCACCCTTGCGTTTTACGTATGTCAGAAATTGGAGTGAATTCGGGTGAAGATTGGACGAAAGGCTGAAGAAACACCTGATGCTGTTAACCCTTTGAGCTATGAATGCTCTTGGCCTAAGTCCTTTGAAGGGATGGTTCGCTATAGCTGGAGACGGAGTATTGTTACCCGTACGCCTGACAATCGCGTTGCAGTAAACGAAAGATCGAAAAAATTGTTAAACGCATATTTTCGTACATGGTCCCTACCAGCAACTTTCGTCAGCACTAAAAGGTTAACGCTGAAATATGTGGCCACGAAAAAGGTCAGAAGGTGAAGAAAACAAAAATTGACAAACGCATATATGCGTCCATAGTCCCTACGAGCGACTTCAGTCAGACGCATATATGCGTCCATAGCACTCAAAAGGTTAAGAGGCAGCGTTTCGAGTTACGAGAGAATCGTTTCTTTTTTTTATTGGAAACGGTTGCTCCGCCGATGGATGCAAGCGCAGGTAGCACACGGAACGGGGATAGGATTGGACGATGGCTTTTTTCTTCGAAGTAGCTGATCGGGATACGTACCTGCGGTGAATTGCACGAATGAATGGGAAACAGGATGGACGTTACAGTGTATCTCATTTAAGATGTTGGGAGTTAATAACGAAGAGCTCTTAAACGCGGTTATAATCTACTTCAGCCTTGGGATGCTCGAAGATCGCTTTATGTAGATTCACCGTGCGCTTCTTCTATTCTTTTTATGTTTCTAACGCGTTACAAGAGATCCGTAGAATTTCATTGAAACAACACACGAGACGCGACTATGATCGAGTGAGAAGGGTTTAGAATTAGAAAAAAAGGGATTGAGTGTTTGGAAGAATATATGACGGGGAAAGTGCGAGCGTGTGGCAGAAAGAGTTTGACTGTGAAGACAGAAAGAGTTTAACTGTGAAGACAGAAAGAGTTTAACTGTGAAGACAGAAAGAGTGTGATTCTCAAGGAAATAAGAACGTCGTAGTTTCTAAGTTGCAAAATCGTTTAAGTTTTTATCATTAAACTGTTTTAAATATATATTAATAATATTCTAATGATTCGTTTTATTTTATTCACATCTGAGCCCTGTCATCTCACTCTACTAAATAAATAAAAATAGAATTTCCTATATATATATGACGAGGTGGACGTTACGCAGGGCCGCGGCACTAACGTCCTACAAATGGTCGGTCAGGAAGCAAAAAGGGAGGTCAGACCTCGACGACGGACTGCAGGTTCCCATGACTCGCCCACGCCGTGTGGAAGGTGCTCGGCGATGTCGTCGTCGCTCGTCGTCGGGGGCATAAAAGTGTCCAGAGACCGAGACCCGAAGATCTCAAGTGCTCGGACCACCTTGCACGCCGCGTGGGCGATGCTCTCGCGAGTGGTTAGCGGAGCTTGCGCAAGTTTCAGCTCCTCCGACTTTCAACAGGATCGGGGCGATTATCGCGAATCAGCAGAATTGGAGCGGAAAAATCTTCCGAATTTTTGAAACCTTTAATTCAGCTGAACAGTGTTGATTCTTGTCTTCTGCTTCGAGAATTTTGGAAATCGAATCTCTGATAGTGGTTATTTGTTCCTTTTTTTTATTTATTGCATTTATGATTATAATTGCTTTGTCGCAATTATTTCCATTTTTGTATCGGTGTTATTTAAGATCGTATGGATTTCGATACACTTATCTACAATCACAGATGTTTATGGGGCTAATTCCATTGTATAAATGTTTATCAGGTCCTTATGGGTTAAATAGGTCGGCTGGATGTTTCCTTTTCAGTCTTTTGGGTGGAAGGGAGTAACGGTCCTGTACCATTTTTAACCTTGTGTTGATGTAGAATGAAATGAAGGAGAAATATAAATTCAGCAAAAATTATTCCAGATTTTTAATCGGGAACTACATGCTTTTAAATATCATAATTCTCAACGTGGACATAATTTTAATTTTAGATTCCTGTAAAATACACAACGATTCATTAAAAATTAAAAACACTTATATACGCATATGAGTTAACGAATTAGAACGCAGACTATTTTTTAATTCTTAAAAATATTTAATTTTCTTGTAATTGTTTATGCATTACACCTAATACGATAAAATTCCACGAAACAGAGTATACATGTTGCAATTCGAAGTTTATCTTTCGTGTCGTCACCTCGAAACCATGTGATATAAATTTTAGTCAACCGAGGAATTTCACGAATTCGCGCGTTGACAAAGGAATTAATTCTATTATCGGAGTTTAATCCTAAACACACGGTATTACCGAAGAACGACCCGAGACGAGCATTAATCTTGGTCTGACTTCTCACTATCCGGACGATATCTAAAAGCGAAAACCCTTCAGTTCTCCGTGGTCAGATAAACGGGTGATTAGTGTTCGCGGGTGAGACTGCGTTTCTGGAACACGAGGCAGCCGCCACGTCCCTGTGGGCGTCGAAAACGCTGTCCACCATTACGAGGATCCTTGACAATTGACACGCGTTCCCTCTTTGAGAAACAAAATCTGACACGAACATCGCTGGCATTAATGAAATTTCCATCTCTTAGAAAACCGTAATTTGACCTAGTCAAAGGAAAAGCTTAACTATAGACACTTAAGTATAGCTGCGAAAACAGTAAACTGTACAGTATGCCTAGTAAAATTACTAGAAATTGATATGAACACCCTAAAACATTTCTAATCATAAGAAATCTATGATACAATAAACTTCTTTAGATTGTACAATTTTTCTTCTCTACCGTATTAATTCAGTTGTTACGCATTCGTTTTTAAACGAACTTAAATAAAAGCTTCGTATTCGTTCTTGGCTTCCGTCAGCATTGAGAATAGAAGACAGATCCTCTTACACATTCCTGCATCTTTCACTTTTCAACCCTAACTCCCGCCAGAAGCTTCACCTTTGCCCGATCAAGCTCCTCGCAATGACCCGGTGAAAAACATGGTACCTCGCGATAAATCGATGTGGCAATTTGCAGGCATTTGTTGACTCAACCGAGGGTTATCTCGACAAAAATGGTGGCATGAATAGGTATTGTCGGGTGGAGTGAAAGTTAAGTCCGTAACGGTTACACGGGACAAATTGATAATTTTGTACGCTGTTAAAGGTGGCGCTCGTAAAAATCGTCGCCGAGTTTGCTGAACCTTCTCTATCCGTGATAGAAGTTTATGAAAATTTAACGTCGATCGGTAGTCCGTCCATCTATTAACCGTTGTGGCTCCAAATGTGCCTCTCAAGCACCAAATACAATTAAAATAGGAAAATTCTACTTTTACTTTTATTTAGTAGAGTCAGATGATAATGCTCAGGCGTGAATAAAATAAAAGTGAACAACTTAAACGACTTTACAACGTAGCAACTACTACGTTCTCGTTTTCTGTTACATTACTTCTGGAATGAATAAATTTTCGAATTCATTGTTTCGAATGACCTTAATATTTGCATATGTTATTTGCATATCATTGTAGAATTTAAAGTCTGACATTTAAAAACTTGCAAGTTAAAATATGACGAGAATAAGTTGGAGTTGCCAGTCGATATTCATACTTAAAAGTGGAAGTGTTAAGGGTTAACGTTGGAACGAGCCGAGCTGTTCGAGGACGCACGATAAGAAGATCGCGCCCTCTCCGCGTGAGGGTTTCATCGCCGCCGGGACTGGGACGCGATTCCCTGCTCGTAAGTAATTTATCGTTACTATTAAAATATAGCCTGGTCGTCGTCGCGGTGGGTACGAGCCGTTACGGCCGAATATAACCGTTTCTATGGGTGCACGAGGCGTCCACCGTGATTTACAATGCCCGGGGAGTTATGACGCGACGTGCCCACACTCGCGTTCTCATACGCTTCGTTCCCGTGCGGTCGACTTCTTCCCGCGGAATTCCTCGTCCCGAGGGTTCTGTCAATCGGGAGAGGTCCCTTCGCCTGGGAACTTCGGATGTATCCGTGGGTGAGGTGTAACACGGAAAATTATCGAGAGACACCGAAAATCGTGAATCTCGAAATTAATGAAATGCGAGGACTGAAGATGTAAAAATATCCAAAACTACGGTGTGATTCACACATTCTTGGAATACCCATACTTTCTTAATAAAACTTAAAATTTTAGATACAATTTTGGTAATGTCCGAATCTTATGTACGGATACTATTTAACGTGTCACTTTAATTTAATTTAATTTAAGTTAATGTATTTCAATTTTTATTTGCTTAATTTACTTTAATTTATCCTGATTCTTAATTATATTTAATTTATATTATACATTCTGCCTCACTGTGTCGCTTTTTTATGTATTACACTAATGGAACATTGCCCCGTATAAATAAATAAATAAATCTTAAGCTACGTTTTCTTGTCAGTTGTTTCCAGCTACTGTTCTATCGTTTTCGAGCAGAGAGACTTGAAATTCAGAAAGCTTCGATTTAAACGATGTGTTAGGGAAACTGTTGATTTAACCTGTAATTTCCATTCGAGTGCGACGAAAAAAAGGATGTTCGAGAGACGAACACGAGCGCATCGATCTTCTCGATCGACAGCGTCCGTCGTGAATCGTCCAGCGTTGTTACGCGTGCGTTCTCGAATACGAAGGGGTAAAATACGGCCCAATAAAAGGGCACTTTGACACAGTCCCCTGAGCACTGGCTGCCCATTGTTCGGAAGAACGGAACGATCACGACCGCAAAGTTGGCCCGTTCTCTGGCATGCCACAGCAGTTAACGCGAAGAGGGGCCAGCGAAGGGAATAGCAAACTCCCGACGATTTTTCGCGCCTGGTTTCCGTACATCGTAAAATCGATCCCGTAGGTAACCAGGGTTAACCCTTACCTGTGTTCCAACAAATTCGTACATCCCACCGAGGTACTACCTCTTAGCCGGGAAAAAGTGAACCTTTTAACGCGTATGTTGCAGCGGATAAGCAAAATAAATCTAAGTATCACAAACCACATCATTCAATGATTTTATATTAAATTTTTGATGAACAAATTCTCAATAATAAACCAAGTTTGAGGACTTCTCACCTAGCTTCGATTAGTTAATCAAAAATATTCTGCAAATTCTGTTTCCCATTTTTTAACCCTAACTCCACTAAACTTCAAAGTATTCCTAAATATAACTGTCGTAAATCTAATAAAAACCACGGACAAATGAAACAAGTTTAATATTGATATGAAGAAAAAATACAAGACGATACAATTATTAACACTTAGCCGACCGAACAGGGAGACCTCCCATTTTATTCTCAACAGAGCGCTGCAATTGATTCTATTTGCTTTTGTTATCAGTTAGTCTTGAACCTAGTACTGTTCGTAAATCGTCCAAAATACAATTTTCAATCAATTCAAGATCAGCTTAGGACCAACTAATAACAAAAGTAAATAAGATCAATGGCACTGCGTTGTCAAGGAAAAAATGGGACGTCTTCCCATTCAGTCGGCTAAGTGTTAACACTCTGACCGAGTGCCAAGATTATCACTCCTTTCTTTCTTTCAACGTTTCCAAAGAATTCCGGGAAGCTCCATTTCCAAGTTCTAATCATACGCACCTTAACCTCTAATCCTCGGGAGGTTCAAGTTCAAAGGTTGCGGATACGCGTAGCCGCGATACAAACAGGCCATGATGAGGAACGCGCTACGGGCGGCCGTAAAATCGCTTCATGGACAAGGAACGACGGGAATTCCGTGCGGCATCAATGACATTTCGACAGTTAACGTCAAGATTATTGACGCCTGGGCCCGGGACCGCAAGCGAGTCCCGTTGGGAGGCGCGGGACGTACGATTTCACTCGCATGGCCGTCCCAGGCGGATCCCTTTCGCGAGGCGGGCACAACAACGGCTGTCGTCAACGGGGTGACGAGTTTTCACCTTTAGTGTCGATAAATACGGTGAAAGGCTGCGAACGGCGCGCTAAATCCTAGCCCGGTGCCGATAAGAGAGTTTCTTTTTCCACGTTCTTTTTGGCGACTTCCCAATAAATTTCCTTGACGTTCATCGCGCCGCGTCCCATAATGTGATCGTTTACTGTACACCGACAGCTCGCGTCGGAGCACACCGTTCCTGTGCCCCTTTGAATACTTCAATTTGGTCAACACACGCCGTTGTTGCCGTTGTCGATGCAAGATTCATCGCCTCCGAGAGGAATAAAAGTCTGCCGGTATGCTTGTATCCCTCCAACTCGAAATTCGGGTAGATAGGTACAGGTATTTGTTGTGCGTTTCCTTCACGAATCGTGTAGAAACCGATGAATGTTTCGCAATTAGGTGTAACTTTATTTTTAAAACGAGGGTATTGCTTTATCTGACGTACTTTACTCGAATTCTGAACCGAGGGTATCGAAAGCTTTATGTCTAACGTTTTCCGCAATTGGAGAATATTTATTGTACGAAAAGAAGCAGGAATGATAATTATGATATCAGAAATTTAAAAAGCAGAGTATACCTAGTGAATTAATTTTAATCCTATCTATTTCTCTGTGCGTTAATAAGTACTCTAGCAAAGTTAACTACAGAGCTACTTAACTACACTATAACTAAAGCAGACAACAGAGTATACCTAATAAATCTACTTTAATCCTATCTATTTCTCTATACGTTAATAAGTATTATAGCAAAGCATTATCAAGCATTTCTCCAGTATTGTTCATATAAGTAAAACAAACTATCCAATAACAATCTTTGATCACGATTACACTAACATACAACATAGGATTAACTTGGATACGTTGTCAGCACGTAGAAAAATTGCTGACCATAGTTTTCAGTAAAAATTACTAGAAATAGTAATAATTGTTTATGCAAATGTCATCCATGAAATTCGAAACCCGTCAAATTGACGGATTCCTTAAATCTAGTGTTAAACATATAACAGCATAAAGGGTTTCGGTCTATTTGTAAATAAAACAAACAAATAAATAAATAATTTCCTTTAACACGCTCCAAACGAATTCCTCAGTCGAAATCCGTGACAACAGATTTCCATCTCGAAACCGTCGACAGTCTGATCAACTTCGACGTCTATCCACCGATTCCTTTCCATTCAAGGACCCCTCGCGTGCTCGTCGACCCTAGGAATTCCGCGATTCCGCGTCTATCAAGCGGAAAGGGACGCGCGCCAGCGAACGATCGAGCGAGCGTGCGCCTATCGAAGGATACGCGCGATCGACGATCGATCGGTCGCGCCACGAGATCCCCGTGGCGTGTTACGAATCCTGCCAATCACGGGAGTGTAATCGATATCGGGCCCGGAGGTGGGTATCTGGCCGATACGATCGGCTCCGCCCCGGGCGTGTCGCCGGCCTGGACGATTTATAATGTTAATATCCCGGAGCCAGGTTCCACGCTTTTCTCCCGTCCCTCTCCCCTTTTCGTCTCGTTTTATTCTGCTCTTCGTGCCGCGTCCCTTCTCGTTCCCGCCGCGAGAATGGACGGTCGAGGGGAGAGGGGACGGCCAATCATTCCGTGTATCTCGAGTTTGGATTAACGAGTCACCTTCGAGAGATGATATTGTGGATCGAACTCGCGGTAATTAAAGGAACTGCCTTTAATTGGACGAATCGATATTGTACGCGAACGATGACCGAGCCTCGTCGCGCTTAAGGTAATGCACGAAGGAGGTTTGTTTAATCGACGCGATTGGTATGGGGTTCGTTAAACGTAGCATCGAAAGAAAATTAAAATGAGACGTTAATGAAGTGTGTATTTATTTTTCATTGTATAGATGGAGATATTATTTGTATTGGGTAACGCATCCTTTTTACACGGGGATAAGTAACTGTAGAATCTATATTCTTTGAACAGTTTTTTGGAATTTTTTAAGATTTGAAAAATGATAGAACTTTGTATGAATTTGTAATTTAGAACGATTTAAGATTGTTTCTTAAGAAGCTACTAGTAATGTAGCTTAAAAACACTTAATATAATTTAAAAACTTTTTATAGAAATACAGCTAAATAATCACCTTGGTTTAAATAAATTAGAGAGAACGTGTAATTTATTGAAATTCGAAGTGTAGCAACAATTCAAAGTTTCGCGCCATATTGGCTCCCGCCTAAATATGGCGTCGCGCCGCGGCATAAAGAACTGTACAATTTTAAGACGCTCGGAATTATATCGAAACAAATTTGAATAATATATTCAATAATTATCTTATTAAATAGTATTTGTTATCTATGGATGTTTGCGATATTAGTATAAAATTTGTAAAACGCCATATACAGTAGAAAGTGCTGTGATGGTTTAAAATATCTCTCGTGCGTAAACTGCATATTCAAAATATTTGTACTCACGTTCCACACCGATGAACGCCCCGGGCGGTCGTCCTTTCACGCCTCAATTACGCCGCTCCAATTCTGTTTACATTTCGTCCAAGCACGCAATCTTTTTTGTGCAGCACGTTCCATGGTCACAGTTCGCAGCGAGCTCCATTTACACAGCAGGTAAACGCACAATTACACACAATTATCGTTCTTTTTCGCGATACGCGTGAAAAACTCCATCCCGACCATGAGTCTCCGTATTAAGAATCATCGTACGAATCACTCGTTCGTTCAATAACGCGTGGGTGAACATTTACACATCTCAATTAAACGAAAAATTAACAAACGTGCACTCCGATACCGACACGCGACATTACCCGGCGTCACCTACGTGACAGGACCGCGAAATTGGTTCACTGCGCACCCCCATGCGCAAAGCGATCAAATTGGAGCCAGTGCGCAAGTGACGCCTGACTAGGCTAGTACGGAATTTTGTGTGGTTGAGAATCAGTCGCGTTTCAACCAATTTTATTCGTTCTACGTGCACGTACTTGTTTAAATCTCAAATATGTTATAGAATAAAGTGTTTAAAACTATTATTCGTGTTCGTAACGATCGTGGTTTCGTGAGTGAATAAAGAATTGTTCGTGTGAAAAAAAGTGATGGCTGGGCAAATTTTCTAACGACGCGTCTGCCTGCCTTGTGTTTGTGTTTCTCACGATTCGGTCACGGAATGACTTGCAAACGTCTCGTTATAAGTGCACTCGTCGGTGGCTCAATAGTGTAACGCCTTTTTAGCCGACCTACCTCGGGGCCGGGCGAATGTTTATCCGCGTGTCGTGCCGCGTTGGAAACTCTCGTTCGACCACCTCCACTCTTGTGGCCACTTGAGGGTGCTGCTTCTACCGGAGAATGGAACACCACCGACGAAGGAATCTCTGAAAGGATGAAGAGCTCTAAATTCGAGCCAATAGCCGGCGAACGCGGTGGGCGGTGGCGCTGAGTTCCAGATCGGTGAGTACAATGGCAAAGATGCATACATATGTCAGAGCACGGGGTTAACTCCGTCTCCATTTCCAAGGTTACGTTCTCCGGCTGACTCATCGCCTATATCAAACGTTGAATTGAATTAATTATACGATAATGAACAACAGAGGACATCGATCATTTTATTTTTCTTTAATCCTTTATTTATTGTGACATCCTGTATTCATGAATGATTTAATCATTTTAATTGGAAAAACGGTAGTCCTGGAGAACGTGATCTTAAAAATTATTGCATGCAATTACACAAATTACAGCTAATTACGGTCTGCGTAATCCGATCGACCGTATCGTCACAGACTTGCCGAACACGTACAGTAGCGGACAAAAGTTTAAGACGAGAGAAAAATGTGAAACATAGTTTTATGGTTTGCAAATATTCTCTGTATATTTTTATTGTTCTTATTTTATATTACTTAATTTATATTATTATTGGTAGAACACTATTTATTCATTAACATAGAACACGTATTTTATTTATCGTGCTATTTCTCATATTACTAATTAATTTATTCCCGTTGACTCTTCGGTCTTAAACTTTTGTCAACTACTGTAGATATTTTCGTCGCAATCTTTTGAACACCAATCTTAATCGTTGTATTATATCGTATAATTGCACATTTTATTGTATCGTTCCACTTTCAATTTCTATCCACAAAATAGCAACGTCCTTCGCTATAATATCGAAGGTATCTTGTTCTTACGATTTTACCATTACCGTGTGTACGCACGCGAAGGACAACACGCCCGTTAATTAATAAACAACAAACAAACCTGTAGACGTTTCGCGTATATACAATGCTGATTGTATCTCACGTAGTCGCACGTAAGAAGCGAGAGGGCGAAACGGTGAGCGATAGTACGAAAACGATAAATCAAAAGCGACGAGGCTTAGGAAAATAAATCTATCGACGGGCAACAAAAACTGTGCGTGTGTTTGGAAGTAGGTTACACGTGCAACGCATCGTTCGTAATGTGCGAACATAAATTCTACCCTATTACTTTCCATGCCCGCGGTACTTCATCTTGTTACGAAACACAACCCTGATCTTACCGTGCAATAATACATCAACCGCCGCACAATATCTCTCGGGGTAGCTTCTCTATATCCTCTTCACGCCTACGCGCTCGAATATTATATACAGTGGCTCCAAAAAAGTATTCGTACACTGTATTATAAGGAAATTCATCCGCTTCGGAAATTCTGATTTCAATGAAACTTTATGCGTGTGCAGAGCATGGTGTGTCCTGCGTGGAGCAAGTTTTTTAACGACAAAATACCTTTTAAGGGGGTTGATAACGAATCTCAAAGTTTCAGCGATTTTTCACGCTTTGAATACAAGCTTTTCTGTGTTCTTTTTTTATGACCGGGCGATAGAGTGTTAAGAATTAAACATTTTCTGTTTGAAAGGTTTTGCTTCAACAAGTACCATTACAAAGTTGTCTTTAAAAAATTAGAGAAAACTCAGAAACTTCAACGCTGGTTTCACCCCTTTAAAATGGCATTTAGATGAAAAGAAGTGATTAACCCCTTGACTACTGTGGGCGCCTTTAGGCGTTTAGAAATTTTGCGTTTGTGATACTGAGAGCGCCTATAGGCGCTCGACACAATTTGACTTTCTGACACTGAGAGCGCCTATAGGCGCTTCACACAGTTTGGCTTTCTGACACCAAAAATTCGCCGTTCTCGGCGCACATCGTAACTCAATCCCTGCCGTATGGTACGACCAGTACATATCAAAGTCTGCCGTAGTCAAGTGATTAATTCATACGTATACTATTACGATCTACATACCCACAAAGTTTTATCAGATACTTCTATCAGACTCAGAATTTCAGGGTTAAACGAATTTATTTGTGACATAGTAGTGTATGAATACTTTTTGGAGCCACTGTATACACGGTCACGGTTCTCGAGAACCCTGATAGATCCTCGTTCGGAACTTAAAGTTAGCGCGTTAATTTTTACCAACCGGAAGCCTATTAACCCTGGAACTACTGATCGAGAGTGCGTACGGAATAAGTTGAGCCACGAGCGGTTTTTAACGCTAGAACTACCGACAATTAAAGTGTACTTATTTGTATGGAAAAGATTAAATTGAAAATTACGTGAAAAAATGTCGAATACATAGTTCACTATTCGTTAAACTGAAGGTTGCTATAGAACTACCGACAATTCAAATCTACTTATTTGTAAATTATATGAAAAAATGCCGCATTCGTAGAAAACAAATCTCTATTTATACCTTCTGCTGAAAATCGTAGTAAATTTTGGAAGCTTTATCACACTGAATTTATGATGTTACTATGAATAATCATCAATTGGTCATTTTGATTGGTCAGGTAGTTCTAGTGTTAAAGCGTTAAGCAGCTTGACGCTTCGAAATCGGGAGAAACGAGGATGTTTACAAGACGATGTTGAAGGTCTCAGCCTTCATGGACGTTGTTTACTTGTTGTTCATACCTATGCATCTGCGCAAACAGAAATCGTGTGTCGCGCACACGGGGTTAGGGTCAAGCTTCTTTGGCGAGAACCAGCGCTAATGCCGGGACGACGATCGACGGGGCACAGGGGGTGAGGAGGGTCGAGCGAAGAAAGGGGGTGGTTTCGCTCGGTATAAACGGTAAATTAGCATTACGGTCGCATTACCGATGTTGTGACGCCACCTTACACGCGTACGGATCATCCGTGGCAAGACGGTGCGCGCGTAGGATCAGCTCTCTCTAACTCTGATTTATGCTACGCGCTGCAACCGGCGACGCTGGTTATACGCCGCTTATTCCTCGGCCAGGGGACACCGAGTTGCGTGTAATTTACGATGTCATCCTGGCAGCTTGCACGGCGGTACTCGATTCGTTGATCTATTTTATTGGCTGTTCGTCCCTGTGGGCGGCCATTTTTAGTTGGACCCTGAAGGGGCGCTTTTTTGGGATTCTCATTTTCATTTTATCGCATTCGCTTGTTGGCGAACCATGTATACACTGTGACTCGTGAAATCGATCGAACGATTGACTTGCGGTTGTTTATGAATTCAATTGCGAGTTTGCTATTTAGTACATTTTCCGATAAACACCCCTTTCGGTACCTTTTAACAATTCAAATTAATTACTATAATGAATGGATGGCGATAGTGTTTTAGGTAAATAAAGCTGTTGAAAAGTATAAGCTTAGAGTTCCAAGAAATGCAAATAAATGCATGTACTTAATTTTATGTACCATATTCTGACTAAAAGATATCTAAGTTAATAGCTCAAGGCTTGTACCAAGAACTCGTTCCAAGTTTGTAGCATAACCAGTTCCATCCTTATGTCTATTATTCCTCCTAGAAAAAGTATTAATTCCCCGCGTCACATGCAGAGGAACTTAATTACCCTTAAAATGTCCTCGATGCATCTGCTTATCGATTCTCCTGACCAACCAGTCGTTCTATTCCCAAAGAACGAACCAATTAATTCCCTCCGGCTTATTAATACCACCCGTTCTGGTTTATTCCTAAAGTAACTCTCATAGTCGTCGCGATTTACGTTGACACGCGCCATGCGAGAGCGGGACCTCGATTCTTCTCGATTCCCGTCCAACGAAGAAAACGAAGATTCCGGTGGTCGCGTTCGAAGCGAAGGCGGCGACCAGGAACGAACCAAGAAAGGGTGTAAGGGGGGCGCGGGGCGGTATGGGAAGGTACAAATTGCAGGATCGGGTATCGGACGGAGTAATTAATTAAATACAATAAAGTTAGGTCGACCCTCGTATCTGGGATCGACCACTCCTCCAATCGGCCGTCCAGCTCGTACACAGCCGTCCTCGGTCCCGATGCGCTCGCGGAACGCCGAGGTTTCGAGCGTCGAACCTGTTGCGGCCTCGTGAGGCCGCGATTTTTCGCATTCGCGCAAACTCGATCTATGGACGGAGATTCCGCGAATCGACGAGATTTCCACGAGAGAAAGAGAGTAGGGAGAGAAGCTCGACGTCGATCGAGGAAACGAACGAGGATGGAACATCGTCCGCAGGTACCGCGGTTCGATACACCGCGAGGATCGTAGATCCTGGCGCGGTGCATTTATTACTTTGGACGACACAGGCGTAGACATCGATTATCATCCTACGTAATTTATCTCGGCGTATTAGCCGGGTGAATTATTTCCCCTGTAACCCGACGCGTTGGCCGCGACCACGTGTGGATCCCCGATTCGCGTGCACCGGCGTCTTCCGAGTAAGATATCGAGGGGGTCCACGCGAGAGGGTAATTGTGCCAATTTACCAGGGATTCCTGGTGCGTCGTGAAATCGCGATACGGGACGCGATATAGATAGCGTGGCGAAGGCTCTCGTTTGCACAGGGGTCCTCCTCGGGGTCAGCGGACCCCTAGTAAGCGTGCACGTAACGCGTCTATCCGCGAAAGAAGCTCGAGCGAGAAAAGGGTTACGTAAGCTTCGGCAACGAAATGGAAGAGAGGCCTGTTGGGCTATCAGATAAAGGGGGATACTCTAGTGCACGTGATACGGTGTCCAGTTCGGGGATAATTATAATAATTGGCCGGTAAATCGATAATTAATCAGGAGGCTAATTACGAATTATAGCCGGGGCGAGACAATGCTTGGCATTGTTCGCCGGGACGGGGACCGGTCAAGTGTGGGAAGCTAATGGGTCGTGAGGTAGAAAGTTATAGGTTGACTGCTGGCTCGCAATCAACCTTTCTTTCTCCTTTTTCCTTATTGTTTCTTTCGTACCGAGGACCTGGCAATGATAGCAGGTACACGGGTAATGTAACGCGCGCATCTGCATCGATCTCTGGCCGTGTGTGATTAACGTAACTCGACCTCGAAGGCATCGGTCGGAATACATGATTCATGCGTGAAGCTCGCACTTTCGACATTGTTTGCAACAGCCTCGCAGGTGTACCTAATTATACCAGATTGGTATCGTTCGTTACAATGCCTCGAACGATGTTGAAGATACTGTATGGCTGACTTTGTGTCCCGATGGGATTGTTAGAGTGGATCGTGTAAACGAATGTTAAATCTGAATTTCTATTCGAGTTCACGTTACAATAAACGTTTATCACGTACCGTGGAAAAGTTAGCAATTGTCGATTATCGAATTTCACGTACAATTTGGTACACTAACGATTGTTACTTGCCGCAAAGCTTCTTATGAAACGCTTTAACGTCGCGTAAGAAATCCCTCCTCTGTAGTCCGACAGAATTAGTTTGTTGTAAATTTTAATAGTAATGATACAAATATGATATAATAAAGAAGGAATATATATACATTTAAACTAGGACTATAATTATATAATTCTCTTTTGCTCGCATTTTCACATGTTTCACTCGCTAATTAACGGCTCTCACCTTCGCTTAAACTTTTCTATACCACTATGCGTGGCTTACTTGTAATTACGAGGTATATATACATTCGCAACTACGCCCTACTCCTCGCGATACAACTGCTGCCATGGTTTGGGACTTCCGCACGCTTAAAGGATTCAAACTACATAGTTGCCCCTCTCGCGAAGGATCATCCGGGTTGGCCAAGAATAGCCTTCCCCGAAGCGGTGTTCAATCAAATAAATAATTTTTAGGGCGAACTGGGCGGCACCCGACCACCGCGGCATAAATTATCCACCAACGCAACTTGGACGCGGGTGAACTGCATATTTATACCTAGACGTTGCGTTTGTGGACTGCTACATTTCGCCGTAGACCTCTTCCTCGTTCCCCTTTGTCCGTGCTGCGTGTAGCTTTCTCTTTTTCGACCCGCCACCTCGAAGACCGCAACTCGCCCCCGGCCTAGAACCATAAACCTCGTGTCAGCAGAAGCATTTCGGTGGATAGATCCGCTACGGTTTCGTAGAAATTCCGTTCCATCGTGACCTACGAGCAAAAGCTGATCAGCTACTCTATAAAGAACCGCGTCAGAGGGGCCTGAAAGGGCCCTAAGTCCGGATCCTCGTGAATCATCGACACCTGCGATACCGAACGACGTGATCCGACTTAGGTACACGCGGGACAGCGATCGTAGATTCGATTTATAATTCACGGGGCGTGGGCTTGATGCTCCTTTCAGCTAATGATTGAATGGGATACTTGGACGGTAGCATTGAACACAATATTTCGTTATCGAGTTCATCTTCTCTCTTTATCGTGAAGTAATCTCCGTCAGATCTGAGTAATAAAGAGTACCGTGTACACGTAACCCTTTACACTCGAAAGATGACCGTCAGTCACCAAATGATAATTTTGCAAACTTTCAAACTTAAAGGGTTAAATAATCGTATAAATAAATTTTAAAGTATTGCTTAACTAAACCAAATGAATATTTCAATATGAGTGAATCTTATTAAACATGTTACACTTGAAAATCTTTTAAGTTAGTATTATTAGACGACTACGAATCGCCTCTCGAGCGCAAACAGTTAAATCATTGATCAAGGTAGAATTAGGTAATGAGAGCAGCAGGAACGATAGTCGGTGAATTAGAGTGTCTGTTACTTAGTTTCACTTAGCTTTAGCCGCAGAAAGTTGTTTTCACGATTATTTCCCTCAGAAATGATAGACTCACCGCGAAAGTGCAAGTCGTTCGCAAAAAGGAATCGCGTTGGAATCGTATAAGTAAGAAAGTAGCCCCTCGAATAAACGGGAAGGGTTTCGCTCTGGGAGACAGAGGCTAGCGGCCGATGGTGGTGGTCGAAGCGGTCGCACGGTGGACCAGAAAAGCCACTGCGATCCGTGGGTAATGCGCGTTCTTGCGTTCCTCATCATGGATGACGAAGCAAAGGTGCATGCCGCCGCATCCTCGCGGGTTCACGTCTCTCTCTCGCGGTGCAGTCATACGTACGGTGCACCTAGGTATTAAGGTCGATTCACACTTAATAACACCGTGGCGAATGTAAAATTCGTATCCGTAACGAGGTTTCGAGAAACGTCGAATTTATTAAATTTCAGCGTATCAGAAGCGAGACAGAGTGGCTAGCTGGCCGCGGGAAGCGGCATAATGGAATCGCACGCTCTCGCGCCGTCTTATTTCGCCGATCTCGTGTTACGCGAAATCCGCGGCAAAGGACAACGCCATTAATCATTTCGTCTCGCGGATGCTCGGTGGACGAATCTATTTTCCCTATTTTCCCTACTATTTCCATTAACCGTATTTTCTTCGCCATCCTTTTCCCCCACCCACGTAAGGACATCGAACCGACCGTTACCCAAGATCTGCTGTTCATCCTGAAAACTGGACGTCTTCATCGTCCCAGCGTTAGGTTCGTCGAACGCTTTCCCCGCTGCGAAGCCCCGTCCTCCGGGGATCCTAAACCGAGAGATCGTCCTCGAAGATCGGCGAGCGTTCCCTGAGCTATTTGCGAAAAGGGGGAAAGGGGTCACGGAATTTCGCGAGATAGCCGGGCAGAGCGTTGAAAGGCACGGCTGAGAGAGCGCACGCGGGCAGAGTAGGATGGAGAGGGATAAAAAGGGCCGGTCGTAGTTCAGCCCGTGGCCCATCAGATAGCACCCAGTCTCTTTCTCCGAGAGCGAGGAGAGAGGATATCGGAAGGGGAGTAGAGGCAGGTCGAGGGGAGGAGAAACGAAGGAGAGAAGCGGGCCGGATCACGGACGAGGATAGGTGGACGGGGAAGGGAATAGATAGATATAGAAGGGGGTGTAGGACGAAGGCTGAAGGGGAGGCAGGGGTTGAAAGGGGTACATTGTTTGCCGAGCGGAGCCGATAATTCAGTAATGAACGTAACCGACGCGCGCCCGCGTTCAGGGCTATAATTACCGATACCACGTCGGATAGCGGATCCCTTAACTTCGGGTCCTGAAGCGCTGCGAAGGAGCGCGAGGGCGCAGGCGCGGGCGCGACCGAGCGTGTATTCTCTCCCTCGGCCGGTTCCCTCGGCCGCGTCTTAGAATGGGCAGCTCTAAATTAATAAATCAATAGCCGGGGCCCCTTATCCGATCCGCGGGTGGGTGGAGTTTGTTTGTTTAAGAGCAGGATTTATTAATTTTTCGCTGGGTGGTACGCGTTCCTATGGTCCACGCATCGTCGACGGTTATCTTCCACCTTCGCTCTCGAGCTCGCCCCTATCTCTTTCTTCCGTGTTCTTTATACGCGCGAGCTTCTTCCCTATTTTACGAGCCTATGATAACTGGTGGATGCGTGGCAAGCGTTTCGCGGAGCTGGTGGTGACTTATATTGGGTTTTAGAAGGTATTGCTTGCTAAGACATTGGGGAAAAGATAGAGGCGGGGTCTTCGTTGAATTTTTTACAAATTCAACATACAAAAAGGGAATGCGAGGATACTACGAGTTTGCGTCGATTTGACTGAGAAGATTTCTGTAACTTTTGCGTTTAATTAGCTGTAAATTTTCTCTGAAGAACTTCGATAGCCTTTGAACGTATTGGCACGGTCGAAAATTTGGTCTGTATCATTGTGAAAGGCGTTCGCAAGGGGATGAAGCTAAGGGTCCTCGAAACCTCAACAGCAGTGCACCCAGTGCCATCTCTTTATGAAGGTTTGAAGCTTCGCTGAAATACTACACAGACCTCTCGGGCAATTGTGCACGGCACCCTTAAGGCGCAATTTCACTATCACGATAATTGGTTGCGTTCGATGACTCTAGATTCCCGTGCGCCTACCATCGTCTAGATCGGCACAATAGACCCGGTGAAACCCTCGTTAAATAATCGAAAATGTTCAACCGACGCTTTTTCTCCTCGAAGCGAGAGTCATCTCGCATCCGTTGCTTTACAAATTCGAAATTCATTAATTCGAGCCGCTCAAAAGTGAAATCAAATTAAATTTCGTAGCAAATTACCAAACAAACGCGATTCTAATGCAGATTACCCGATTTCCTAATAGAGCCATTGATACCCTCATCAAGTATCAGCCGACAGCCATGGCCAGCGGATTAAAATCGATCCGTCTGTCGATTTCGGTGCCTCGGGCAAGCCTGTGGAATAATTTGAACCCGATCGATGGCCCGATAGATCGATGGATCGATCGAACGACCTGGTACCTTCGTACGTTTCCTTGGTCGGGAGAAATCTTCTCTCTCTCACTCTCTCTTTCTGTTTCCCCCTTCTCACCTCTTCTAAAGCGACCGTCCACGCCTCGTAATTCTCTTTCCGCTCGAATTCTCGCGATTCTCCTAGCGTTGCTCGCGCGATAATGCTCTGCCCGCGGTGAGGTCTCGTTTCCTCGCATCGTCGAACCGCCGCGGGACGCCTAATATACGATTGCGTCGAGCCATACCTTTCTCCAGGCCGTTCATTCTTTCCCGCGACACGATGCTCGCCCGTGGAAATATATATTTCTCATAAACCGGGAAACCTAGGGAGGCTCGACTTTCCGTGGCGCGGTCGCCTATGTTTATGCTCACCGCGGGATCGTTATCGATGCAAACGAATCAACGGAGCGGGCCCCGGTTTGATTTACTCCCGTTCCCGTATCTACAGCTTCGAACCTCATCGACCCACCGAAAGGGTCCAGGGGATCCTAAACGAAGCCCCGTTCCTTACCGGGCAGAATTATGCTGCTCGTAAAACGGGAACCCTAGGAGATTCGACTTTCCGACACTCCACCGTGAGTTCATAATTTCCACGGTATCAGTGTCCACGCGGAAGAATTGTACGCTGGACAGGTTAGATATCTTCGAGCTCGATCAACTTTCTCGACAACTTTTAGTATTCCACAAATTTTATTTATCGTGTGTAAAGTATCCATGTACCGGCCATGGATACGCTGTCGGCGAAGTGTTTTTGGTACTTGTTGAGGATCTCGGTATATCATCGAAAATGAGAGAATGAGCTTGTACTCGTTTGGATATAGTTCAACATTAAACGTTTAAAGAATAATTGGAATCAGTGTGGAGAGGAATTTCGTATGTTGCTGTTTGTAAATTTCTGCTTCATGGAACCACATTTTTGAGTATAGTGGACACGGTCGAAGACTAGTGTATGTTCATTCTTTAGCCATCAATTTTTCGAAACAACTATTTAATCGTATCAAATCAAACACAAAAACGATTGACAGCCCTTGATCAGATCTATTGTTATCCGCATAGAAAAATTTAAATTTTCTTTCTATTCTACAAATTTTATCTTTCATTAACCCTTTGAACGCTGAATACCCTTGGCCTAAGTGCTTCGAAGGGACGGCGCACTATCGCTGGAGACGGAGTATTGTTACTCGTACAATTCTCCGCAATAAACGAAAGATCGAAAAAATTGACAAACGCATATATGCGACCATAGTCCCTACGAGCAATTTTCGTCAGCACCAAAAGATTAACGTCGAAATGTGTGGCTACGGAAAAACTCATGCGAAGGAAACAAAAATTGACAAACGCTTATATGCGATCATAGTCCCTACGAGCAACTTTCGTCAGACGCATATATACGTCCATAGCACTCAAAAGGTTAAAAAAAGAGAATGAGGAATCGCGATTTCTCATAGATATCCGTTTGGCTCATCAATTCTCTGAAACGACCACGTTATCGCATCGCAGCGGGTCGACGCAGAGCCTACCAACCGGAAGTCGCTCGACAAATCCTTCTGCCCACAGGGTAGAACAGTCCCGTCGCGGTCAGGCCGGCGATAATCGTCGCAGCGTAGAGCGGTACAGTAAATCGGTTAATTTTCGCCCTGGACACGCAAGCAACGAGAGCGGATTGCAGCCGTAGGCACGAATTAGACTCGATTCTCGTCTCCTTGCTCCCCGTGTTTTCTGAACTGGTGGCTTGGCTGATGATAATGACAGTAGCAGGTGCTCGAGCCGATGTGCCGCCTTCGCACCTTGCTTCCCTGATCTCTGCGGCCGCGTACACGTAGACGCGCGCACGTAGGCGCGCGATCATCGTCCCCGTCCTCTCCGTTGTCCGCGTCGTCGTCGACGGGTCATCCGGTAATTCGTTGCTTCGGGGACCGCGGCTTCTACCTACCGTCGTACGCGACCGAACAGGTATATCCTCACCTCGTATCTCACAGAAGAACGCGTGTACAGTAGCGGTCATAAGTTTAAGACGGGAAAGCCTGGCAAAATTCTCTCGAAATACAACGTGGTTTGTATCTGAATGTTGTCTATGTAAAATTTAGTCTTGTCGTTAATGGTCCAAACACGTTGGACCATTCGTGTTTAAATATTTGGTAAAGTTGTTAGACGAAGTCACTACTGAAACAATCAAATATAATACCGACAAACCTATTGAAATATGAAAATACTGAAATAGCAAACTATTGAAGTACTGAAAATACTGATATATTGAAAATATTTATTTATTTATTTTCAACGGGGTAAACCTTTTGTTACAATAGAAAGACAAAAAATATAAGTAGATCACACGAGTAACATGAGCACGCAAAAGAACAATAAAAAAAAAAACAAAAGAAGTAAAATTGAAATATTGAATTATTATAACATAAAAGTGTTGAAATACCGATATACAAAGCTATTAAAAATTTTGCTACACGTATGAGACGATTTTTATCCGATTAATTGGGAATAATTCCGATATAATGCAATTACATGTAACTACTGTACGCGCGTCCAACAGAAGCGATAAAATTTTGCTCCTCTGATCATAACCTTTTGTCCGCTACTGTACATCCCTTCGTCTATGTGTATGTTTGTGTGTGTGCCGTCGTCTCTAACGCGCTCGTGCACGTGAACACACACAGGACGCGCTTAATATCTCGAGCCAATCTTAGAGCTTGCATTCAGTGGGTTAGTGCCGTAAATGCCAGTAACCATCCACCGGCAATGGCCACTCGTGGCTACCACTATAGGCGGCTAGGCAGGTATTCATTCCATTTGCAGTTATGACGAGTATGAGTTCAGAGGCCGTGAGAGTTTGCCGGCACGAGGAGCCCGGCGATCTCTGTTCCAGTCTGGAACGGTTACGTATGCGCCGCCGCGTTACACTTTCCCGCCTAACCGTATCGACTTTTCCGTCCTCACCTCCTCGATGCTCATGCTTTATGATAGTTTCGTGGCTCCGTGCTCTTTTGATTGACGTTTGACGGAAACCGGGATGAGGGAAAGCCGCGTGAACGAAGGAGAACAGAAACGCGAGCATTCTGAGAACACTGGAGGAAGAATCGCGGGGTTGATCGATAAAGTACTATTCTACTGAAATCTAGAACAGTCACATTTATTTATTTATTTAACCATTTGCGCTCGAGAGTTGACTGTTAGGCACCAAATTATAGTTCCGTAAATTTTCAGACTTTAGTCAGTTCGTTCATTAGTCAGACTCAGAGGTTAAATAGTCATATATGTAAATTTTAGTATTTCGCTTAACT
Source organism: Tetrapedia diversipes (assembly GCA_033822845.1). Lineage (NCBI taxonomy): Eukaryota > Metazoa > Arthropoda > Insecta > Hymenoptera > Apidae > Tetrapedia > Tetrapedia diversipes. The sequence continues at coordinate 210,738 of JAOPTO010000605.1, read as the reverse complement.
AAACTAAATGACGTTTAATATAGGCGAAGCCCAGTAAATATTTCGGGTTTGAAAATTTGTTAAGTTACTATCATTAGACGACTAACTGTCGTCTTTCGAGTGAAACGGGTTAATTCAACGGGACGCACCCTTTGTTATTAAATTGCGAAATTACTATTTCACCATCGAAATATAAAAGCATTAAAGTATCGAAGTACTGAAATTCTACTAATTCATCTCACGGAGAATGTAAATAAATGTTGTTTTCTGAAAACGGGAAGATACTCTCGCGTTCGTTACGAAATATCCTCCTATGCGAATTCTTGTACCAAATTTCGTCCACAGATGCAAAACGAACGGTTGATGTTAATTTTCTACCGAAACAGAGGAACAGTCCCCGATAATAAGGTTAGATGAATCAGGCTGCGCGCATCCTGAACGCACGTGTGGCTTTTTAAAAATCCCCGGGGCTTATCGCGTCGTCGCGATCGTTGGCGGAGCGTTCGCCAATTACGTCGAAGATGCTAATCGTATCGGGTCTACGCGTCCACGGTGTGAAATATCGCGTGGAGAGGCTCTTTCTGCTGTTAAAGGTTAACGGCCTTCGACGGCGACGCGACGCAGAATAATTCCACGTTAGGATGCAGACACGGGGAGAGGATGGTCGACGCTGGTTAAAAGAAAAAAAAAGACGGCCGGCGAAGGCTCTCGAGCAATATAATCACCGAGGCGATAGAAATAGGATGAATACTTTCGAGGCGCGAGGCATACTCTTTAGCGCTCCTTTGACTCTCTTACACGCGTCGCTCTATGCCGTGGCCCCTGTTATTGCCGCAGCTTTTTCACCTTCGACTTTCTCGCGGATCCTAACCTCTCCCGGAACGATTCATCGGCGGGCAAGCAGGCCGGACGGAGCCTTAGCCACCGCCGCGCCGACACGGTAGTCGCAATTATAGAGTATGACTGCACAGATTCGTTCGGTAATTTGTTATCATTGAATAAACACGCATCGAAAGGGACAAGTGGGCGGAGGAGAGGGAGCCGTGCGAGGGTTCCCGCGTCTCCTTTACATGCTCGAGGATCGTAATCGTCTAACGACCGCGAACCACTTTCGTCGCCCCGTGCTCGTTCACGGCCACCTTTTTGCCCGGCCAGGTTTCGGTTCGTATCGTGTACCGTGCACGAAACGAGGCTTATATACGTCAGCGTCCTTAGTAGCGGCGACACTTTCGGCAAAGTCGTATCGGCGGGCTGGGCCACCAGAAACGCCTAAGCAAAGTAGTGGTGTCGGCGATTGTGTTGGATACTGATTATCGTTCCTTTTTCAATATCGTTGCGGACGAAAAGAAAGAAAGGCAATCTTAATTTAGCCATACAGGAGAGCTACTCAATTTTTCTGTTACGTTTTTCATTATTATTTCCCGCCGCCTCTTATGTATACGAGACCGTGGAATCATCGAAATCGAAATCGTGGAGCAAGATCCTGTAGCGACAATCGACGCGTCTGCGATCTATCTGGCAGCCTCGATAGCGAACACGGTGTGAGTACACGGGATCCTAGCACGGTAAGCGTAAGCAGATAAAATCTCGAAAACATGCTCGATCGTGGATATCGAACTAACGCAATCGTTGTTTCCGCGAAATAACGCGAGGCGGACGTGGGTTGCCTTTCGCGTTGGATCGCCTTCGAAGAAAGGTGTTTCGCGGAGGTTCGCGTCCTCGTGTGACGGAGAAAAGAATCGCTCGTAATAAATTTCAGGCGTACAAGGGGTGACGTTTTAATCCGCCCCTGGGCCCCGGGACCGAGCAAGGGCCCGAGCCGCCTTTGGCCCCTTTACGCGTAGCCTGAATAAAGAGATATCTCCTCCTGGCAACAGGCGGTAACGTCTAAATTAAATGTTTCTGGATCGACGAGCCGCGGATTCAACGTGTCATGGGCCGCTCTTAATCTGGATTTAACGGCCGGGTCCTCGGCGTGAGGCCATGCTTGCGGTGTCTGACCGCTTCAATAGAGCTTAATTGGCGAATACCCTGGGCTCTGTATAGAGAACCGCGGCATAGTAAGAGAGCCGGAGAAAGGGTTAGCGTGAGACGGAGCGAATGAAAACGTGGGCACAGAGAGGACCTCTCTTTCTCCCCGTAACCCTTTCTCTCTGTCTCTGCTTCCTCATCGTTCCTCCAATCGTGACCGTAAGTCCCCGCGATCCCTCCGCCGCCCCCGCCGCCACCCCTTCCGCCCTGGCCAGATGAGGGCGAGAATGACTTCGCCGATTCGTCCGCGCGTTTTAGTTATTCATGGTATAATAATGACGATAACGATAATAACAACGGTAATGATTACGTTTCTGAGACGACCGACCGGCTCTCTAACGAACGCTCTCTGTGTGGGAACCGGCTCGCTGGCTTATCGGTCAGACTAATCGGCACGCACGTGGATAAATGTTTGTTATTAATTAGCGTTCGCGGGGATTACGCGGTGGGAAATGCTGGACGTGCCTCTGAGCGCGGATGTTTTGCCTTAATTTCGTTCCTGTTTTCCTCTTTGTTGCCGTTATGATAGATTGCCCGGAATAGTCGTTTATGCCGCAAAGCGCTAAACCACAAAGCGTTTTCTTTACCCTTCTCGAAAGGCTCGGTCTCAGAGTTTCGATCGATAACGTACCTCACGTTTTCCTTTCAATTCTACGTTCTCTAGAAATTGAAACTTTTCGAAACCCTAACGATACGAAGTCTAAAGCTACGTGTCCACCCCCGATGCAACATTTCATTCATATTCCATGTTTCTTAAAAAAAAGTCGCTGCTTCTTGCTTTTCCGTGTGACTGATATGTCCCAGTCGATGTTCATCTGATTCACGTTTCAAATTTCCCCGCCAACCATAACCCACCACCGTTGACGCGAACCGAGATGATAAAATATCACGTGACTCACCCTGTATCTTCAAAAACACCGCTGTTCTATCGCAAGAACTCCCATATTCCACGATAAAGGGACCTCCCACCAACGCGTCCATCATCACGCCTCCCTCTGTTCGTTCCCCCGGCCTCGACCGAACGTTACTTCCGCCGCGTCTCGTATACTAGAAATAACTATCAGCTTCGGCCAGGGTATCCCAGGAACAGCCTGTGGGCCCCGGCATGCGCTGGCATGAAAACACGGTAGCGGCGTTCTCGCGCCGTCTCGCGTGAACCAGATACACAGGCCCGAGGCCCGTCACAGTAAATTATCATTTTCATAGCGGCGTGCCGGTAATTTTGAGGCGGCGGCGAGGCCTACGGCGCGCCGCGCCGCGGCTACTTACGCGGCCGCGGTAAGAACAGGATCGCCGCGGTGCTCGCTTCGCGGTTCGTTCAGCGATGGTAAGAAAATCGCGGGGAGGACGACGCCATCGGCACGGACACGCTTCCAGAAGCGTATTTTTCGCGGTGACCATCACTGGCCATCGGCTGGCGATCGTAAATCAACGGGGAACGCGCAGGAGTAGCGAGGGGAAGCTTTTTCTTTTTCATTAGTTGCTGGTGCGTGTGTAACCCGCGAACCTCAGCTATGCTTTGTTTTCTGTTGATATTAATGTAGAAATGCGATCGAATGGATGCAAGTTTAGGAAAGTGGGAAGAGTGCTTCAATTAAGTGGTAGCCGTGTGAACGTAGAATGTTTGGGACTCGAGTGTTTCTAAGGCGCGAAAAATAAGCGCTTGGGAAAATTAAGCGACTGTGGATTTTTGAGTGAACGTGACCGAACGCATCGAGTGAGAAAGTTTGACGATTACAAAGAAAGGAAATGAGGGTTTGGAAGAATATATGAAGGGAAAAATGTGAGCGCCAGGCTGAAAGGGTTTGACTGTGATGGCAGAAAGAGTGTGATTCTGAAGTCGTATTTGCTAAGTTGTAAAATTGTTTAAATTGTTATCATTAAATTATTTGAAATATATATTATTAATATTTTAAGCACTTGACTTTTATTATATTCACACCTGAACCCTATCATTCACTCTACAAAATAAAGTAAAAGAATTTTCCTATATTAATTATCGCTAATTCATATTAAGAACGTTTCACCGTTGCGTTCTTTCTAACCTCATCAGATAAAGGATCATTTTGATATCCTAGATAATCGCAACGAGAGGTCAGTAATAAAGGGCGAATTCTATAATAATTCGATAATTGCTGATTTTATTTCGTAAATTGAGTACGAAACTCTTTCATTGAGATTTGTGATGAAAAACTAATAATTTGTTAATCTTATTTATAAATATTCAAGTGTTTTATTGGAACGGCAGAAAAATCCACATGAAACGTATGAAATCGCGTTCATCGAATTAATTTACTCGATATCGGTAAGAACCGTTAATACCGTCTCCCAAGATGGCTCAGTTTAATAGTCGGGCAGCCCCGATAATTATACCCTAGCACGCGGACTTTACGGTTTGATCACGATCGTTGATCGACAGCGTGTCGGTTACTCTCGATCGCGCGGGGCAACGAGGTGGGCGTCGCATGGAAAAAGAAACCGGGACCCCGGAAGCGATCACAGTGACAATAATTCGTGGCGCGATCGGTCGCCAGATGCTAATCGACTTGACGTCACTCGCCGGCCTCCGAAGGCGGACGGAATGGATCGACCGGTGTCTGGCCACTGATCGATAGCCACGGCTCGTCCGCCATAGAACGGTCGCGCTTAATGATCAGCCGGTCGTTTAAATCAAAAACCTCCGGCCGCGGTGAAATTGTCATGCATTATGCATATCGTGCGAGGCAATCGGCGCGAGCGAGCGAGGGAGCGCGCGCGCGCGCAACGCAGCCGTGCAACCGCCATTACGTCGTTACGCAATTTTCTAATTAATTGTTTTTCTGAATTTGATATTTCACGCGGAGCCCCGTGACAGTGTCCGCCGTTCGACTCGCCGCGTGAAACCCTCGCCGGTGATACCGCGACCGTATCCATATTCCTTCGATCAAATTCACGGTGCCGCGCCGCGGGTGGTAGCAACATCTGTCGCTGGCGGAATGCGAGGCTAATTGAACGGCGAGTGTTCGATGGTGACGCGACCAGGATATACTCGCGCATATACAGGGTGTATCTTCGCTGACGGGACCTACTTTCGTCGTAGATTCGACGATTAGGAAGAAGATTGTACGTTATCGGGTTTGAACTTAGAAGAATTTGATGGATTTCAATGTACACCTGTTATACGTTAATAACGATACAGAGGGACTTGATCTGTGGTGGTATACAAAATTTTAGTATACCTACTCTAACGTTTTGTTTCCTACATCGTTTGATCATCGCTAAGCTTCGATTATTGGCTGTCCTATAAAAAAACGACCCTTGTCCGAACGATTCATCGGAACAATTTTCAATACTATCGTCCCAACCTTTGGAAATATCTGACCAGACCAAGGTTAGTTGCCTGGTAGTCCCTGCGCCAGGGACTTAAAGTGGAAAATGAAGTAGTTTTCTTCTCTGACAACGACAATCGTTCGAATGCCCGAAGCGTACCGCCGCGGCGGCAACAGCAATATCGTACGAGGTGCAGCCAACAGCAACAGCAGCAACTTCCTTTCGTCGTGCAGAAGGGATCGGGCAGTGCATTACCCGTTAGACATGGCCCCCGCGCTGATATATTGACTTGGACAAAAAAGCGACTGTTCTTCTGCTCGCTGGCACCGCGGTTGCCGCCGCCGCCGCAAAGTCCTCGCCTCCCTGCCACCACCGCCCCCTCGACCGGCCATCGTTCTCGCTTTACAACGCGAGCCGTGCACACACGGGGACCAGCACGAGGAAGAACGATCTAACGTCTAATGGAGTTTTCTGTGCGCGGCGCGGCCTTTTCTTTCGGCGATTGGATTCACCTCCCTCGAGATTGGTTTCGTGCTGTTGCCCCGCGGAGAAATGCGACTGCCGCGCCAGGACGAACCAGGGAAGAGGAGATAAGGCTGTCGGTTAAAGGTATGGGAGGCTATCGGGGAGATAAGAGGCTCAAGGGTGAGCCGTTGGCGGAAGGTAGTCGGGTAAAATTGTGAGTTGCGCCAAATGAGTTTCTTCTTGGAAACGAAGGTGTAATTACTCGTTTGAGCTTGGGACCGTTCGCTGGGTTACTCCAGATCACTTAATTATCGAAGGCGAGGGCAAGATCGTATACCTACATGTTCTCATTCCGATATAATACTTGTACGCAAGAAATTTGACGAAAAATGGAAAACAGAAACTACACTTTACTTAAGATCATGGGATTAGGTCCCATCGTGGGACCTCTTTTCTCTAGAATTGCATCCTGTCTATCGTTGTTCCTACAAAGCAAAACTCTCGCAAAGTTCGAACAATCTGTAACGAAAGCGTCTAGCTAACATTCCTAAGGAAATAAGTGATCCCCGTGCTGGAATCCAGGGAATCCAGAAATAATTTCGCGGAGGGAGCGTTCCCGGACGGCGTGGCATGGAAATAAGTCGCGGGGAAGTAGTAGGGGGTGGTGGAAGAATAGCCTCGACGGAATATGTGGGAGGGATATATAGTGTGAGGCGAAGATATAGGGGAGCAAGAAATATAATCGCATAGCGAGTGTGGCAGCGGTAAACCACTGGCATGGGGACGAGGAACCTATTATAGCAACAGCGAGAGTAAAAGAGTCCGGACAGGTGAGATAATCAACCTGCAGCCATAGCTCGGAGCAGCCTCGTAGTAATCACTATTCGCGCACGGCGTGTCTTTTAATGCCCCTGTGACTAGCCGCGTGCACACACCACCGTGGCGTCGTCGTTCCACGCCGTGGAGTTCGAAAGTTTCCTTGTAACAGCCTTCGACTACCGATCGCTGCGGTTTTCCTTGGTAACGAGCGACCTGGAGGCTCGATCCACCGATTCTTCTCGCGGGGAACACCCGCAAGGGATCCTCCTTCGTTTTCAAGTAAAAAAAAACGCCAAACAAGCTATATCAAAAACAATTAATAGAGGAACTTCAACATAAGTTTCTAAGATTCGCCGCTTACAAGTTAGGTTTTCACTAATGGACATAAACAATCACGAATATGGACCTATGCTATATAAATCTAATTTACTAAAAATTCTCAAATCTAATTGATTTATCGTTTTTCATATTTTGTTATTTATGGTATTAATAGTTGGATAGCTACCTGTATGCAGCTCTATCCTTTTATTACATAATTTTGTACATATGGAAGGGCTATGCCCGTCTAGTGAATAAATAAATAAATAAATTGAACATTGAGTCCTTAGAATCTCGCAGGAATTCTAAATGCGGTTCCATTAAGAATTACTACTTGTATTATTAACCAAAGAAATGCAATTTCTATTTTGTGTTTTTGTTAGTTTTCATGTGTACGTGTATCACATCAAAAGAAGATGAACATTTTCTTTACTCTCTTTAATTTTTTCCTAATATCCAAAAGCATTCAATGTCGATCAAACATTTAGCACCACTTTCACATTATCGTATCGTATCGAATCAATTCTCCGGCTGATTTTCTTGTCCATCAAAATGAATATTGTGAACGTTGATAACAGCTTCCCATGTTTCGGTACATTCTTGATACACTAGTATATTATCTTTAGCTTTCTTTACATTGTTACGTTGCTTATAACAAGGCACTTTTAACCGATAACGTGTACTGCCTCAGCGGAATGCCGAGGAATAATGAATATCAATTACGCGAATGCGTTTGTGGAAGAATCACTTCGCTTCCAGTTTGCTTGGAAGTATCTCTTGTCATTGCGGAGGTGGAGGGTTACTCCGTTGCGAGTCTAATATTAGACATGGCTGACGGTTACAGCGTTCTGATGACGTTCGCGTGGTTTCGCGTGTACATTATGCGCGGCTCGACACGGCGGTGGTGATATTCAATGAGTTCGAGAGTTGATGGTAGGAAAACGATGAGAGATCGGTTACTTCGGACGCGTGTACGGATTTGTTCGGGACGAAAGGGTTGTGTTCGTTGTTTTTCAGAACGTTAACAGGAAATTTGACGCCTGATTGGTACGGACGAGGGAAAATGAGTCGCGTTACTTCGGTAAGTTTAACCGAGGCCTTTTTCCGTTCGCCTCGAGCCTATCATTAGACGTTGCGCGAAGCGTATGAAAATTTATTGAACACTTTTTACCCAGATCTACGGCACAGGTCGTGTGCTGGCCTAGCATTATCTTAAGTGCGGTCATACATCTGCTTAAATAATGTTGAACGATTCTCGCGGCGCACGAATCGTTTGCTTTTGTGATCCGACGCCAGTTTTTGTTCGAGCGACCACGACTACCGTGGATATATCTTGTTAAACGAGGTTGCCGAGTATCAAAATTTGGTTACGTTTCAACGACTGTGGATAGCGTTCAGACGAACTTAAGCAACATTAATGTGCCCATGGCGTGCCATCGAAGGACCTTGTGATACAGTGACGTAACTTCAGTGACCATTGTTAACTTTCGAGCAGCCTTAGCCTTCGCTAACACGATTCCGTGATTGAAATTGACACTCTCTAGTCGATGCTCGTTAACCTTCAAATATCAGATGAAATTAAGTTCCATAGAGTATGCTTTTGAATATCGAATGCCATCTAAGGACGACGGTATAACTGGAATACGCTGAACTATCGGTTTCGTACGATGTGTTGGTCATCTTCTCTGGTGCGAAATAATATAAACACCAATCCGCAAGAATTTCTATTTATTTATTTATTCATCTGACGTGTAAGCACCTTTTATAAAGAAGTGACAGAGGAGAAACAAAAATAATTAAAAAGTAAAACTTAAAGGAGCACAATTGCGTACAAACTTATGCAGAAGGATTCATTGTTCTACATCGTAAGAACGCAAAAGGAGACTGAGAAATACTGCAGTGCTTATAACCGAAGATTTGTAGCAATCATAACTCTATCAATCTGATTGCCTCAGTCTTAAAATTATCTAAGGATAAATTGGAAAGGTTTAAATCAGCAAGTGAGTTGGCTAGACTACAAATTCAGTTAAACGGATCGGTAGAATCGAAATTTGAAGTATGACGGGTCGATTTATAAAATGGCTAGTATCTTGAATCCCTGACATGAACGTTAAAATTATAAGTAGTTTATTGGATTCTATTACGCATACAAACAGGATAAACTGTGTGTCTGTCTCTATGACAAAGCAAAGCGATTATCGTGAGAATGTTAATACAGCGTTATACAAGAGCTCGCGTATCAGCAACACCAACGTTAACTCGCACGAGTCCCCTAGGCGAGCATAAATACACGTCAAAGCTGCGAAACTACGACCGAGGCTGCAAGGAAGCCGCTGGTGAAAAGCTGAGCAACTTGCTGGCTACGGCCAGCGTTATGATAACAATAGCCAGCGTGAGAAAGTCGAACGTGATATGTGTATCCAGCAACAGCGTAGCTCCAGCGGGCCGATAATCGAGCAAGTGAGCGCGAATCACGATTTCCACGCGTTACGCGACCTCCTTGGAAAACACGGCTAACCCACTGACATTATGGGAAAATCGACGGCAGCCATTGCCGCTATACAATTTGATCGAGCAGAGGTGAAGTTTCTGGGAGGAGCCGTTTCGTATATTTATTTGAATTATCAACAGAGAAAATTGATATACCTATGTACTATGAAAGAATAATCTAGCGTTTTGATAATTTAGATTAATCTATGGTCACCATGAAGTGCCACGTTATATAAATATAAATGGTCAAGAATCATGCTTTAAATATATTTGACGCTGAAAGTGTTAGTAAATACAGTACATATTTCCAGTGATTCGCATAATCTGGGAGTATTCGAGTACCACAATACCAACTGCAAAGTCAACTCTGAAATAGTTGTAAAATTGTTATTACATATACATGAAAAAGCTGATTGAAGATTCATCTGAACATAGTTCAGCTGTACTCGAGATACTGACTGTTGGCTGTTAACCCTTTGCGCTCGAAAGGTGACTGTCAGTCAACAAATGATAGTTTCACAAATTTTCAGAGACTTTAGTTAGTTTGTTTATTAGTTACACTCAAAGGTTAAACAGTCATACATGTAAATGTCAGTATATCACTTAGCTAAACTAGATGACATTTGATATAGGCGAATCATAGTAAATATTCCAAATTTGAAAATTTGGTAATTAAAAAATTTGGGAATATTGACTCATACATGTAAATTTTAATATATTTACTAACTAAATATACTTAAGTAAAATTAAATGAAATAAAACTAAAACTAAATTTACTTAACTAAATTAAACGAAACTAAGTGAATCTTACTTAAATATTTCGAATTTGAAACTTTGACGATTAACAGTCACCTCAAAGTGACTGACAAAGGGTTAAATTTGCCGATCCGAACAACTGTGCGATCGTTCTCTCGCGCTTCTCGTCTCCATCCTCGCGTCGCTTTCGCCGGCGCGTTCGCGGAGCAGCGCGCGTGCACCCAATATTTTATTGGCCACGGCCAGGCCACAACAATGCCCACCGTGTGCATTGTGCGAGCGCGGTGTGGTCTCCTCGATGGCTGATTTACCGCTCGTCTAATTTGTAGGCGGCCGCCATTAAACAATCCATAAATGCGTGCGCGTAAAACACTCCCGGGTTCGGGTGAGTCCGGGGACCAGGGATTGGCCAGACAGGGACGCATACATGGATTGGTGCATGCGTGAGTGCGTGCGTGCGTGGCTACGTCTGGCTCGTGTACTGCGAGTTTTATTCATATTCAAATGGACGGGGCTTTACGATCGCGCGAACGGGAGTGAGAATCGAGCCGATACACGACTTTCGTTCAGTGCGCCTCCGCTGGTTTCCATTCCTCTTGTTTTTCTTTTTCGGTCCTTCTTTTTCTTTGTCGTCGATGGGAATCGTATTGTAAAATGGAACGCGTTAGCCGCTTTGTAGCCGGGGTTTCTTTTCTTGCGAAAGGGAAAAGGTGGTGCGTAGAATTGTACGTTCCATGTTTCAACTTGAACTGGTCGGAGCTGGGTAAAATACTGTTTTTGATCGGTAAATAGTAAACGATTGTTTTGGCTTTCGTCGTTTTTGAATATCAGCACTTCAGAAACTGTTTCATTAGTGAAGAGACTTAAATTGTTCGCTTGATTCGCTTCAAAGTTAACGGCACATTGAAATGAGTTTGTTCATACCATACATTGTCCAAAATATCTGTTTGCCTTACATAAATAAAGTTTAATGCTACCTGAGAGTTTAAATACCATTTGCCTAAAGATTAACCTCACTTGCCCTAAGTTTAAATTTATTTGCCCGGAGTTTAATTTTATTTGCCTAAAGATTAACCTTATTTGCCCCAAGTATAAATTTAATTTGCCCGAAGTTTAATTTCATTTGCCGAAAGTTCAACTTAACGTGACGCTATATATCCTAAGGGGGTCTCAACTTCCCCCTTGACTGCAAGTAAATCGTGCACTCGCAGTTCACCTCTCCGGTCGTCGGTGTACGTTCCTCAGAGTGCCATTACCGCGTGGCTCCCCGGGTAAAGAAACGCACGCTGATGGTTTCTGGATTAGAAATTCGTGCCCGCGTCTCAGATCGTGAGTTTAGGTTCGCGGCGTGTGTCCGGAGGCGTTCGGTGGAAAGAAGTTGATGAATTATCCGCGGTGGGGAAAAAGTGGCTATCAGCACCGGCGGAACGTCGCGTTCTTGCCCGGCCGGGCGAGCAGCGGACGTTGCGCTTATGGATGAGAAACAGCGATAGGCCGATGATTTTAATAGTGTTCCCAATTAATTACGGCCGCGCAGAGCCAACGGGGTCTCGGAACACGTCGACCCCACGTCCGATCTCGAGAGTATGAATATTAGAACGGCGAACCGGTCGGGTTAATGGGCCTGGTGAACCGGCAAACAAAATTTCGCCTCGTTCTCGCGATTACCCGCGGACGCCTCTTGCTCCGAATACCCGATAAATCGCCGTTAACACTATTCCTGCCGACGCTTCACGTATACCTATTCCTACCGCGACATTCCCACGTAAGACAGACTACAAATTTTTCTCAAAAAATAAACAATGAAAAAAGAAGTGAATATTGACAAATGTATTATACGTATATTGGAGAAAAAGTCTAAAGTTTAAAGGCGATTCAATTTACGTTGTATCTATGAAATTCTAATCGAAATTTTAAAAATGGTCATTTTACCGGTCGTGGTAGGAATAGTGTTAATATCGATCAAGAAACTTCACGGTCCTCTGTAATATAATTATCACGAATCGACTGTATTTAATTGTTACAAAAATTTTACATCAATGTTTCCCAGCGTTTTTATTAAACACTGAGATGAGTTTCAGTCGAATAAAATAATATACAGTATCGAAGTTAAGAACGAAAATGCAAATCGATCTATCTTTTTGTTACGCACTGTACGACTAGACGAGAGAGGACTTTTAAGCCTGGCATAGGTTGAACGAGCCCGTGAGTGGCTCGGCCCCCTAGACAAGTCGCAGGCTCACGAACGGCGACGCGTAACGCGACGTGGCTTATTGCCAATGCATTTTAAGTAGTCTACCATACGGGACTCTCTCACGTGCATTGTGCACCTGTGTTGCCCGTGACACCGGATTCGACTCTCTGTATATTACCATCCGTCTCTCTCTTTCTCTCCTCATTTCTTTCTCTATTTCTCTCTCTTTCTCTCTCTGTGTCTTTCTCTGTCTGTCTGACACACTCTCTCTCTCTCCTCATTTCTTTCTCTGCATCTCTCTTTTCACCGGTACGTGCCGCGTTCGCGAACTCGCGAGGATCCGCGTGCATAAAGGGAGACCGAGCAAACGTCATGATACGACGGATTATGGACGTTGCTAGTATTATTATTGGACTGTGCGACGATCGAGCTACGGGCGACGATAAACATCGCCGTGAAACGAACAGGCTGCATGGAGATGTTTATGAGGTGTGTAATTGCGGGTAAAAATAGTAGGCGCGAACAGGCTGTTTTCTTTAGACATCCAGCGATCCGACGAAGGATCCGCGGTTACAGAATCTCCTGGATATGGTGGAGAAAGCGGGTAATTTTATGAGGGACTTTGTAGAGCCTTGTGTTGCGAAACGTTTCTATGCACGGTGTATTTGAGTAGAAAAAATATACCAGATGGTAGAAAATTTCGTTTCAAATAAATCAGACATTGTCCAAACGAAAAGAAAAATGAACGTTGAGTATCTTTTTTTTTTTTAATGTGCTAAAATTTAGTTAAGTTCGGTTTGAAATTACTCGAAGATTTGTCTCTTTATTGAACCACTTGACGGAGGAATTTTATTTTATCGAAATAAATTTTGTCTTCTGTTAATTCCAATGATTAACTTCGCCTGGTAATTACGAAAGGCGTACAACAACAGAAGTAGCAATGGTGGTGTCTACTGAAATTCGAAAGATTTGTTGCGAAACGTAAAGTGAGATACTAGGGAGAGGCAGAGAAAACAGAATAGAGTAGTAACAAACGTTCGAACAGAGAGGGACATAAAGTTCTAAAGTTTCATAGTAGTTTAGAATAAAATGTTACCCGCTCGAAACGAAGTTTTACGGAACACCGAAGTAAGTGCCTGCCTGGAGACGTTCAAAGGCGTTCGTCACGAACAGTCAATTCGAGAGAGAAAACGTTGACTGGCCGTATGTATACGTGTAGCACCGGCGGAGAATGGGCCAGAACGATTGGCCGCATGCAAACAGCCCGGCTGATGAAGCCATTTCGCTGGTAGCTCTTAGAAATCGCGCGACGAAATCTCTGACTTTAAGTAAGCATTGTATGGTAACCAACGCAGAATAATTGTATGATGCCCGCGAACAGACGGACTCCGCTTTCGATGTTTTTATTCATTTCCCGCGGCGAATACCCTTTGAGCAAAGATCGATGGTCCTCGGGGAACACGATCTAGCCAGCCCAATTTTTCCCATTCGCTCGACCAACCTTTGGATACTCCAAAATTCAGTTCAAATCGTTTCAACTCCCTTCCGTCAATATATCAATTAATTTACCGAACGCATCAAAAGAAGATTAAACGAAGTTTCATCGAGACACTGAGACAATTTCTATTTGATACTCCCTATGACAAAATCTTTGTCAATTTCTTCAACTAATTCTCAAAAATTATATATTCCTAAAATTCGGTCCAACTCATACAAACTTCCTATTATCGATCAAATGTAAATTAATTCAATGTGCAAACGAAAGGGAAGCGATTCAAAAGTTTATCAGGATCCTGAAATAGTTTCCATTCTCCAGCATCTCTTCGACGAACTCGAGTCCACCCTACTGAACTCAGAATGCGAATTAACTTAACGCACGATCGGAAGTGAAATAGTTCGAAGCTTCATCGTGATCCTCCTTGTTGGATTGTACAGGGAAAAATAAAAAGAAAACCTAGTCTCGAGAGCGATACGAACGGCTACGATCGCTCTGACCCGGAAAACGCAGCGCCCTTGTTCTATTTCCCGAGCCCATCCTTTCTACTTTAACGTTCCTGCTCTAAACTCGCGTCGTCTTGCCCTCCCGTTTACTATTCCCCCGTGAATAACAAAGAGGGCCACCAGAGGGGGGCTATCGCTCGATTTTCGATGTAACATACTAGCCACCTCTGACCCCGGGCAATTTTTAATCCCCGCCGCCTGGCCAATGAATCACTCTCCGATCTCCTCCGGATGCAGCTACCTCGCTCAGCCTCATTTCGTTCTCATCATCAGAATCCGTATGGCCGGGGGTCGTGAGCTCATATTTCTCGAGCATTATGTCCCGACAGCGCATGCACACACATCGCCCGCCACCGTGTGTGGCTGCGACGCGTAAGTAGGTAAATACCTTGGCTACCGTTGCGCACGTAGAGCCGAAGAGGTGCACAGCCGAGCGGAGATACAGCAAAAGCGGAACACGGATGCCCGGTAGAACGACGTCGGTGGCACAAAGGGAGCTCTGCTGGCTCGGCCACGAAACAGCTCCGGCGGCCGGGTCGAAACCGACGGCGACGGAACGATAGACCGTGTAAACGCGCCCCCACTGCGAGGACCACAATGGCCGGACGAATAATCGCTCCGTGGCTTCCGTAACCTCCGTGCCCGCGTCTAAAAGTCGTGTTCGCTATTAATATGAACCGACTGCGCCGCTGCTTTCCCCTAATTACGTTCTTTGTCAAACTTCTCGCTAACGCGCGGTCACGCTCGCCCCGCAGGACGAAGCGGGTGCGCTTGGAAAATTTGGGAGGTTCCGCGGGGAGATCCCTTTTCTTAACGCTTTACTGACCGTTCGTGGCTCAAGTTATTAGAATCTCTGAACTGGAGTGTTTCTAAGGTGCGAAAGATGAGCAGTTGAGAAAATGTCGCGATTGAGGAATTTTGGGTGAACGTGACCGAACGCATCGAGTGAGGCAAGCTTAGAATTATGAAGAAAGGAAATGAGTGTTTGAAAATACGAACGCGTGGCAGAAATAGAAGACTTCATTTCATTTTATTCACACCTGAGTCTTGTCATCCACTCTACTAAATAAATACAAGTAGAAATTTCCTATAAGAGTGGGAGGGAAACTTACAATTTCAGCTGGTATTCACAATTGACTTTACCTTTAATTTAGTTGGAATCCCCGTTTCACCACGAAGAGGATTAATCGTGGACGGTGATAGTTTAGGAAATATAAAGCTGTTAGAGGTTGTTGTAACAGAGAATGGAGTTTATCAGCGTTTCTGTTCCCTTTGACCTCTCTTGAACAATGCGTAAGTAAAATATAGCAATAGAAGCATCGCGCAAACGCGGCTAAGACGGCGAATCGGAAGCCTCGGCCGAGGCCAGGTCCAGCAGAGTGATTTATCTGTCGATTAAAAAGCATCCACATTGATCCACGCACGCCCGTTCTCTAGCGACGATCAAGCCGCCGGTATAGACCGGCATCAGCAGGAAGCCAGTTGGTAAAATGGCACGCGAATTTTACGACTCGCGCGTATAGTGCTATAAAATAATCGTAATCTTTGGGTAATGCACGCCCGTGCCATTGCCTACCGGCAGCCCTGCCTCGTATTCCTTCTCAGGCCCTTCCCCGAGTAGCCGGGATCATGCTCATAGTGACTATCACTGACAAAGTAACGCGGCGAAGAAATTCGATATAAACGCAACGCTATACCGCCCGATTCACCATAAACGTGTTATTATGCCCCGTGCTAGCACCGCCGGTATTTCGCGTAAATAAATTGACGCACTGGGAGGACACTGCTTGCTACGATAAAACTTGTCCTCTTTTTGTACGAGTGTGTTGTAATTTATGTAGTTTCGAACACCGATTCCATCGATTATCGGTAATTGTTGCTTTTGCGTTTATAATTAAAGAAATTCAGAAGTAGAGATATTTATTTATTTATTTATTTATTTACTAGACGGGCATAGCCCTTTAATATGTACAAAATTATATAATAAAAGAACACAGCTGCATACAAATAGCTATCTAATTATTAATACCATACATAACAAAATATGAACAACGACAAATCAATTAGATTTTAATTTGATTACACTTCCTGAGATAAAGTTAACACTTTTGAAGAATTTATTTGTAAGATTACTAAGCCTATTAATTGGATCGGTTGAGTAGCTGTTATTTGATGGTGTTCTAAAAAGCAAAGGATTTCTGGTAAATCTACATAGAGTATTAAAATTGATTCCTGCCGTTAGCTTAGTGGAAGAAGTTTGACCATTAATGATTTTGAAGAGGTCGGATATGGTTCTTCTGTCTTCAAGTGTTATTAATTGAAATTTTCTCATGAGTTCGCTGTAATCATGGGGTCAGTGTAAGAGTTTCATCCCTCTAAATATTGCAACTTGTACCTTTATCTTAAATGCGAGTTCACGTTTTCTATATTTTCCCGCAAGAATAAATCTTCCGTTTATTTTTCAACATTTATAAATTTCTCAGAGCTCTGTCAATGTTTCCGTCATTAAAATTGAGAGTTCCACCCGAATCGGAGTCGAACGAAGTATAATTTCAAGAACAATTGTTCAACTTCACCGAGGGCGAAAAATCGAGAACCTGTTTATGGATTTTTTAATACAGTTCAGCCGTTAAGTGTTCGTTGAACGAAAATTAGCAGTTGGAATGCTGCGAATGGAACAACAGCTTTTCACCAGGTATCCGTTTACGCGGTTTGCCAACCGCGCGATCGATATCAACGGGAAGGCAACGAAGAATAAAAACGAACCTCGAAAGCTTCTCCGACTATCGCAGTTCGATGACGTACCATATCGTGGAATGAACAGCGTTCGACGAGCAATATCAACATCACCGTGGCTGTGTCCGATCGCTTCCATTTGCATGTAGGAACGATTATTGCGAGTGCGATGCTGGCAAGTATCGATAGTCGTGCGAATTCTTCGCCTCGTATAAATTTATAGCCCGTGGATTCGTCGTACGACAATCTCCCCGCATACCTCGTAAATAGGCAAGCCCGTAATCCAAGAATTGTCACGAGTTTATGATGTACAGGGTGTATCGTTACGCGTGGACAAACGACCCTGACGATGAACCCGATACTCAGGCACCATGAAATCTTAAGCGAACCCGAGTTCCATTCGGCCAATACCTTCGATCGTTCGTCTGTTCTTGCGTTCCATCGTTACTTCTAACAAAATCGAGCTGAAACACCATTCTGGCTTACGCCTTGCTTATCCTTTATCGACCGAATGCTACCTTTAAAGCGACGACCACACACAGCGAAATTCATCTCCCCGACTGTTATTCGCATCTTGGAATTTAGATGACGCTGTAGCACCTTCTGGAACCGCCACCGAACTGTTACCGTGCTAGATACCATCTCGATTGCGAAACTGATCGTTCAGAGTCTAGATTTCGCGCTTGCTCCAATCTAACGCATCCGATCGGAACGGAACACGGCGAACCCCATCCAGACGTCGCTAAAGATCCAAAGATTGTCAGAACAAAAGGATCACGATCGAACTGGCCGTGTTCACCCCCGAAAATTGGGGAAAAGAAAGGCTGGAACTCAGACGTGAGCGTCGTTAGGTCGGCATTAGCAATCAGTGCAATGTCCTATCTGTACCTCCTCAAGGATCACGATCGAACTAGCCCTGTTCACCTTCAAAAATTAGGGAAAAGAAAATCTGAAAACTCAGACGTGACGGTGAGTGTGGTTAAGTCGGCATTAGCAACCAGTGCAATGCCCTATCTGTACCCTCTCAAGGATTACGATCGAACTGGCCCTGTTCTCCCCAAAAATCGGGGAAAAGAAAGTCTGAAAACTCGGTTGTGATTGTGAGTGTCGTTAGGCCAGTGTTAGTAATCAGTGCAATGCCCTATCTGTACCCCCTTAAGGGTCACGATCGAACTGGCCCTGTTCACCCCAAAAATCGGTGAAAAGAAAGTCTGAAAACTCGGTCGTGATTGTGAGTGTCGTTAGGTCGGCGTTAGCAATCAGTGCAATGCCCTATCTGTACCCCCTCAATTAGATGCGTGATATACGCATGCATAAATGTAATACGTGGCCGGCTCGCCGGCATTATCCTTTATGGCTCGGTCGCTCGGGCAAATCCATAAAACGGTACACAGAAAGTCAGAAAGGTTTATCCTATTCTCGTGTACGCGCCTGTGTCAACCGGTGGAAATGGTCAGAGATACGACGGGGTCAGGGAGTAACGGCCGTTTACATTTGCACGGTGCACGTAACGTTCTCTGTTTAAAGAGTGTCCACCAGCGACGACCCCCCAGGTGCACGTCGATTTCTGAAAGTCCGCTTAATTTCCCGGGGAAAGGAATTCCAGCGCGCGAACACACGCGGCAGCCGCGAAACGATCCACGGAACGAACCATCATGACGGAGAGAGAGAGGCTCCCCCCGTGCGATTATCGAAATGAGTTAAACGAGATAAAAAACCGGAGTCCGTTATCGGGACTGTTAAAGCGGCCGCGGTTAGGCGCGTGTGTTTTTCTAACGACCCCTGGTCCTCTAACGACGCGGACGGAGGCGCTGATGCGCGGCGGCTACGCGACGAACCTCGCGGAAAGAGGGCCGGTGACGAGCCGCCATGACGGAATGAAGGATCGATGATGGTCGTTCTTCTTTTTGCGCGACGACTGGTCGCGGGACGGGTATAAATAGATCCACCGATTGATTTTAATTATAGATTCCTCGCGGTAGACGCGCGCAGACATTGCGAGAACTCAGCGTGTCGGAGGATCCTTGTCCTTGCCAGGCTTCTGTCGGACCGTTACTCGTCGATGCACCTAGATATTCGAACGGGGAAAAATTCAAGAAAACGAAAGAATTCTTGATCGTCAGCTTTACGCAGTTGTACCGTGGAATCGTGTTTCCACGCATGGGTAGGATGGAGTTACGGAGTAATTTCGCAATTTTCCCATGAGAAAATTGTTGTCGCGCTTCCCCGAACTACGAAACTCGACGGTAACGTCGGTGCTACGCGAGTTTCGAGCAGCTGTTATCTGTAACACAACGAAACCTATTTGAACTCGTTGCGAGCTGCACATTGCCTCAGCGCAATTAGCTTCAGCGCTTCCTCCGTCCGCTCGTAAAACATTAAGACCCCGTTCGGTTAATCCCTGAAGAGAATCACGACACGGCTCCTAATAGAGCGCGTTCGATGAACTGAGCAGGGGAATAAGTCGCCCGTCCTCGAGGGCTCGCAAAAGGAGCAGAACGCGCGGCGTGGATCGAGGAGGTGCGAGACGCAGGGTCGTAAGCGCGGGTATTACGACCCGGCCGCGAAACGCAAGAACTGCCGTCGAGGAGCGGGAAGGGGGAACGTTTAAGAAGCCCATCGGGATGCCGAGGGGGCCGCGATACATGTAGCAAAGGTCGGGCCAGCACTAAACGCCAGACAATGCCCGTCGGCACCCTTTATACCTTCCTCGATCAGGCCGCAGGATGGCTCGGGAACGGGCTCTGTGGAGTTCCGCGAGGCACCGTAAAATCGGCCTTTTATCTCGGGCTCATGGCGCGCCTCGGCTCTCTTGTAAAGTGGATCGAACCACGCCAATCAGGGCACGCGTTCTTTCCGGAAAGTAATGAACCGCGATTCGAATTTCTCGATCCCTTTTTGCCATTCACGGAGACCTCTCGTTACAGCGGCAGGGAATTTCGAAAATTTGTGTAGGAATGCGATCGTGTGGACGCGATCGAGCGGATGCGAGTTTAGAAAAATGTGAACAGTGGTCGCGACTGAGGATTTTTGGGTGAACGTGACCGTATGCAGCGAGGGAGAAAGGTTTAGACGTACGACCGCTTCGTACGTCGTCCCTTGCTGTCAATCGGAACAAGGACAGCCAGATCTCGTAGCAAAAATTTATTTATTTATTTATTTATTGACGAGTTGATGAACCCATTAATGTATACATAAAGAAATACAAAATTTTTTACATTTGTCGATATAGAGAGCAGAAGTATAATAGGAGAGGAACATGTAATAATAGGTTTACGCTCTGTGCAATGAATAAAAGAAAATAATTAATGAAATATTGATAAAGGTAAATTGATTGATCATAGGTTGAAAATCTGATTTTTAAATAATATGATACTGTTGCTAAAAAATTGAAGATTGAACGAGTAATTGTTGGCAAGAACGCAAATTCTGTCGATCGAGTCAACCGATACAAGTCGTGTGGTTTTATGTTTGTGAGGTGAAAAATTCTAATTAACCGAAGTACGATATCTCGTGGGCCTGAAGCGAACGTAGAAACGGAGGCATCGCGGTGCGCCGGTTATCGGGCCACGATCTCGAGCGCCATGCTGAATCGCGACCGAGAATCGAACACAATGCTCGACCCCTTCGATCACGATCTTCAGGCGCGATCTCGGAGTCCCGATCTCTCTTTCCACCTTTCCGAAATTGTAACGAGATCGACGGTCACGCCCACCGCGGCCTTTATCTTAATATAATCCGGATCGGAAATTCACTCGTTCGCTTTGAAGCGCGCCGCGCTCGCGGTAAAATCGCGGTTCGGGTTATCCGGTCGGATCGAGGATGACCTATGAACTCTGCACACGTTGCCTGTTGTTGGTAAATCATCATGGTTTTAATATCTAGCGAAGCTTCAAAAATTCGACTATGCTTTTGTTAGATAACAAATCCTATTCAAAGGTACTAATTCCTTTAAAGGATTGTTATTTTAGAATTTGTTACCGAATTTTTAAACCTGAAACGTGTAAGTTTCAGAATTAAAGATTGCTGTTAGAAAAACATCTGCGAACCTACCATTTACACTAAAACTATCAGAGCAGTTAAAATGACTGATTGGTGATTAACTGTGTTAAAGCTTCCAAAATTTACCATGGCTTTCTGTAGAAGGCATAAAGATTTGTTTCCTATGTATTCCGTATTTTTTCATGTAATTTTCAAGTTTACCTCTTCCATGAAAATAATTACATTATAATTGTCGGTAGCTCTAGTATTAAATAAAAATTATCCTGATCTCCACTCCCCATACCTTCAATCCTAACTGCTAAACTCAAAGACTCAATTATAATGAATTTTCCTACAATCCAACGTCTCGAACAACATTACACTTTTCGAACCCCCTAACTTGCTGAACTTCAGCCAAACACTTTCGAGCCTGGAATCGGTATGAAAGGGCTGTCCACGTGCGTGAAATATGCGAAAATGGAGAAGGTGAAAGATTAAAATTAAGCGTTAGGAATAAGGATATGTATAGAATAAGGTAACAAATAAAGGGTTATACTTAAATAGAAAATAATAATTAAGGGGTTCTTCATTTGATCCAGAACAGAATGGTTTGCTATTTAAAAAGTTTTCACGATGCACCCAGGAGACGTTAGTGAAGACGTCAAGATTCGTCCTGGACAATAATTAATCGTCCAAGCGGGTCATCGCGGACCGTTTGGTCAAGAGGCTCGAGGAACATCCTTGCGATCGGCAAGCGTGAGCGCTCGATCCGATCTCGAGTGCGCTACAACGCTGTTCGCGGGACACTGTATTACATAGTATTAATTTATGCACGACGATAGCGCGCGCATAAATTATGGAACTCGGACGCGCGCGGCTCGCACGCGAGAGACGGCTCGTTACGCACCGGTGAAACGTGCCTCTCGCGCAACAGAAGATCGCTGCCCGATAGATCGCGATAAAACAAATACAGCCGCGCGTAATTGTGAGTGTAATATTATTAATTATCGCCGCGTTAATGGAACGCCGCGTTGACGCGGACGCCGACGATTGTTCTTGACTTCGTGGATGAACGACGAGGGATTCCACGATCGGAGGTTTCTCGGAAAATTCAATTTTCCAACACTTTCGCGCGAGATTCTCTGAGATTCCACGTGATTGATTAAACACGATTCTTGCCGCTTCGTTAATTAACGTATTTTTAGATCAAATTAGATCCGGGACTTTCTTTCGAAAACTATTATTCGTTCATTAATTTTGATATTTCGATAATTATCTCTTAAATTGTTTTTTTCTAATGTGGAAAATCGTTAGATTACGTGTGTTACATTGATTAATTGTTAAGGTACTGGACGTGCAAAATTATTTCTATCAAACTCAGGAATGATCGTTTTTATCTAAAGCGTTTAGACGCAAACGAATGTTGCTTTAACCCTTTGCACTCCTTTGTCGAGTGTGACTCGACGTCTGCTTTTACTACGGTAACTTTCTTCTATGTCGAGTCACACTCGACATTTTTAAAGTGACATCTTAAATACAATAGCGGACGAAAGTTTAAGACCAAAGAGTCAACGAAATTAAACGAGTATAAGTTCCAACAAAACTTGACAGCTTGATGTTTAATAGAATTAATAAAAAAAAATAAGTATCACTCAAGGAAAAATTGTCCTTTCAAATAAATTTCAAATACTAGAGAATTATTGGCAACAAAATCGAAAAATAATTCGGAGTAAAAAGGGTTAAGGAATAATCGGTTATCGATCGGTTGATCGTCGTATCGTTGATAAGCGACACGTTGAACAGAATACGCAATTATTCCTGGAAAGTCGAAGCTCCGCCGATGTTACGGGGATCCGTTCTTAATTTGATGTATTGTTGAACGGGAATGCTGATTGATGTTTCACGGAAAATCGCGTCCCGTCTTTTTTCCTTTCGTTCGTTTTTAATCGTCGCGGGTGGAAGCTTCTGCAACGCTTTGAGGAACGCTTGTTTTTCTCGCCGTCGAATGAAATAACTGATGACTTGATGAGACGTATAAGTGGGGACTAATTAATGAGATCCTTGAACCTCTGCTGACCCTTAGGCTCAGGATTGAATACCGTAGGAGGCTTCCGGATGCGAACCGTGTCCTTTTCGAAAACGATCGTTTGTCAATAGATCACAATGAGACTAATCTAAGGGGGCTCGTAATTCAGAGTGTAATGTTATTAATGATTGCCACACTAATGGTGTACGCCGTAGATTGTCGTTGCCATGAGGACGTTCAACGATGGAATGTTGTTACCTATGTTGGAAAGTTATTGTTGGCCTGATGCATCGCCCGATGGAATGTTAATCAGCGCTCTTAGAAAATTGAATGTTTCTTCTTTCTGCTGCTGTCAGTAAAATGCTTTATAAAATCAAGGATATATGACTTAACGAGGTGCATAAGCGGCACTTTTACGAGCCCGGGCCTTGTAATAAATTCTGTTCAAGGTTTTTGAACGTAAAGTGTGTCAGGTTGCACAAAATCGGTTCGAAATTAACCTCTTCTTTTGTATTACAAATTATTTTATTAAAGAAAAATTCTGTCGTCTTTTACAAAGCTGCTTGTTAAATTAATTGTACCTACAGAATTTTTTTGAATTCTGATTATTGACAACTTTAGCAACAAATTCACGATTGCTATTTCGGTAAAATGTACATTCTCTGTGTCTTTTAATTTCTAGTTGTTTTAATAGGAAAATAGTCTCAAGAATGGAGGGCAAACAGAAATCATGAAACACTTTCGTGCGAATGCAAATTATTAAGGGTCATTAACAGGAGGCTTTAAATCTTTAGCAGGTTCGATTTGCCTCTCCCAGACTACTAACTTACAGGTCGTGAGACTTCACGAGGCGTGCTCAAGTGGAGCAAAAACAGGCCCCGTTACCGAATGAACTCCGCGCAGAGCTTCTCGTTAATGGATTTATCGTTCGTTCTATTTTTCAATCCTTTGAATTTCTCAAAACCTTTTAACGTAAAGATAAAAAATTTTTTAAATCTGTATTAAGAATGCATTAAGATTTGAAAAAAGAAAAAACACAAGTTAGAAACAGGCGGGAATGAAAAAGGTTTCTGGGATTAAAATACAAAAATTTGACATTCCTCGATTTTACGCGTTATCTTAGGCAAAGAATTCACTTTAGACGAATACCGTAAGCATTTAAAGTTTAAGTCAGATTTTTTGAGGTAACTTGTACGTCCAAGATACTCGAAGGGTAGAAAACTGAAAGATAAACATTTTGCGTGAATTTGCCAAGCTTCGTGAAAGTTATGCGGCTTTAAAAAGTTTCATTAGGGAAACGAGATTTTATATGCATTAACTCGATGTCGTTTACTGGATGCCGTGGAATTAGAAAAATTCGTAATGACTTGGAAATGTGTAATTCACCATGAATCTTACATTGTAACGTGTACGCATACTGTAGAGTCTGGAAACTAATGTATAGAAAGTAAATAGAGGATAATTAGAAACTCATCGCTGGTAAAACTGCGACGATCAGCGATTGGAAATATTAAAAATTGTCTAGGACATTAGCATCGTCGTGTCACCTCTCGAAGCTTCGCAAAAAAGCTTCTCCAGAACTCGAAAGTCCTGTTTCAACAAATTCGCGCTTCGTCGCGACATAGGGTCACCATGAAAATCACCGATGAATCGCAATTAACCTGGATAGGCCTTTCAAAACGAACATTCCAAAGTTTTCTACGTATAACGCAACAAACGTAATAAATATATACAATTACATGCTTACTAATTTTCGTCAACAAGTTAATTCATTACCTGTACCCACTTATATTAATCATTCATAACCTAGCAGTAATAATCATTAATATAAACCTACTTAATGTTGCACCAGTTCTTATTTTCATGAAATTTAACATACAGAACAGTAAAACGATCGCAAATGATACACATACAACGTTAATCAATCGACTGCCTTAGACACAGGGATAGGAAGGGACAAGTCAGAACTCGTATATATTTTTAACTACTTACAACTCATAAACAAAGCCTCAAACGCAATATCTCTTGATTTTCGTCTTAGAATCTCACATACAGTTAACCCTTGAATTCCGGCCCAGATTCGACCCTCTAACACCCTCTATAGAAACCGTGGTCCGGCTCGAGTACTTGCGAGAAAGGTAATCGCTAGATCCCTCCTACTGTCTAGGGCAGGAAGATCACCACATAAAATTGCAATTAGTAACTAAATTGTTCGACAGTCCCGTAAACCTAGTGTTAAGAAAAAATCAATCACCGACGTATCTAGGTTAACATCGATCACAGGATTTTCTGGCCGCGTCTCTGGACCGACAAAAGGGCCCAGACCGGGCCGTATCGTTGGCCACGTGAAATCCCATCTGAAAATCGAGCGAAACCGAGCGATCGGCGGAGATCCAGCCGGGATCGGTCGTGGATAAGACCGTGGCGGTGTAGTATGTCGGAAATTATAGGGTGTTGTTCGCGGGGCATCGCGCGAGCCAGGCTGCGCGATTCGAGGAAGATAGCGCGCTCGCCAGGGATACAGCGTGCAAAGTCTCTCGGCTCGGCGGGAAGAGGTGGGGTTGGAAGGGGTGAAGAGGGGGTGTCTGGAGGGAAGACGGAGAGCACGCGTTTATAAGGTCGATTTTAATAGGGGTTTGGTTACAATTATGAGGCAGGCAATGGAGGCCGGCGCTCATTACCTCGCTAAACTGGAACTAATTATTATGTTTCACGGCGCGTTGCGATAATTCCCGGGCTGGGCAGAGCGAACGGCTGAGGAACGGACGGAGAACCGGCGCGTTTTCTCGCGAATGATCGCTAGATACGCAAGCGTCACGAAGATAATGCTGCGTTACTATTTGGGGAGGCGAGCACAAGATGCGAGGGTAATTGGCTCGTACTGGTTTCACGATTAAGGGTCTCGGTCGCGTGCTGGCGTATCTTGGAGGAGGATTAATCGCGGGGCTAGGAAAGCAATCTCTCGTCGGAGGAATTCAAACAGGTTGCTTTATTGCAACGGGAAACGGGATTGACTGATTAGGAACGGGGCGGATTTGCTGTGCTCGAGGAAAGTTGAAGTCTTCGAATGATGTGCTTCGAACGAGGGTTACCTGTGAAGATAGAAGTATACGATCTTTATGGTTACGGTCATCAAGTAAAATATAATAGGAATTAATGGGTCCCGTAAAAAATTGCTACACCTTCCCTGGATCTCAGAGAAAGTGTGTTTGTTTTTGATAAAGTCAAGTAAGCTGATGGTTGTCAAAGATCGTACATATCTTCGTTCAAGGTTTCCCTCACAGTATAGCGATTTAAAGGTCGCTCTAAATTTTACTGAACACCATTTGCAACAACTACAATCTTCGTAATACTATTAATATGCCGCAAAAAGCTAATATATGTAGTGGAATTTATTATGAAAAGAATACCATCGGTTACAGAGAAGTCGCACCTCGTTCACGCTATCTTTTTTCTACTACTCGTCAATTATTATTCTCAACTGCCCCGCGACCCGCAAAATCTCTCTTCCTAAATATATGTAAATAGAAGAAAACCCTTATCCTCATTAATCATCTCTCATTCCACGTCCGAGCTATCGTAACGATAATATGCGAATAAATTTGCACCCTCCGAGGCTGGCCAATTGAACGCTCGTTTCCTCCCGAGGATTCCGACCGGAAGACAAATAAGGTGGACGCATCGCGAGGGACAAAGGGCACGGAACGGTCCCCGAGTGGATCTCCACGTGGGGCCAGATCCTTTGCCGTGCTCGAAAGAAGCAAAGAGTGCGCGAACGTATTAACACCTCGAAGGATTTATGATATTAGGCCAGGGCGAGGCGACCGGGAGGGGGTCGTGAGCGAGGGACACGAGGGGTGGGGGTGTGCGCGGGGCCCGAACGGGGTCCCCTGCGGCACGGCGGGTCGGCTCTCACAGAGGCCACTGGAACAAATGGGCTCAATTTCATATTTTGTAACACCCTCGCTGCTCCACAGCCGGTGCCCCGGCACCCACGCACCTGCGATCTATTTCATCGCGGTATTTCTCTGGCTTATAGCCTTCTACGGCCGTTCGCTGCTCGGAATTATGCATCCGCCTTCGGTGCTAGTCTGCTCTGGAATTTTTCTTGTTCCGGTGCTCGGGCGAAGGTTGAAATCTGTCCTTGTCTCGCGGTTGCAAATGAAAAAGGGTGTAGAAGTCACCCTGTATTAATCCTGTCGTTTAATTTCTGTGGCCAGATGAAATAAACTAAATTGCTGTGTATTCGAGCGTGGAGAACTAAATCAAATTAATTGCCACCCATAGGATAATGTTGCTAGCACCCAATGGTAACCAATTTCTGCGGTTAATAATTTTATCTCAAGTTTGGTCCGGTTAGACTTTTTCTTTTGGAGATCAAAAGAGTGAAACTGTGAGGATGAATACAATCGTTAAGAATTTAATTGATCGTTTGGATTAATTTTTAACAAATTAGCGGTATTTACGTATACAACGTTAAATTTCTGAAGTTTTAAATGTTATGGGTTAGTTAACGAAAAGTTTCGTGAACCACATCGTTCAAAGAAGCGAATGCCTGTTGCGCGTGATAGCTTTTGTTTCGGTTTCGTATTCCGTTGAAGGCCCACGAGGCTCGCAGCCAGTGCATATAGTCCTTTTTCCTCCACGCCTTTGCGAACCGGGCCGCGGTGATCTATAGCCGTGGAACACGCATGCAACGCGCCACCCCCGCACACCTAACCGCTCTCGCGCCACTAACAAATTGATATAATTTGTTGTTAACGGGCTGCTCTGCCGTGGCCCGCGGCTAAGATTCGTGCGAACCCGGAAAGCCCCGCGAATCGATCGTTCTGATCGAAAATTCTCGCTAAAAGTGGGTTAACGTATCTACCTCGAGGTGCGTCAGTGGGTCGGCTAGCATCATCGCGTGTTGCATCTTCGATTAATCAGTTGGTACGATGAAAAGGTTAATTCGAGAACATTGAAAGAATTCGCGGATGCGTTGAATCCAGTGACGAATCCATTCGTCGTAGTTTCGTACAATTGCAGTTAGATATCCGACAGTTTTAAGCGGAATTGTCTTTGCTTTTTGGGTTTGGAAGATGCAAGGAAATTTGTGGTAGAATCGTTCGTCAAGAATTGAAATTAATAATTCACTATTCGGATATTGAAACACCAAAGTACCTGATGGTTAATACACCGGATGCTGCGAACGTCGAAAGTGAAAGAATTACGTATGTAGTACCCAATTAGAGATCCGTTTAGAAAATTCCTTTAGAAAGCACTGCTCTCTTTTTACTTTCTACCTGACTTTCATGTTAATTCGATAATCCACCTGATGTTAATTCGATAATCCCATTAGACGGTATCGATGGATTTCAAAACAAAGTTACATAAAAACTTGACACCGAACGTGTTAATCCTATCCTGGACCCACGCGTGACCGCTTCGGCGGGTAATCAGCTGAGAACGCGTTCCTTTGTCACGGATTAAGGAGAAACCACGGTAACGGTGCAGGAAAACGTTTTACAACTGTTCTGCTTGTTATCTCTCACGTTGAAACCTCTCCTCGGACCAAGAAGAGTAAAAACAAGCGAGAGAAAGAGGGAAAGTGAGAGTGAGAGAGACACAGAGAGATACAAGAAGACACACAGAGAGAGAGAGAGAGAGAGTAAGGGAGAAAGATTGCAAAAGAGGCACAGAGAGACTCAGAGAAAAAGAGAGAGAGAGTAAGAGAAAAAGAGTGTGAGAAAGACACAGAGAGAGCGAGAGAGAGGGGGGGAGAGAGAGAGTAAGAGAAAAAGAGTGTGAGAAAGACACAGAGAGAGCGAGAGAGAGAGGTTAGTTTCGTGGCCGATAAATCATCCGTTCGATCCGATCGATCTTCGCCCCGCGCCGACAACTCCGATGGGAGGACAATATCGTCGAACAATATAAGTCGGTGGAACACGGGCCCGTTCCGGGGCCCGATACGTCCCGCCATCGTGAATGTTTGCCCTCCTTTAACGTCCTCCGGGTTGTCGAAGACAGTCAACGTTTGCTCGACAATTATGTAACCCCGTCAAACTGTTTCACCAAACAATCGGATAGCAAGCGTTCACACGGCGATGTATGGCACACGGGCCCGACGACAAAAGACGGGCCCGTTACAGATCTCTTTCCGCTTGTTTGACTATCTCACGGATGCCACGATAAAGTCGTCGCCGATCGACCGTGAGGGGATTCACCTGTTTGCCTCTCGTGTCGCGACAAGATGGCCTCCGCGACGTCGTGTAGGAAAATCGTCGCTCGTTTGCCTTTCTATGGTCACAGTTTACCTTTCCTCCTTGCCACTTCTTAGTGTAAATTAGGCTCGTCCTTCTTCGACGCGTTGTTTGGCACGATGATCATCGGTGATTGGCGTTCAACCGGACGGAGGCGCCATTAGATAATATTCAATTCGGGGCAAAATTAATTGCTCGCAAATATTTTGCATTTATATTTATCCCTTCTTAATAGTTGGATTTAATACGATTTCTAAGGTCACCATTTTGAAGCGAAGAATGAGATCAAAATGTCTAACTTTTCATTAGATTTGTACTTGAAATCGTTCGACACGAAGTCCCTTAACACGTTAACCCTTTCGTTTTGAGCGCTGCTCATAGGCGGCAACCAAATGTATTTTGTATTTTAATAATTTTATTGATATTGATTGTTTTATTCAGCACACTTGTTATTTAAGACTTAGAAAAACGTATATACAGAAACCACGCGCACCGTGCATATTTCTGGCTCGTGTTTCCGTTCGGTGACGGTACTTCGACGAACTGGACAGCCGAAACGAAAGGGTTAAACGTATTCTCTACCTTATCACTGGTTCAACACATTGTTGAAACGGTGCCTGTCGAAATAACGAACGTAACAAGGATCGGAGCTGCAAACCGGAGGGCGCATCGACGGAGGACGATAGCTTGCGCAACTCGATCATCGCGCGGAGGGGTGAAAGGGCAGCGTCTCGTTATGTAAAAGGGCGGTCCAAATACCGAGCAAATTGGCACGACTCCCACACTATGATCTGTTGTCTCGCGTGCAAAGATGGTAAGTGGCCAGAGCGAGAGATCCGCGCGGAAAACGAGGCAAACGGCCGCGCATTATAACGAGGCCCTCGCTAACGTTACCCCACGCCGTGCGTGCGTCATTATATATTACGTTACGCTTACGCGTATGTAATTGCGAGCATCGTCCACGAAAGCCTTTGATTTATGTCTTCATACGAGAGATGTTCGCGAGCGCGTGGGCAGACTCGCGGACGTCCTTCTCGTTCCCTCCCCCCCTGCCCCCTTTCGTTCCGTCCCGTTCACCTTCCTGTCGAACAACCGGAGGATACCACCAGCAGAAGAGCCCTCCGTTCCTCGCCCCGCCGCGTTGATTATAATTACGATATAATTTAATACAGTCACACCCAGGGTTTGTGTACCCTCTGCACCGAGCCCCGATCGGCATTGCAAAGAGAAATCCCATCGGTTGGAGTTGATTTCCTTTTGTTCTTCGGGTTCGCTCGCCAAGGTTTCGAGACCACCCACCAGTTTTTGAATGGAATCGCGGGTCTTGTTCTTGTTGCGTGTGAAGAGAGTAGATTGAGAAAAGGTTTAGATGAGAGTAGGTCGATTCTCGAGGGGTTTGATCGTGTTCACTGTTTCGCTTCTTCGTGGTAAACACTTTGATGTGCACGCTGAGTACATGCATGCATAATTATTAAAGTAGCAGAAATGATCAGTGTCTAATTTTTCAATAGAAATTTTCTAACTTTCATACGATACACTTCAAGAAATGTGTTATAATTGATAAGTCCCGGGTTATTAGATGAAGAGTTTGTTAAAATAAAAGAACAAATTGTGATGTATATATGTATGTTTAATCGAAGAATTTAGATAATTTAGAGGAACCTGAGCAAACGTCGTTGCTCATTTGCTTGCAAAACATACACCTGCATACAGGACCATTCAAAATTAAACAAACGCTAAAATGCTCTTTATCTTACAAAGTGTATCCGTGATTTCCTATAAGAAGTTCTTTCTTTCCCAACGTTGTAAGAAAGCTGCGAGGGCTCGATGGTTAACATGAACGCGGTCGACTGAAATTCAGTCCATTCGCTAATTAGTATATCTGCAGAATCGTTTATACACTTCTAAGAACTTCGATGAGAAGCTTCGTGCGCTGTTCACGAGACTTTCAACGTTTCCAAGAAATTCCGATGTCTCACCGCGTCGGCGGCTCGTCTTTACGCGAACAGCTCGAAATTCACGCCAATTTGCGTGCGATCGCGAATGGGCTCGACGGAAATCCGCGCGCCAGACGGAAGATCGAACTCGGGGAACGACTCGAGAGATCGAGTGAGAATCGGTAGAAGCGGCCGGTCGCGCGCCTAATTAGAGAGTCGCCGTCAATTTTGCCGGCAACATTTTAAGCCGTTCGCATAGCGCACGCCCACGCGATTCAGCTTCGAGGCGAAACGGACCCCCCGCGGCCACCTTCCGACCGCCTAATTACCGAACAAGCCTATCTCCGACCGGGACGTAGCCAGCGGGATCGTCGTCGATCTACGGGGTGTCCCAAATTCGTGCTACGTCCAATTGTTGCCCATTTTTTACGAATCGCGACGGTTAACTACAACAGTTACCTTCAACTCTTTAATCCATCAATTCCTAATGATTCATACGGTACTAATTATCAAGCACTAATTTATCACCGATCTATTTTTATATATTAATTTATCATATTACATTTACTGTACCGATACATTATTATTATTATTATCATCATCGAACGAATACCGAAACATTAATTACAAACTTATCTAAGCGTGCTTGTTCGCGAGGGGAGCTATTAATTCGTTCAATCCTAAAGACTTGGCGCTTGGCTACCTCGAACGCGAGAAGCGGCTAAACAAGGCAAGGCCAATTTCCGTATTTTCCCGTGAAAAGACGAGGCTCGATAATTGAAGGAGCCATATCCCGGCACCGTCCAGAGCATACGTAACCCCATCGACCTCGCTGTCGTCGGTTCCAGGGACACCCTGTGAGCCGGCCGTGCTCAGGATAAGCCTGGTTGTACGTGGAGGCCCGTACACGCGCACGGAACGCCGCGATCAGCTCCGGCCGGTCGCGTAATAACGTTACCGTGAAATAAGGCCGTCGGTGCGTCCAGCTGCGAAGCTCGCATAAACTCGGCCGATTGGATCCTAAATCGGTCCCCGGCCGGTTGTCTTAAGCCAGAGGTGGAACGAGGCAGCAACAACACGAAGAACCAGCGCAACACACCCCCACACGGCGGTGGTGCCACGGTGGTTGTGCGCCCCCGCGCGCGATGATCGCCGCGCGTATTTATACGCGGCACGCGTAAATTTCGTCGACACGCGGGTTCCCGGAATTTCGCCGCGATGCACGCTTGTAGCCGTGGCGGCCGCCGAGTCAGGATGATGGAGAGGGAGCGAGATAGCGGCGGAATTAATTTGTTAATGCGTCCCGAGCGGGGCCGGGGCCCGAGTCCCCGGCTCGCTGCCTGCCGTGTACACACGCGGTTCACGCGCGAGGGGAACGCGCGCATGTTGCACGCGTTAGTAAGTCACGGCTGCCCCGTTGCTCGTGGCGAGGATGCTGGATGGGACGCCCTTGGATTTAGTGGACGGCCGATAGAGCCGTCTCAATTACGGCGCCGGGCTCCAATTTATGGCGGCGGATCTCGCCGGACGGTGCACACGCGAGCCCGCACGGGGACGCGTCCCTCCGCGCGTTGTCTTCGTAGGCTTTCTAGGACGTACCTGCGTGGAATAGAGCCGTCAAGGGAGCCGCGTGGCCGCCGATCTCGCCTGCTTCTTCCCCGCTTCCACCGCCGCCCCCACTTTCGAAAGTCCTTCGATCGAAAGAGCATTAAGCACTTAAGGTTACTTAGGCGACGGTGCTAGGCAACGAGCGTGCCTCTTTAGAGGCGCACGACACGTTACGTAAACCGACACCGAATAGCTCTGGGTACCCGTGGAGAAACGCGTTTATCCGCGGCTCGTTAGCCGCGTGTTGCCGCATAGAAGATTCTACACGGATATCACTGTTGGTAGGGCGAGAATAGGTCGAGACAAAAGGAGAGTTCGCCGGGGGGGAGGGGGATGGAACGGAGTCGAGTTTGGGTCAGGAACCGGGTCAGGAATCGGCGCGGTCTCAGGGTGGGGCCTGATCACGGGAGGCGGGCAACCAAGTGGATGTACCTGTCGAAAGGAGATGCGCTTCTCTTTCAGCGCGAAGCGACGTGCTCTCACGATCCCTGAATTCCTCGGGGATCGATTTGGATCTCTGAAAGGGCTGCGTCACGGGATTCTGGATCGAGGCTGTTTCAACGTTCCTATCAACGGACGGTTGATGGCGTTTTAAGCTAGGGTGGGTTACGCATTGGATTTGGTAGCTTCGATTTACTACGCCGTTTAATTGGACGTTTAAGGAGGCTCTAATGGTGTATTAAACAGTTTGTACTGGCTAATCTGTTCGATAATCCGTGGTTACCCAAAAGGTCGTAACCATGAAGTAACTGACTTTCATCAGGCCGCTCAAAGACACGTTAATCCTCCTATTCATCGTCCGTGGAACAACTTTATTTAAAATTCGTAATGTACAAGTATCATTAATCATTTTTGCTGTCTGGTTTACCGAAAGGTTGCCCCAGCCCAGAATACCTCCTTAACCCGTTGACACCGGGTTACGCTGCCCGTAAAATCCCATAAAGTAAAACTGTTGAAAATTACACGAAAAGATGTCGAATACATAGAAAACAAATCTTTATCTATTCTTTCTGCAGAAAATCATAGTAAATTTTGGAAGCTTTGCCAGAGTGAATTTATCAGGCTGCTATGAATAATCATCAGTTGGTCGTTTTGACTGCTCTGATTACTGACTGCTAGTATTGAAAGGTTGAATTTTTAAAAATGTGCGAAATAGCGAATTGTGCTAAAGTCCAGGGGCGCCTGTATACGAAGTACCGTTCTCCGATTCTTGTTCCCTTTCGCGATTGTTCTTCCAGCAATTAATTTCGAACGTCCCAACAACACCGATATCCCCTCGATCGGAGGCAACCCTCTCGAACCGATGCAGTGACACGGCTGGAAATTGAATCTATCAGAACGGAAGAGGGCACACCCCGCCCAGTCGGGCGAGTCTCGCGCAACCTTTCAAGGGCTCTACTTCTCGTCCAGCCGCGCGGACAATGCGTTACGGGATACCAGAAGGTCCGACGCTGGCCGCAGAAGGGCCGAGAGCCGCTGACGGGCCATCAGATAAGCTCGTGTTTGCCTAACCTCTCACCTCCCGCCGGGGCACGCAGCGCCGGAGCTCCAACAGGAACAGAGCTCAGCCCGAAGAAGAAGTGGGTGCTGCTCATCTCCACCGCGACGTGACGGACAGGTTCACCGCGTCGTCTTCCTTCCTCGTGATCGTTTAAAAGCTTTCGAGAACCCCGTCCGACCGATCTATCCGTTCCTCTATCTTTCGCCTTCCCTTCCTCCCTGGTCGAATCACGGTTCGCGTTAATAGCTTCGGGGAACCGTGCCCTGCGCTTCCGATCGGGATCCAGGCAACCAGATCTCCAAGCTCATCGTCGCTCTTACTCTTTTTTGCGCTCGAAGATCCGCCGATGAAGTAATGGAGCGTAATTGGGGTCGAGGATCGAGATCGATGTCGGGCGAACGCTACGAGGGTTGGTTCTGGAACTATTCTGGGAAGTGAGCGTAAATATTCTAGAAACGGATCATCATTACGTTTCCTTATTTTGAAGTATCAGACGGTCTGCTTACGGTCAATGTCGATGTTAAAATTATGCGAAACAATATTTTTATATCAAAAGCGATCGTTCGGGGTTCAAAAGATCAAATACAAGTTCTTTACACTCGAGCTTCAAACTTTTCTCGTGCAACCGCACCGCCATACAAAAATCACCTACACGATCAATCAGCAGCTTCTGCGAAACCGCATAAATCTTCGTTTCCGAGACAGTTGCGTACAGATCCCAAAATGGTACCGATAATCGAATCCACGCACGGGTCATAGGACTATCGGATCGGCAGAAGAACACCATATCTGAACGACGTTCAGCAAGGAAGGACGCGCAACCTTAACCGATAGCCGGTCGAGCAATAACTCTTACGTAATTAGAAAAGGGCTCGGGGGGCTCATTAATCAACATCGAATTGAATCGTTAGCAGCAGCTCGGATAGAGCATAGCGCACGGTAGCTCTCGAAGTGTATACAGGGCCACGATATATGTGCAGGGGGCTGCAGAGGAGACCGTGAAACGAAATCACCATTAGCCGGGGGAACCGTATCTCCGGCTTCGACGTAATAAACCAATTCCCTCCCTCTCGGGTGTCGAGGGAAGAAACCGTGTGGCCGGGCGAGAAGCGGGGTCTTCTAATTGGACCGCATTCCACCCGAGTTTCTTCTTCCTCCCCTCCCTCTCTAGGTGTATATGCTTCACCGGAATTTTCATTAGCACAGGACTTTGTCGTGACGAAACGGCTCGGTGAGGTGTATCTAAGCCCGCGACACCGGTGTACAAGCGCGTGAACGTGCCTTACGCCGGCCAGGAATCCTATCGGCCACGGACCGCTTAACGACTCGATCGAATCTCGATCCTACCGGCGAAGGTTCAACGAATGCTGACCTTTTTCCAGGTACAGCGACGCGCATCCAAATCCTGCGCCTTCTATCTTCTGGAAGCAACTTTCCTCGTGGTACCGCTGTAATTTCCTTCCGACGTCTCTCGTTACGTACACGTTCGAACGATGCGCGAAGATTGAGCTCTAGTTTGGGCTGCAAAATTAGCAGAATGTGCTTTTGGTTTAGGTTTCTAGGTATTTAGGATTCGCGTTAGAATCAGAGAACCTCTCGATAATGAACACCTACAGTCGCTTTCAAAATTATTCCATATACGAGTGACTACCGTAGAGAGTACAACTATGAGAAGCCCATGCAGAACCTGGGAAAGTTCAGAAAACCCCAGGAAGGGTTAAGTGTCTTGGGTAGGCTTGGGTTGTACCTGGAGCCCGACCCCCCTTTTTGTACATACTTGGAAAAAAGGAAAAATTAAAAGGAAAGCTAGTTTCGAGAGCGATACGAACAACTACGGCTACCTTGTTTTATTTCCCGTGTTCATCCTTCCTACTTTAACACTAGAACTACCGACGATTAGGGTATATTTATTAGAGACAAAGAAATCAAATTGAAAATTGGATGAAAAAAAAAAATACCTGATACAAGGGAAGCAAATTTTAGCAGTCATAGTAAAGATTATAATAAATTTTCAAATTTGTAGGCACCACAGTAAGTTTACCACGTTTCTATGAAAAATTACAAATTGGATCATTTTTACCCCCTTGGTAGTTCTAACGTTAATAGCCGGACTCGGCAAGACCGCGAGAGCGGAGCGAGCCCAGGCGAGATGGCAAAGAGATTCTAGCGCGGTAAGAGGCGAGGCATAAAGAAGAGCATTATGTCCAACGTATAATGCAGCCACGTAACGGCCGATCGAGGAGAGACGGTCGATCGATGCCGATCGTTTGATCATGGTGGCGATGCCGATCGTGCCGCGGTGGCGGGATCGTCGCGCTGTGAGCCGAGGAGAGAGACCTTTGTAAAAGCGCAGAGAACGCTCGGGCACCGGCTAATTGTGCGATATTGTGCACCGACAATGCTCTAATGAAGCATTGTCCATGCTCGACAACGATCGGTGTCGCCCGCCCCGTGTCCCTTCATTTTTTTTTTCACCCCGCTCCCTCGCTCTTTCTCTTCAGGTTTCGTTCGTTCTCCTCGATTTCCTCCTCCACGAGTTCGACGCGCACGGGACACGAAAAGCGAGCGTGTTTCGCGCGATAGACGCCGGGACAAAAGCGAGGTCGACGCCATCGACGTCCCTTCATGTGCCGGACGTGTTGGGATCCTTGTCGAGGTCAAAGATCGGTCGCGGATATTCTAATAAGCGGTCGCGGTGAAACAACGGGCCTTTGTCGCGCGACGCGCCGCGGCGACGCCTCGACGAATTAGTGTTTGTCAGCGATGGCCCGAGAAATGTACAAGCGCCCCTCGAATTTCGCACACGATTGATTTCTGAACGTGTGTGCGAATGTTGAACGTTCGTAAGTAGAGGGATGCGAAAAGATATGCACCAAAAATTGTGTTTTAAAATATTGATCGGAACAACATTGTAGTCTGATGGCTGAAATCTGATGTCCCCTGAGGGGGGACAGCCCACTAGCTTTTTCGACTCACGATCTGTCCCCTCAGTGGGGACATCCGACCACAGAGACTTAACGCTAGCACTACCGATAATTATAGTGTACTTATTTGCATGGAAGAGATCAAATTGAAAATGACATGAAAAGATATCGAATACATAGAAAATAAATTTTTACTTATATCCTCTGCAGGAAATCATAGTAAATTTTGGAAGCTTTACCACAGTGAATTTATAAGGTTCTTATGAATAATCATCAATTGGTCAATTTGACTGCTGTGGCAGTTGTAGTTTAAAAAAGTTGAATGTTTAAAAATGTGCGAAACTCGAGGGGCGCCTATACATCGGGAGTCGTGTGTTACGAAAGATGGACGGGCCCAAAATGAGAGTGGATAATTTCCTTTTGAGAAGGGTCGGGGGGAGGGGTGGCTGCTTCCGGTTGTCACGTTCGATTCGCTGCGTCACGCGAGACTGTGCCGCATGGGATGTTGAACTTTCGATATCGGATCTGCCAGATATCGATGTCGTTTCTAACGTCATGACACCGCGGCAACGTTGAGTTGCAGATAGAATGCAAATAGGATCCTTGCGAATGATGTTTGAGTCAGTACAACTCAAAACGCTCCTAATTTAGAAGGTTTAATTTGGAAGAAAGAGAATTATCCCTGCACTAATGCAATCCGTCGTTTGCTACTTCTGTTGGTGAATTTACCATACGGTTCCCTAGAGTTCCCCTTAGAATTCCGACGGAAAACAAAGCAAGCACTGCATTATTACTAGATAAAGGTACAGGTTTAATGGATAAAAGCGATACGTAGCCGCAAAAATCCTTAATTACAAACTTTACCTCCGAACTGTTCGAGACACCGTTACGATCCATCAAAGCACGGCAAAAAGCCCGCGAATTATCCCGCAGCATCGAACAAGCCCCGACGCCGCAGCCGATCTCCGGTAACTCCGTCACGCACGGTCAGATAAAATCAGCCTCGAAACCCTGGAGTATCCCCCAGCCGCAAAAAGTCCGGCGGTTTCCACGAAGAAATACGGAAAGCACCGTCGTTCCCCGGCTGAAGCGGGCGGACCACGCTGAACCCGACGCGGTATCAGTCCGCGCGTACGCGCGGAACAACAGCGCGTTTATCACCCGCGACTAATAGAAAATTATCTTTCTAATTTAAATCCTTACGAGACGCAGCCATAGTTCACGCGCGCGCGGACGCTCGCCCGATGTTTCCAGCCGACGACGTGTGTTGCCCGGCCATGCTCGGTTAACGGGCACAGATATATCCGGCTAGGAATAAAATCGGCGATACTATCTTGGCTGAATGAACTCTCCCACGCCTATGCCTATTCGCGCTCGTCCCGCTCGTGCGTGTGCTGGCCCGTACAGTCGCTTGCTCGCGCGAGCGCTCTCGCTCCGTGAGCTGCGTGCGTTCACGGGCACGGGAAGATCCAGGTTCCAGGGGTCCTGGGGTCCGTCGGGGCCCGACCCTCCGACCCCGGCACGTATTCGCCACACCCGCACACCGATGCTTAGGGGCCGCGCTCGGATGCTTAGGTGGGGTCCCAGGCCTATACCCACAGGCTCTCGACTCTTCTTCTTCTTCTTGTTCTTCTTCTTCTTCTTCTTCATCTTCTTCCTGCTGTTGTTCTCTTGCTTGCTCCTACAGGCATCTTTCCGCGGCTCGTTCCAGCTCATTCACTCTTTCCTCCTCTTCCGCTCGTTGTTCGTGTTCCCTGCGCTTTTCTCGTTCCCTCCCCCTCTTGCTCGGCTGCTTCTTCGGCTTCCTCCTTCCCAAAGCCCGGCCGTTGTCCCTCTTCCTCCGCTTCGGCCGTTCGCTGTTCCGCGGCGGGCATATATGTACACCCGCGGAATTAATAGCCGGCCGCCCCGGAAAAATCGCGGTAATGTGATTACGACGCTGTCTTTCGCTCGTTCGAGCCCGCCTCGACTTCGTATACGTGGCCTTTGCCTGTGCCTCCTACTCGAGGAGGAGCTCGCTCTTCCTGGACCCGGCTTGCACACCCCTTCCGCGCGCCACCCCTCCACGGTTCAGCCGCGGTATTGCGATATTCATCGGGGTTAGGGCGGTCACTTCCGGGGAGCCGCGGTGGAAACGGTCGATGTACGCCATTCATGATTTTGAAAGGAATTGAAGGGGGGTAGGGCATTGGCGTTGGGTGCTTTTGAGGGTGCCGGTAAGCATTGAGTTAAGATATCCGGTAAAGAGAGATTCGTTTGCTTACGAAAGAATATTGTACGTAGCTAATTACTAGACTTGGAACTTTTATACGAAATCAACTTCTTATACATGTACCTAAACAGATGGAACTTGAATACAGATTCTTTTTCATTCTTTAGATATTAGTATAACGTGCACTATACTTGAGATACCTTGCACACCTTTACGTATCATGCAAATTCTGTGCCTTTTTGCATATTTAAATTCTCCATGAATCTATAAAAATCTGCGGTCTGTTAATTACAAGTTGCTTACGTTGAAAGTGACAATGATTATCGGTGGATCGGTGACCCAGTATGGCTATAACAATAACACAACAACAACATACGGTAGTACAGTAACAAATAAACTCCGTTTGCATCTCGCATCCTTTCCGCTCAAAATAAACGAAAAGAGAAGAAAGGCGATAAGTCATGGAATTCTATGAAATCCTCATTCAGAAATGCGTTCTTCCGCCCCCGTAGCCCGCGAGATAAGCGAACACATTTCGCGGGGACGCGAATGCGAGTCGCGCGAGCGGGTGAATTTAAAACGGTCGTTAAACGATGGATTTTAAGCCGATCGTTACTCGTGCCCGTCCTAAAAGCGCCCTAAACTACCGGGGCGCGTTGGCCGGGGCCCGGTTAAATCTATAAATCCCGGCAAGTATAACGATCCACGATGCCGGTTCCCGCTATAAAAGTCTCCCCTCCCTCCCTCCCCGTCTGACGCCGACGTTTTCGACCGCTTGGGTAGGTCGCAGCGGCAGCGGCTTATGGTTCTGCTCGTTACACGCGCGACGCCGCTTTACAATTTTATATAAATCTGGCCCGCGACCGTTTCGTCGTTGCTGCGGGGCCCCGGGACCGGCGATTCCGCAGAATTTGCGACGGCATAAATTTCGGCTGGCAATCACTTGGTCGGATGCTGAACGGTGCTGACGCGTTCCTCGTCCGTAGCGGGGGAAGGATCGACGAGAGGAAGAGTGGAACGGGAGGTGAGGCAGAACGGGAAGATCGAGGAAGCTCGTGTCCAGGTTACGTGGATCGTTTCGTAAAGGTCGATGGACAATTCTGGATGAGTCTCGGGTCAAACCGCGCATGCAAATGAGACGACGCGACGCGATGAAGTCTCTGGAGAGGCGAAAATCGGTTAATCCTTTGACTGCTACGCCGAAATCGCATGTTTCGCTCCGGACACCACGGGAGTATACTGATAGATTCAATATTTCATAGAAATTAATCTTTTATTTTTGATGTTCTAATAAAAATTTTTTTATCGTTCGATGAGACACTTTTTAGTTCAAAGTATCCTCTAATTAGAAGTAACGTTCAAAATGCATTAACTGTCAAATTTTATTTAACTCTTTCAATTGTAAGTAGTTGAAGCCCTCTGGTCAACAATGACCGTCGTAGTTTCTGATAGGAGAAACCGTGGCAGTCAAAGTGTTAAACGAAAGCTACTGTACGAGAGCGTTTCTGATGCACAAAGAGATAGCGAATCGGATAGAAGGATAATTTGCAAACAGCGTAAAATCGGAAGCGTTTTATCCAAGAACCTTTCGCGTAGCTCTTAGCGAGTTAGCTAGCAGCGTCGGAGGAGTTTTGAGTGGCAGATGGTCAATTAACGAGGGTTTGCTGGAATTCGTAAGCAGATAGAGGGGTCGGATAATATTTGCATGGGCGCTGAACACGGTCAAACGGTCGGTGGCCTTAGAGGTTGGAATAAAAGCGCGGCGTCTTGGAAGGCGAGCTCATTTGTTCTGGAAAAAAGACGGCGAAACGCGACGATCAGAAGCGGATAATAGGCGGGTTGCTGCGAGAGTTCCTTAAAAGGCAGTAAATTATCGACTTTAATGCCACCGCGGCCTGCTATCTTGCACCTCTGACGCCCATACGGACGCGAAATCCCCACTGAGAGAATACCTCTTTGATCCTCGCGAGGCCGGGGTCAAGTCCACGCGCTGGCCCGCGACCCTCGTTACCGCGGAAGCTCAGCCGTTCGGGATCCAATCTGTAATTGAACCTCGTAGAATAACAGTCCACGCTTAATTCCTAGGGTCAATGATAGAGAAACGATGATATTCGCGGTGTGCACGGTCTCTTGCTTGTGCAGATCGCGCAGTAGATCCGGTCATATCTAGTCAGACGCTCAGGAATATTGCCAAAGGAGTTTACGTAAAAGCGGCGGTAAAGTAGATCCAGCTGTATCCAGTCAGACGGATATAAAAGCAATAGGGC
Source organism: Tetrapedia diversipes (assembly GCA_033822845.1). Classification (NCBI taxonomy): domain Eukaryota; kingdom Metazoa; phylum Arthropoda; class Insecta; order Hymenoptera; family Apidae; genus Tetrapedia; species Tetrapedia diversipes. Next base: position 168,942 of record JAOPTO010000605.1, on the reverse strand, counting down.
ATAATTTCGAATCCCTGAATTTTTCATAACGCAAATCCACCCGTTCAGCGTTCAGCTGAAATTAATTACGAGAAACGCAACAGTAATTCTGTAGCCCAAAACGTAACGTCAAGTTAAGACGTTATCACACTTTACGGAATTATTTCTCTCGTATCTTACCCTTAAATTTACGAAGTTTTAAACATGAACATCGACACTCTTTAAACCGAATCCAGTCAACTTTCGTGAAGCTTATTGCAAACCAGTAACAATCTCACGAGACAATCCCATCCTATACAAAGAATAACCTCACGAATGAAAGACAAAAAGTCGCGGACGAATCGCGTGCAATTAAAATGGTTCCCTCCGGAGGACCCACCCCCCAGCCAAGGTCATTACGTCCAACTTAATATACCGTGTCGGTAGAGGCGTGCCAGGACTCGGTCTCTTATTGGGTTCACAGCCAGGCCTATGGGCCGTGTAAGTAATTCGACATCCTGCGGCGCTCCTTGTCCACCCTTCTCCCTGGAACGCGTAAAAAAAAAAAATGATCGAACGCACCGCAGCTGGAGGGGGAGGGAAAGTGAATCGCGCACGCGCGTGCACACACGGGGTTTAATAAAGTGCACTAACCGGCGCGTATTAAGAAGATTTAGGTGGCCAAGAGCAGCGGGCGCACTGGTATAAATAGCGGAATAATAGCGAGGTTATGGTCGCGCCGCGTCTCCGTTTGCCCTCCGCCACGTTCGACGCCCGTTCCGTGGCCCCGTCCCTCTTCCACGGGGGCCAAACGTATGGGGTGACGTCGTGGGCCCCGCCATGGGTGGGCCCGCGCCAACCACCCGGCCTCGACGCGTAAAATATCATCGCGAGCTGCAGCCCGATAAATTTCGCGATATTGCCCGTGATACCGCTCAACGGTGAAAATACATTGTCGCTGCTGATTCCGGGAAGCGCAACGATTTCAGGAAAAATTAATTTGGTTGTGTTTTTTTAATTTCGTTTAATTTATTCGTAGAGAAATTGTATTTTAACAATTTTGGTAGAACGAAAGATTGGACTCGGATGTGAATAAAATAAAATGAAGTGATTCAGAATGTTAATAATATATATTTACTACAGTTTAATGACTAATTTAACAACTTAAACGACTTTACAACTTAGCAACTTCAACGCTTAGAATCACGCTCTTTTTACGTTCGCACTCAAACTGTTTCTGCATTCTCCTCGTCGTATATTCTTCCAAACACTCGTTTCCTTTCTGTCTAATTGTCAACCTTTTCCACTCGATGCATTCGGTCACGTTCACCTAAAATTCCTCAGTTGCTCAATTTTCTCAGTCGCTCATTTTTCGAGCCTTAGAAACACTAGAATCCAAACATTCTACGTTCGCACGACTATCGCCCAGCTCGAGCACTCTTCAGATTTTCCTAAACTCCCATCCGTTCGATTGCATTAATAATTGCATTAATTCACCGTTACTAAGTAAAATTATGCCGAGTTGTCGTTGATTGTTTTAATCTACCTTAGTGTATAACGTAGCTACGTTCAAATCACCATAGGTATTTTAATTTGGATGGAAGTTACAAATCGTTAAATGTAAAGGCATCGGATCAATTTGCACACCCAATTAAAAGTCGACGCAACGATTCGACCGATTCCAACTTCGACCCGCCGTCTCTGTTCTAATCCAACGACGTCTATTTCCAATCAACGGCTCGCACTCGTGTCCCATCAAACCGTGTATCGTTGCCCGTGCGACGTTGAATAACCGCGTGGAAGACGACAGGGGAACGAAGACGCGTACACGCGGGATTAGTCAAAGACGATGAAAGTTGTTGACACAGCCCGAAGGGGCTGGAATCCACCGCGAAAAATCGCTGTGCGAGACGTATCGGGACGAGCAGCGATTACCTCGTGCGAGCCCCGATATTACCGCGACGGGACGTGTGTGCTCATAATGTACGCGCGTTCCGCGGGACCATAAAACGAGGCCGTAACAGCGCGAACGCGCGCCGGGTCGAGCGTGTTTCGGCCACGTCAAGTCCGTCCGGTCGGAGACGTAATCTTATTAAACGGCTATTAGCTGCTCGCCAGGGCTTGTCAACATTTAGACATCTGGCAGACACGGGAACGCATTCCCTTACCACTCTACGCGCCCGCGGGGTCGCGAGGCGGAAGAGCGACCCGCGACGAATACCCTCCCCGAGGTTCTTGGAAAGCTCGTTCTCTCGTGTACGTTCACGATGACACCCGACGGGCAACATATGAATCTTCGTGTAATCAAGGTGTACCGGGCAAAAGTCGAAGACGACGAATAGGGAAGCTCGCGAAAATATTGAGAGGTGATTTAGATGTAAGTCAATCTTTCTTTATTCGTTTGCCGGATGGGAATCGATTAATTGTCGTCCTTTATGTCGTGTTACGTAAAAAGATCGTCACCCCTCGAGACGTGGTGGGGTATTCTCCACTTATAATCAATCTTAATGGATTTGACGAAATCCTGTCGAAGGTTACTCAATGACCGAAACAATGTTGCACCACGTCGATCGCAACGCAATTCGTTGAACTACGTCGCTCATAGGCTTGATCGTCGACGCTTTTATCGTACAATGTTGATCAGATCCTTATGGAACCTGTTGAATTGTACCTTATCGTTAGCGAAATCGTATTTTGACTTGCAATTTTTTAATTGTCAGACTTTAGATGCTGCAATGCGCGTGTAAATAATAATATTAGTCATTGAAAACAATCTTTATTCATTTCAGAATTAATACAATTTTGATTACGATATTTATATTATTAATTATACTCTTGAGAGGCACACTTGGAGCCATAAAGGGTTAAAAAGAACCTGCGAACGTCATTGAAAAGTATTAATCGTGAATCTATTTACGCGAAATGTCACACTGAAGATCCAGGACACAGGATTTCATGTCTTAGACATCCGGCTAAATAACCCCAATTCCAAACCCCCTCCAACCCACCCACAAAACCGAAGGCGGCTCGTTTCCCAGAACACAGCGCCGAAATCGTGTTCTCCAATTTTTGCGCAACACAGCCGACAATATGGCGTCCCGATCCTTATCCGGAGAGATCCAGCCGACGTGTTACATTTATCGATCCCGTACAGCCACGTTCCCGGCCGACGTCGTCCGTCGTACGATGTTTCACCCGGTCGGTCGGCCGAATTCCTGCGAGCTCCGCTCCCCTCTGGGCCAGCCGGTGCCCGTGCGTGTTACGAGCGAGATGACTGACGTACTGACGGGAAACATCGCGACCCCCCGCTGTCGGATGTCGTCGGCCGGATCGCTCGAGTGACCGATGTGGGTGAATCTTTCTGGGCCGGGGCAACGCAGAACGTACAAGAAACAGAGCGGAAGGGGCGGGGGGAAGGGGTTGGGCCCGAACACGCGGGCTGGCGAAGGTTGCTTCAACGAGCGGAGAAACGCGAACGTCTGGAGGTGAAATTGAGATACGCGGCAAAAGTACAGGCGCTCCTCGACTTTTGCACATTCTATTTTCGCATAATTTGCTGTTTCGCACGTTTTCAAAAATTCAACTTTTTAACGGAAGAACTACCCAGAACAGTCAACATGACCAATTGGTGATTATTCACGGCAGCCTTATAAATTCACTGTGATAAAGCTTCCAAAATTTACTATGGTTTTCTGCAGAAAGTATAAATAAAAATTTGTATTCTATGTGTTCAACATCTTTTCATTGTAATTTTCAATTTGACCTCTTCCATGCAAATAAGTACACTATAATTGTCGGTAGTTCTAGTGTTAAGTCTCTGAGGGGACATCGTGATTCGAACAAGCTACTAGACTGCCCCCTCTCAGGAGACATCAAACTTTAGCCATCTTCCTTTTTTTAGGGTATCCCGTAGATGAATAAATAAATAAATAAATAATTGTGAAAGTTTAGGTAAACCGAGATAATATTAAGAGATGGGACCAAATGTGTTATCTCGAATAGGCAAGAGTAAGCGTCTTGGAAGCGGAAAGTTCATTCAGAAATATTGTTTGTTCATCGCTGACGAGTAATAACGAGTTTCTCGAGTTCATTAGTAGTTCCAGCTGCTGTCGATGAATAACACCATTCGTGATATTCAGTGAGAACAGTGAGAATAGCGATATGAACGACGGTGTCAGAACATTACTCGTTAACGATCAGAAAGTCACCGGCTGTCTTAGTCACTGCTATACGATCCAACCGAACGATAAATAACACCCCATAAGATGAACCGATCGACATCCTTGCGCGAATCCCCCACAACGCAACGTAAGCTAAATAAACGAAAAATCTCAAGGTCCTTCGAATTTTCCACGATCGAAGCGAGATCGCAGACCAGGAGCACAAATTTTCGAGCCGCTTGCCAGAGGCCCTGGATCGGCCGGAAGCGAGCTCGAAAGTCGATGCTTACCCGGCGAGGGTGTGTGAGCGCGCTATCTGGACCAGAATCTCGATCGAATTGGCTGTTGGAGGTTCGCACGCTTTACGACGCGCGAGGAGGGACCGAGTCGAAGGTGGAAGGACACCGATGGTTAACGGAGGAGCGAGAACAGAAAGAGGGGAGGGATCGGCGAGGGGGAAGGAACGGCAGAGGTCCCGTGTATTCGAACGAGCACGGCCGACACCTTCTTGCTCTTGTTTGCCACCGACTGCGTGTAATTTCTTAGCAAAGGCGTTAATGAGGGGCTTGGCTCGGGACGGTAGATCACCGCGCGGACCTCGAGAGAGCAGCCGCCCGTAGCCTCGAGTCTCTCTGTTCTCTCGCACACCCATTCTCTCCCGTTCTCTCCCCCCTCTCCGGTCCTCCCTTTTGTTCTCCTCTCTTTTCTTCTCGCCTCCCCCTTCGACTGCCTCCCTTGTTTTTCTCCCTCTTTCCTCGTCTCTCCCCTTCACCTGCCCTGCCTTTTGTTCTCCTCTCTTTTCTTCTCGCCTCCCCCTTCGAGTGCCTCCCTCGTGTCTCTCTCTCCCTTTCCTCGTCCCTCCCCTTCTCCTGCCCTGCCTTTTGTTCTCCTCTCTTTTCTTCTCGCCTCCCCCTTCGAGTGCCTCCCTTGAGCCTCTCTCCCTTTCCTCGTCTCTCCCCCCACCCGCTAACGCACGCTCTCCCTCTTCCTCCCTCGGGACGTACTCCTCTGTGGCTTCGGCCTGACCGGGGTCTCCACGGAGGTGGTGTTCACGAGCCGTGCGCCTCGAGGTAGCGCTACCGTGTACCTGAATTCCGATCTACGCTCAGATACGGGGCTGAAGCTCGCCAAGGAAGTATCTAGATGCCGGTGTATCCAGGATACTGTTCCACGCCGTACGCCTCGGGCCCGAACCGCGTTCCCAAAGAAGAAACGACGCTCTGAGACCCATGGTCGCCGTCCTCTCTCTTCAACAGGCCTAACAGATCGTCCTCGCGCCTGTTCGATGGGCTATTTGGGTTCCCTGATGGCGTGAACCGAGTAATTCTTCGATATGAGACTGACTCGAGGAAGCGTTTCGCGTTTTTTCGTTTGTAAGGCCCGTGTTGCCGGTACAATTGACCGGTTCTGCGGTCATTTAGACCTGTTGTAAGATTCGGCGGGAGCAACACTTTTGTAGGAACTACGCACATATTGCGTAATTCATCGTAATTAATCGAAAAGCACGATAGTGAGTCAGTTGCTCATCAACGCACAGTAATTGCTAATTATAATAAAGGTATTGGTAAAATATTATTTTCTACAACTTTAATGGCCGCACGTTTACGTGGTTAAACTTCGCCAGGGGTCGGCAATAATAATGTAACACAATCCCTTCGAATACCCTTTTTTATCACAGATATTTTAACTGATTCATGTTTTATTTCTCCCGTTAATATGAGCTTGAATGTTACCAAAAAAAAGACGTTTGCAAGAATGTGTTACCAGATAATAACCCTCGACAATAGTATCATACACATGTTGTGTGAGCGGCCGTTAAAGCGTTAAGTGAATTCTAATCGAGGAATTAAGATGAGCGAAAACACATAGACACCTTGCATGATATATTTCTCTGTGGAAAGATCTCGGAAAGGGAAAGAGATATCACTGTTCGGACGAAAGACGAATGTTGAAAACGAGTCGAGGAGCCTCGAGCACAGGGTACTCGAACAGTTTATTAATGCAATGTCGCCGACGCCTGACCTTCTTCTGTTGATTTTATTTTTAATTTATTCCTCCCACCGACCTTATAAAAACCGCGACCGAGAATGGCCGTTCTCTGCACCCGGCTCCCCTCTCTGTTCCTCTTCTTCCCGCTGGACGACCATTACGTCGATTTATTAACAATCCGGTTTTCATTTGCAACTCGTTGGCGATGCGCGAAAATATCGCGTCTAACCTTTTAACCCTTCTTGGCTCCCTGTGGTTGGTGTGCGTGGCGTGACCAATTCAAGCTACCGATTTTCACGATATCCGCTTATTCTAGGTTTATTTTTTTTACACAAGAGCTTTGAGAATAAAGATTAGGTGAATTTATTCAGCTTTTCACTGGGTCAAAGACTACAGCGAATCTGATGTTTATCCATATTTGATTACATACTAAATCCTTCATTCTTTTAAAATTCTTCCTGATTACAACTATTAATTAACAAAATACTTAAGTATCTGGATACTTAAAAAACTGTTTTAATTCACACTAAACTTAAATATCTCTGTTTCGTAATATATTATATTGTGGAAAGATCTTGCTAAACCTCGAAACATCTAAAAATTTCCTTCGTTTTATCATCGTATAGGTTACGAAGAACTAGCTTTAACCCTTTCAGCCTTAAGAAAGTGTATTCCTGACCCTCCTCTACGCCGATATGGATTACAGAAACCATTCGGCGGAACAAATCCAAAGATGAAGGGGACAACTTCTTGCGGTCCCGTGTAGAAAAAGACGAAACAGAAAACGGTCCACCGTTTCTCGCCTCGAAGGAGAAGAAGAAGAAGAAGAAGAAGGACGCGCGTAGCTAGGTTTAGAAGAAGACGAGGGAAGGTAGCGAATACAGCGACGCACTTGTTCACCTACACGAAGAAGGGGACAACGTTTTGCGTCGCGACGATCGTAAACGCTCGAAGCAGGAACCCGGAGTCCCGGTAATGATTAGCTTCCGTGGGATTGTTCAAGCCTGAAGATGAGAGTCGACGAGGATGGTGCGCGGCTAGTTTCGTAATCGAGCCGCAGAGGTGCGTGAGACGGTTTGGGAGATGAATGATGATGAGTCCCGGGCTGGGCCAGTGGAAGCAGCGAAGCTTGGGAGAATGATGCTGCGAAGTTGAAGTTGTCCAGGCGGATACGATGACTCTGATAAAACTTCGACAGTGGACGAGGAAAAGAGAGAAGAGTGCTTAGGCATGCGTTGTGGAGGAATACAGTAGTTATGGTTTTCCTAGTTTCAAAGGTGGACGCTTTGTTCGCTTGATACCATTGGAAATTCTATTTTTATTTATTTAATAAGGAAATGGTAGGGCTCAGGTGTGAATAAAATAAAGTGAAGTGATTAGAATATTAATAAATGTATATTTAAAATAGTAACCCCTGTTTTGCGCGAGGTAGCTGCAAAAAGGGGTGGGTTTATTAATATAGAAAATTTTATTTTCACTTTTATTTAGTAGAGTGAGATGATAAGGCTCAGGTGTGAATAAAATAAGCTGAAGTGATTAGAATATTAATAAATATATATTTAAAATAGTTTAATAATAACAAGTTAAACGACTTTTCAACTTTGCAACTACGACGTTCTTACTCGACTCTCTTTGAGCCGCGAGCTAGCATTTTCCCCGTCATACATTCTTCTAAACATTCATTTCTTCTCTTCCTAATTCTAAATTCTAATTTCGCGTTTTGGATTTGTTGTGTAAGGTATTCTTCAACAATTTTTAGTTTGAAGATCAAACGTATGTGCTTGGTTGGGAATACAGATCGTTAAATTATTATTGTTATTATAATAATACGATTTCACTTGATTCAGGATACTTTAGTAAATATATTATTGTATTATCCAACAGCGTTTATTATAATCTTTTAATTATAACGCTTCGCAATTTTATTTTACCTGAATTGCGCTCGTCTGACTATGAAGGCTGCATCTACTGCGACCAAGTTATTACTTCTCCTAGAAAACAAGCAAAGTTAATATTCTCCCGGTGTACTAATATTGATTATGCGATTAACGAGCTTAATTGAATTTAATTTCTAGGAGTACAGATTTTTTTGCGAACATCTATTATCCGCGTAAACGTTCGAAACCTTTTTTTTCCGCCTATCTGAAATTCTGCAGCGAACCGACCGTTGTCCGAGGACGATTTAGAATCTACACAGGCGCAACGCGACGCCATAAAAGAAAGTGAAATTCGATCGTAAAGTCACGGAGGAAATCGTCGGTCGTTAATTATGCAGGTCGTTCCTTTCGGGAGTCTCCTTAATTGCGATTCCGTTTTGATTGATTGCAATGACGTTGCTGTTCGTGGAAGCGCGCATACCGTGGAAAAAAGACATCGATTAAACCGTGTTGGGATGCAAAAGAGGGAGCGGACGTGCCAGAAGAATGAAGAAAAATCGACGCTAGAAAGTTAGACCATAAACAATATTCTACGCCTCGGACAAATTTATCTCTATCGCAACGTATCCGAAACGAGACCTCATTATACTATCAAACGCGATATCGTGTACGTAGAAGATTATAAGTTTCGAATCTTAAGCTTTGCAACAATGCGTACAGTGGCGGACAGAAGCTTAAAACATAATTTGATGGGTCGCAAATATTATTTATCTATTTTTTTTTATTGTCATTATGGTAAGACCTTATTTATTGATTAGCATAGAATACAAATTTTATTTATACTAAAGCGAGATTTTGTCGGGTTGTCGGGCGGTGTGCAAATCATGGGGCGGTCGAGGAAGGAAGATAGTTGACGAGTAACATTTGACGAGTAGTAGTTGAAAGATGGTAATAACCTTCTCTGTAATAACCGATTGTATTCTTGATCTCTTTTCATAATAAATCTTGCTGCAATATCTTTTCATAATAAATTCTGCTACGATACTGTTACTTCTTATTAATTAATTTCTTCCTTTTCTATGACCCTTTGGTCTTAAACTTTTGTCCGCTACTGTATCTATTACCAGAAATGCATAAAGCATCCATGGCAAAAGAATCGCCGCTTTTTAAAGCATCCTCTCCAAATTTCTCACGGTTTTGACAAAATCGTGAAAGGGTTAAGCTTCCTCGACCACTTCGAGTGCAATCGACAACGAGGACTGAAGTACGATCACTCAAACCCTTGAAGAAAGCAGCCTAACCCAAACTTCAATTTTGCTACCCAAAATGCCCGACGCGCTCGAGCCTCGGAAAGCCGAAACAAAACGAAGAGATGTTCCCTCTTCGACGGACGAAGAATCCGTACTTCACTTAAAACACTCGACGCACTCGACAAACCGGGCAGAGTCCGCACGGGCAACAAAGTTGATGATGAACCCTCCGATTCTCACGCGTGCTGCAGAACCGCGGTGCGTGCGCTGTCAGAGAGCACACCGGAATAAATCAATAGCGGTATGCAAATGCTGAAGTCACAATGGGGCAGCGCGGACGATTGAGGAATCGTGGCGGAGGCCGGGTAATTTTCCCACGTGCCCGTCGGTTATCCGCTCGGCTCGCGCGCTCCTGAGCGTCGTTTAACCAATGTCGTTCTGCGATATTTCCCGCATTGCTCGGCTGTCCGTTTAAGTGTCCTCGACTTTGGCCACTTAACCCTTTAACACTATTCCTACCGACACTTCATATAAACTTATTCCTACCGCGACATTCCTACGTAAGACGGACTACAAATTTTTCTCAAAAAATAAACAATGAAAAAAGAAGTGAATACTGAAAAATGTATTATACGAATGATTTGAGAAGAAGAATATTTGAGAAGAAGTCTAAAGTTTAAAGGCGATTCAATTACGTTGAATCGATGAAATTCTAATCGAAATTTCAAAAACGGTCATTTGACCGGTTGTGGTAGGAATGGTGTTAACTGCCACGCCGAAATCACATGTTTCGCTCAGGACGCCATGGGAGTAGACAATACTTCATAGGAATTAATATTTTATTTTCGATATTCTGATAAAAATATAGATAATGAAAATAATAAAAATAAAATACAGACGGACACCGGTGTATACCGGCGCGGTGCATAGTTGCTGGCGGTGCAGTTATGCGACCGGGGCACCTATGCGCCTCAGCGCGCATCGCTGCTCGCAATCAACATACTTGGAAGCTGCAGGAAAAGCGCCAGAGGACTCTGATAGCGTTCAATAGTGCTGGATTGTGATTCGCGTTGGTTACTTTGTTCGTTTGTATATATACAATTAAAGTAAAAACATGGAAAGGATGAAGTAGAGATCGTTGATGGTTCCAAAGTATTTACTAAGCGTAGTACAGTTTGAGATGCGATTTGAAGGTTTGAATCGAAATTTGGATCGAATTTTGAGACAGTTCTGATGATTTGAATGTAGAAAGTAATTGTATACAAAATTTTCGCATTTTCAACTGCATACAACCAACTGCATATGAAATGTCAACGTAAACGAATGAAAGTCAAATTCATTGCACGATCAATAATATAAAATCATTGACAGCTCGATCAGAATGGACCTGGTTCCGTCCTTTTAGGGTTAATAAAGAGGATTTAAGAGGTTTCCTCAGAAACAAAAATTTTACAGGTGCATCGTATCGTTTCCACATGTGTCTCCTGCGTATCCTTTAGCTCCCTCGATCGTTAAGATCGAGCTGCGTGTATCGACAATTATTCCTTGCTGCCGATGCGTTAGCATTAATCATACACCGGGTATACGTCATCAATACTCGTATTTTCCGTTTCTATGAAAAGTAACGCTCTCCGACGGAGAGCTCTCTGTCATCCGTTCCCATCGAGGACACAAGAGGAATATAATTTCCCTCCGCGCGGTCCCGCGCCGCAGCGCCGTTCAATCTGAGAAGAGCGCGGAGTTCATACGCGTTCATAAATAAATCAGCAAGTGGAACATCGAGGATGTATCAAGGAAGGTCCATAAACGTCTCTCGATCCTCCTCGCCTAAGAGGCAGCTGGGCGCGCGCGACCGGGCACGCTGAAAATGGTCCCGGGGAAAGCGAGAGCGGGGGTCGTTGTTTGAAAAGAAAGTTTTAAAGGCTAGGTTAGAAGGAGGGTCTCGATTTCTTCTTCTCCCATGAGGTGTCCCCTCCTGGCCGCTTACACACGTTCTGTACATGTATTTCCTGCATCCGCGGCGGCGGCGGCGGCGGCTCGCAACAACGGACAAAATTTACGCCGCGAGCGTGCAAGAAGCGCGCCGCTCATAAAGCGCATGGCATAAATCAGGAGTACCTACCACCTCCCCCGATCTCCTCGCCCTCTTCGCCCAACCTTCTCTCTCTTTTCATCTTTCTCTCTCTCTCTCTCTCTCTCTTTCTCTTTCTTTCTCTTGTCTCGTTCCTACTGCGACTTCTCGCGATTCGATTCTCTCTACCGCGGCAGGTCGCCGGTGACTTTAAGTTCGAACGGGTCGAGAAGCCCCGACGGTAATTACCTCGGGACGCTTACCGAACCGACGTGGACGTCGGTTTATAAATTACACCGTTCCGTTGCTCGTGACCGAGTTGTTGATCTTGTCATCCTCGATCGGCGCTGGCTCGCTAATTAAAAAGGAACACGAAGCGAGGCTCTCGGAACTGTACACGGTTTTTGTACGGCTGGAAATGTAAACGGGGCCTATTGAAATTCGGTGTCACATGCCCGCGGATTTACCGAATACGATTTTGGCGAGGAGCAAACGACAGAGAGAGAGAGAGAGAGAGAGAGAGAGAGAGTTCTTGAACTGTTTAAACCGTTGCGTTAAAGAACTTTATGAAAATGGTACCGTTTCGCTGGCGAGTATCGCATTTCAAGTGTAAAGGATTAATTTCCTTAATGATATTGATATATTCGACTACAAAAATTTGATATTATTGAAAAATATACGCTTCTATTTACGTTCGTTTATAGTGCAGGAATGCGATCGAGTGAGAAAGGTTTAGAAGTTTCAGACTTAAAAGGGCAATATAAATCATAGTATTATAGTTTGTAAATATTATTTATATATACATTTTTATCGTTACTAAGTTAGAGTATTATTTATTGATTAACAACCAATACAAAATTCGTTTATCGTGCTATTTTCTTATAAATCAATTAATTGCAACTGTAAATTCACTGTAGTAGCTACGCTTCCGAAAATTTACCATAATCCTTACTATGATTATCAAGGTTTTTGTTTACCTCGCATTAGGTACATTTTTGCGTAAATTGCAATTTGATTTCTTTGTTGCAAATAAGTGCACTCTAATCTAGTGTTCGGTTAGGCCCGGATACATTTCTAGCAATTTATCGACGTTCGAAATATTCGCGTGTCGTTGCTCGCCCTAGGGACATGGACACACGGCCCCTGGAAACGGCCACGGGGACCTGTGGCGAATTACAAGCCGGTACTTTGTCAGTGTGACACGTGACTAGCGGCAAATGAAGCGAGTTACGCGCGACCAGGCCGCATCGCTCCGTGAAAACGTCGTCTTAGTTCCGCGAGCGAGTGGCACGCGTTAGAAATCGTCCGTTCGTAACTTTACCTGTTCCCGGTAACTATCGTTCCCTGGCAACTTCCTGTTCTACTCCTGTTGCTTATCAGGATACGTTCGTTAAGTGAACGTGCACGTTTAGAGTGCTCGTGGACGCTGCTGTTTTCCCTCGGATAAAAAGCTGAGATTTATCTGAATGGCGCTAGAGACACGGCGTTTTATTCTCGATTTTCTTTTCCTTCGTTGTGAGATTAGCGAAGGAACGCTGAAATTAAACATTATCGAAGACACGTGGCTTTTAATAATAGATCACTCGATATTTACCGTACTTTGAAATGAATTCAACAACATTCACTGAAAATATACTGCTTCTTGTTAGTAACAATTTTAAGCGATTAACTTCTTGGGCTCCTAATTTTATCAGTGATCAACTAAATTTATAATTACAGCCCTTGGTAAATTGACTTGACTCGTTAATAAATTAATCAGACAATTCGCTTCCTTTCTATTAAATCTTTATTGGAAATAAAATACGTTCTAACGAATAAATAAAAATCGATCTCCTCAAAGAAATATTTATGCGAGATCAAGCTACGAGCTGAAGAGATTCTAGGAACGGGTCAAGTGTTTCACCCTGTATGTAAGAATTAGAGGAACCTAACAAACTGCGTCTTTTAGTCTCTTCTATTCATTCGAGTCTTGCCTTTCGCTGCACAGATATCGGATTCAAAAGGGTATATCTTCCTTTAGAAATAAAGTTTAGTAAATTCTTAAAAAAAATCTTTATTTATCTTTATTTCTTCCCTTTTAATCCATAATCTCCAATATCCTTGATCAAAACAGGAACACATTTTTTACCCACCTACCTTCCTATGAAGAATATAATACAAAAGTCACCCAAAAGTGGGCCGCGTTAACTGAAACGTGTTAATACGTCGATAAAACAAATTTATCTACGGTATCGATCGGATTAGAGAAACGTTAGACACGAAGCCTCGAGGCAGGTAAAAGCGGAATCGAGCGGGGTCGTGGTCTAAGAGCGACATCCCGGAGCGTGCAGCGCGCGGATTTCGTGCCCGGGGAATGGCGCGCGTCCAACGTGACACAAACCCATGGTCCCCGTGGTAGGGAGGGATCCCCACCTGATCCCGTGAAGTCTCGCGCGACCGAGGACGAGGCGAAATCGCGCGTATCGCCTAACCTCGCGACCCACGCCTCGCGACAATGTTACACCCGACGCTTTCACCGGTCAGACCGAGGCGAACTATCGCCGGAATAGCTCTTAACGAGCGAGCGGCTGTCGTGCAGCTGCTCGATCCAAAGCGAGCAGAATTTTAAGAACGAGGTAAAAAGAGAGTTTGATGGAGATTGTGATGGGTTCGAAATTGAGGCAGCTGGATATTCGGAGACTTTTATCGGGGTTAAAATATTTTAACCTCTCGTCGAGGCACGTTGCTTTGTTAGCTTTACTTAATTTATTTACAGATACCTGGATTAAGTGTTCGAGCGTTCGATAGAAGTTGCATTAAATTTAATATTCATCGAAAATTTAGGTACATATCTTTAATTGTTTTATAGAGCAACGCATTCTTTTAATTTTCCCGATTTCGTATCTTCGCGTTACCATCATGTATCTTAAGCATTTCGATATTTGATCAAATCAGCGATCTAAGTATCTCCATTTTTACTTCGAAACACGCGTCTATCTTCCGTTCCACGACTCGCTTTCAAACTAACTTCGCCCTCCGAGAAACAAAAGACAAGCCTCGAAACTCGGTCTCACCAAACCCATTCGCGTAACCATTAAACACCCTGAACATACGATCCCTATAGATCGTTGCAAAATAAAAACGAGCCGCTATCCATACAGTTGTAAACCAATAAAACCTCTCAATGGACTTACTAAGGTCCAATACTCGATAAAACATTCCCCGTGCCTTCGAAGTTTCCCTCAACGCAACCTAAAACGACCCTCCCAACGGTCTAAATTTGCGAGCGGCCGCACTAGCATAGAAGATTCTCCTCGAAGCTTGACCATCCTCGTCGCGTCGTCTAAGGTGCACCTATGTATCCGCAGAGGCGGGGTACAGGCGGCTGGGTGACCCGCGTTAGACTTTCACCCGCACTCGCGGCGACCTCACGCATACTGCGAGCGGACTCTGCGGCATAGTCGAGCGTCTCACGGACACGGACGACACCGTGCGCACGAAGAAAGGAGGCAAGAAGGCACCACTACACACCGTGCACCCAACGTGATCACGCATGCACGCACGCACGCACGCACACCAAGGACGGTGCGCGAAGTAGGGAAAAAAGGAAAAGGACGAAGAGGAGAGGCAGCCAGCAGCCAGCGTGGCCGTAGACAACGGCGAGAGAACGCGCCGCCCGGGAGGGACGAGGAGGCCGTTCAGCTGGAGGTGGAAGCGCGGACGGTGAAGAAGGAGGATAAACCGGCACCTGTACCCTCATAACGTATAGCCGTGCCCCTCTCGAGCGGACGTCTCCGCTCGTGCACACGCATCCGCGGGTGTCGGACCCTGCGTTCGCCGTTTGTTTGACGGCGGGAAGGCGCAGGGCCGTCGCGCGACACCGACTGCCTCTCCACCCCTCTCGTTTCCTCTCGTTGATCCTTCCACCCCCTTCTACTGTGGCTGTCCCTCGCCCGTCTCCCCCCCCCCCACCAACCCCGGCCAATAATCCCTGCGCCGTGTCTACGCCAGTGGAAGCCATCCGTCAGGGGTTCGAGATCTCGCGCGAGGATATACGGCCCTGCGGTGGATGGCCTCGCAAAGAGAACGTTCTCGCTGCGTCTCGCTATTTGTCTTCCTTGCCGTTGATATCCGATACGCCGGCTACCTTCCTCGTCTTCGGCCGTGCTCTATCGGCAGCGGGGATGTACCACGGGGGAACGGCTGCGGGGGGATGGCGGGGGCACGTTTGTAGAGATTCTAGGAGGAACGCGGGAATTGTATCTTCGAAGTTCGTTTCGCGGCGGGGAAAACGGGGTTTCTTGGAGAGTTCAGAGTGGTCGGTCGATTTGTGGTCGTAGAGAATTTAAGATGGCGGAGAAATGGATATCCTAGGAATTAGGCTTTTAACGATTTGTAGATTCCTTCGAGCAGTGAGACAACAGGTTTCTTTAGCGTTGATTAACGAATCTTTGATATCGTTATGGGTGATGAGAGAATTCGATACTCGATCGATCCCTAGAGGCAGCTTCGAAACCTTCGGTAGCTCGTATCCGCTGGCAGCTACTTTATTTGAGATATAAAGCGAGAATCGGGGAAATTTGTTAGGATAGGACGGAAAAATGGCGGACGCGTGGGACGAAGCTACGGCCCTGGGAAGCACGTACGCGATGCTGCGCATAGAAGTGTTCGTCTATATATAAAGCGTAGGCGGCGCTCCTAGCAGGTGCTCATTAGATTACAGGGACGATGTTCGAGATGTTAGCCACCTTTTACTCACTGCTCGAGAGGCCTCCACGCAAGATTGGGATCTCCATGGTGTTCTCTCCTCGACGTCGTTCGGGACCACCGTCTCCTGTTCTTCCCTTTCCCTGCGAAACACCGTGCGCCTCCTCCATTTGTTCTTCTTCCGTTCTTTCTCGTCGATGTTACCGATTTTTGCTACTTAAGAGATCCCTACAATGCGAATTCAAGCTGGATCAGGGTACGCCTTGAGCTTCTGGTTACTTTGAACACGAACGAGTCACCGTTGCAAATGAAACTCTTCAACCCTATTACAAGTAACGTTAATATAAACAAAATTTCGAGTGAAATAATTATCGCATGATTAACGCTTCTGTATAGTTTCGAATCGCTTCGTTCAAATAACTATTCAAATAAGCTTATCAACAAACTCGCAGAATAAATTCAACATTTCCAAATTCTATTATATTTTATCGCACTTCAATTTTACCATCTTTATTAACTGCGATTACAAGCTGCACAATTCTACAAATAATATGCAAAAGATTGCCTTAATCGGTAATCCTAATAAGGAGCGATTATGGGATGGATCAGGTGTTCAATGATGGGTTGACAAAATACGCCAATAAATATGGCGTCCAAGTGCAAACGCGCATACAGGGAGCCTCCCCCTGTTATCGCTCGCTGGCTCCTATAAATTCTGACCCGCATCCTTCGCCCCTCTAAAAATATGTCGGTCCTTCCGTCTGACGGTCGTGTCTCTTCTTCCGCAAGGGGACCTGGTCCACATGAAAGCCACGCGAGAATAAAGGGACGCCCTCGGGATCCGCGTCCTGGATCGGTATCAGGAATAGAGGACGCAAGGGCGCCGGTGGTGCGTTTATCACAGCAGGAAGTCACCATACAAATGATAATCTAAGCTCGAGCATCCGTTTTACAACTCGTTTCATTTACAGAATCCTGAGACACTTTTTGTTTCTTGTAAATTTTAATAGTAACGATATAAATATAATATAATATAATAAAGAAGGAATATGTACATTATAATTATGGTTATAATTATATAATTCTCATTTGCTCATATTGTTTCACTCACTAATTAACTACTCTCAACTTCGCTTAAACTTTTCTATACCACTATGTATTAGGGGGATCGGAAAGTAAGTCAGACGCGGAATGTCTGACTACAGACGATCCACTTCTACTCGCCCCTTCGTTACGCGTTCGTCCCGGGCTACGTAATGCGACACATCTTTTTACAATAGAGTCTCATACATTTATTTCGAACGTCTACACGAGATTTAACAAACAATTAACGATAATTTATCAATACCTCTAATTAAATTTCATCCAGATTGAAACAAGGGTTCTACTATTCTTCGAATCATTTCACTTTCGTGAATGTTTCACTATAACTACACTACAATCTTTTCACAATAGATTCTGGTTGGGTTCGGGTTATCTTTGAATTAGGTTGGCATCGTTTTGCTCAAATTAATTAGCTTCCCCTTCGCAAAACCTGATTCATTTTCATTACCTCTGATTTGAAAGTTGTACACCATTTCCCTGAAATTTCTCATAAAACTGAAATTGAATTTGTTGGATTCTTTATATTGAACGAATCACACGCAGTGGTTTTACTGTAAGTAATTTAATTGTTGCAATATACATACTCTGAACACGTGTCAATTGGGTAATGGTTCTTTTCTTTGTTATTATGCTAATTATCATCGGTATATCGTACTTATATCTAATACATCAAATTCCTAACTTATCGATAGCCGTTTACAGTTACCATTTTAACGAAATTAAACAGAGTATCTTTCTCAAGTTGCTTCCTCGTTTGTCACGAGGTCACTGAAACGTCCTGTAGCACCGAAAGCGCAGGCGTGCGCGCTACCGTCAGCTCGGGCGCGCGCGTGTGAGCCCGCGACCCGGGCGCCGGGCCCAGCGACTTGAATTTGTCGCTCCATATCTCGTCCCGGAATTTATGAAAGCCGGCCTCGCCATAATTTACGCGGGCAGAGTCGCGCGCAGTAAATAACGCCGGACAAAGCGACGGTGGAAGGTGCAGGAGGACGGGCCCACAGCGGCACAGCCCGGGGAATTCAGGGCCCCGACCCTCGAGCGGAATCGGTAACGCTCCCTCCCTGCTATTTCACGGCAATCCTTTCCCCTTGTGAATATTTTTCAACCTATTCCTTCTTTTTTTCGTCGAAGCGCACAGGGAAAGGGAACGGCGAAACGTGGACGCGATTAACAAAACTTGACTTATCTTTCGGGAGGTTTTTCAGAAGCAAGGTTTTACATATCAGTATTCATATTTTCCAAGTTCATTTTAGCTTATAAGCTTTAAGTTACTCCTTCAGTTTCATTAAGTGCTATTTCACTCGTCAAATTTTACTTTTTCGTGTTATTATCTTTCTCAGAGTGTTTACAATGAAATTACTTCCATGTTTGGATAATCTGCTGTTTCACTGGTGTTCCTATATTTCTACTGTTTTTGGAATTTTCTATGCTTACAAACTGTATGGGAAAAATTGCAGTGGAACCTCGACTATAGAAAGTAATCCGTTCCAATAAGCAATTTCTGGGACCATTTACAGGACAAACAAACGTTCTAAAATGGCAATCACCGATTTCTACAAAACTTTAATGTTTTCTCCAAAAACATTTCACTCTTACCCTCTTTTTACTAAATTTCTGTTAAATAATATTCTAACAGTCGACGTTCAACTATATTCCTTTTATAAAAGAAAAATATTCAGGAGCACTTCAAACTTTCTTCCAAGGAAACCATTAATCCTCTTCGTCGTTCAACGCAAAAGCAAGCTCACTTCGCTAACCTACACCGATTAACCGATCGCGTCCGATCGATCACCGCGCCCCTGTACACGTGTGTCCCCGCTAGATCGTGATCGAAATCTCTCCTAGCCACCGATCCTAACCCGATTATCCTGGTCCGATTTCCAACGGAAACCGGGTCACCGGCCGAAAGCAGTTTCGTTCAAACGCGAAACTGTTCCCCTTGCGCGCGTAACGCTCGCTTCCGCGAGAAGGTGGCCGGTGCTCGGATCGAAGTCACGGTGCACAAGCTCGAATCACCGAACAGAATCTAATTACCGCCTAATTAGGACGATCGTGTATCGTCGAAGCGATTGCATCGGACAACGAGTTAAGGAGCGGTGCACGGCCCCCGGCCGATAGGCCATATTTCCTCCCCGCGGACCACTTTCGGTACACGGTGAAAATGATTAGCGACAAAGCGGGGCGACTCGAACGTTAATTACCGCTACACACCGTGTGATACCGTTCCAGATGCTTTTCGCTGCCGTTGCAACGAGTTCGCACGGGCTGATCATGCGACGGTGGCACGACGTATACCGGAGCTTCCGTTGAAAAGTATCGCGGTATCCTTCTTAACGAAGATCTCCATCGTGAGTGGAAAAAACGAAATTAACACAGTCCATTCAAATATACAGGAGACATCAATCGACGAAACACAAAGACGATTGCTTCAAATTTTTTGTAACATTCTCTTGTTTTTTAACCGTAACACACATAAATCATACAGATCATACATCGCCACATTCTTTCCACTGCTTGAACCTTAACAAAACGATATCACAAGCTCTTTATCGGAGACTATAACTCTGTTACTGACAGTTATTGTATAACTGCTGCGAGATTAGTGGTTACTCGTACCTTCTAATCGACAAACTTAGAAAGGCGTTCAATATTCCAATGTTTTCAAATATTTTGTAATGTACAGAATAATTCCGTTGAAGTTTCGAAATAATCTGTCAATACTCCTTCGCATACGACGAAGTTATCGTTCCCTTCTACCTGCCCGTAAAAATGGCTCGGTCACGGGACCGTCGGACCCGTTACTTAATTCTATTAACATAATCGAACGACTGATCTAGCGCGTCCTCGCGAATGAGGCCTGAATTTCGCGTCCCCGTCGGCTCCTGTAATGTTCCTCGCGTTGGCAATCAGCGGAGGAATAAAGTTGTGCGTCCGCAAACACTCGTGGCTTGCCTGCGGTGCGTTTTAAGAGAGACACCGGGAACATGGCTAGAGAAGACAGACAGGGGGGTTCGGAGAGGCGGAGGGGATAGAGATGCAAGAGGGAGACCCAGTAACTGGCGGCCAGCCGGCTTAATGACGATGTTAATTAATATATTTGAAGCGTCGGCGACGCGGCGAGACGGCACGAAACCGCTCGCGCCGATTAGCATAAGCAAACCCGGCGAGCGAGCGCTCGGTGCGCCGCTGGAAGTGTTAATTCCTGGCTAGGTCGCCGCGCGGTCAGGTGATCTTCCCGCGGAAAAGGGTAGGACGTGGACGAGGACGGAGCAAGATACGCCTAGCACGGAGGAATGAAATCTCGTCGCGGAAAGGATACGGCGTTTGGAGGATAGAATTTTAATTTTTGAAAAATTGTGCGGCGAAGAGAAGGAGTAGCGAAGGAAAAGGATTAGGACGCGGTGTGTTTCGTCTGGGGCTTGCTAGTGGAGGCTCTGCTCTTTTGCGATGGATTTTAGCTAACTTAGCAGGCTTTTATCGCCTGAGTCTGATTCTTTAAAAGCTGTGGCTGTTGTGGAAGAGAGAAGGAGAAGGAATGGGATACAAAGTTCATACAACTCAGTTTTTAACTCTCTGAAGATTGTTCTCTCGAATCCCTCATGACGTATCGCTGAAGTGTTGCTATATTTTAGGGACCGTGTTTTATGTACACCAGAGGTGCTTCATTTTTGGGATCACCCTTTCAGGTTCTTTTAGTTACGTCGCTTCATGAATTTATGAGCCCACCTTATCTTTTTCGTTTTCAAGCTTCTTCTTACAAAGATTTACATCTTTCGTGCAGTTTTCTTACTTCTTAATTTTCTCCTTCGTACATGCACTTAACCAAACAATACCGGTCTTGCTTCTACCACCGTGGAGCCTCCTCATGCATCTTCCATGAGTCTCTCGGATCGTTCAAATTTTTCCTTCTCCCTTCTTGACTATTCTTCTTCTTCAAAGATTCTTCTGTCTCCCCCGTTCCACCTACCTTTCACATATCCCTCTTTACAGTCTTAAACTTTTGTCCACTACTGTATACGAGTTCCTTCCTATCCCTGTGTCTAAATCATGGGCCTGCTAGGTAGTCTCACGAATGAGTCCACTAGCAGACCCCGGACGAAACACCCCTTCCCATTCCTTCTGC
Source organism: Tetrapedia diversipes (assembly GCA_033822845.1). Taxonomy (NCBI): domain Eukaryota; kingdom Metazoa; phylum Arthropoda; class Insecta; order Hymenoptera; family Apidae; genus Tetrapedia; species Tetrapedia diversipes. The sequence continues at coordinate 147,724 of JAOPTO010000605.1, read as the reverse complement.
TTCTCCTCCTCTCTTCCACACCAGCCACAGCTCTTCAAGAATCAAACTCTGACGATAAAAGCCTGCTAAGTTACAAAATCCATCGCAAAAGGCGTCTGCATCAATTAGAACGCCAACCGAAAAAGAAGACTTAGAGACCTAGACGAAGTCGTAGAAAACGAATCGAAGGTGAACGAAAGTGGAGTTTCCAGCAGAACCAAAGAACGAGACCGAAGCAAAAAAAAAAAGAAGAGGGCACGATCTCGTGTGACGGCGAAGCGCGAAACGACGCGTGTGTTCGTCGCGACGCAACTCCTCTTAATGGGAGCCGAGTGCTCGGCAAACAAAGTCGCATTAGTGCGCACCCGATCCATTAATGAAATCAAAACGAAACTCAACACAGTGAGAAGGAGAGGGGCATAGAGAGGGGAGAGGCAATCTCAGTTCTCGTTCCTTTTGTTGGATTGCGTCATTAGAAGCGACCACAGTCCACACGGTGGATCCACCGTGGGATCAGGCCGCACACGCCCGCCGGTTATGTCACACAGGCATCATTTCATCCGTTTACGTCTTCATGCGGCCGTGCACGTCCCCGCGTTTCGTCAGAGCTGGTGCACGCGCGCCATTAATGCGCGTAATAACAGCCACGAGCAACGGTCGACGGATCTCGCTGGTATAAATTACGAGCGGGGATGGATATCGCCGGTTCGTTAGCCGGGAGCTGGTGCTAGCGGGGTGAGAAGGTTTGCTTGCGTTCGTGAGCCAGCACGAGACGTGTTTTCGCTGAAATTTTTGATTTGGGAGATGAATAATCGAAGAATGATGGATGTTCCATCGGAACGTTAGTTTTGTGAGTGCTGGTTTTATACGTGCGAGAGACAGAGAGAGAGAATGAATTTAACCCTTTGCGCTCGAGAGGCCAGTGTTCGCCATTTAACAATATTAATTTCAAAGATTTTCAAGTACAAAATATTTACTAACATTCACTTAAATTAAACTTCATTTAGTTCATTTAAGTCGTATACTAAAATTTATACATATGATTATTTAACCTCCGGGTCTGACCAATAAACAAACTAATTGAAGCCTGAAAATTTGTGAAACTATCATTTGCCGACTAACAGGCGCCTTTCGAGCGCAAAGGGTTAACGAGTGAGAGTCCTGACAAAAGTTGTACTACTGGATGCCAATCAAAAAAGTGTTTAACAAAATACATATTTCTTTCGATATGCTAAGAATAATTTAAGTAATTAGCTTATGCGTGCCGTGATACATAAAGAGACGTTGACAGTGGGCTGGTCTACGTAATCGTCAGAGCGTAAAACATTCAAGAGTCAAAGCAATTCCGAGGATGCCGTTTTTACCGAAGAGAATAGATTCTCTAAATATTAATTGAATTATAAACTGCCAGCTGCTTCATTCTGAAACGTTCAACAATTTCCAGCGAGAGGAAAGCTAATCTCGGTCTCAGTATCATCTATAATACTCGATAAATCTGCCGCGGCATCGTCAACCGTAAGTTCCCATCGTTTCCCTCGGGATCGCTCAATCAGCTGGCTCTCGAAAGCACTTGTCACTCAATCTTAATCTCACCGTTCTCCCTGGTTGCGCAAAAACCGATTAATTCACGCGCGCGCACTACCGTAACGGCCAATCTCGCAACCACGGGTTACCCGGGTGCCTCGATTAGACGGCCATAATTTAGCCGTCGCTGGGACTGCCGTTAAGATTATTTTCCATATTTACGGTGTTCCCCGGGCAGGCGATAAAGAAGGAAAGAGAGCCGGCGATACCAGAGGACGCGAGAGGCGAGATCGGTCGCGGGCTCGATTTCCATTTGAAAACCGGCGGACAGCCGAGTCGATGCGTCTTCTGGTAACAATATTCCTCTTCCCCGGATAATTTATCGCCGCAGAGAGTTTCTAAGTCAGCGTTTCAATAATTCTATGCGGAGGCATCGATCGGTAGGGTCGCGACATCGATACGAGTCCTCGTGAAACGCGTACATCAATTATCGGAAGCAAATTAGAATCGATTTTCAATCTACAGGCTAATTTTTTCGCTAATCTGAAATTAATATTGTGGGAATTCGATCGGGTGGGTGCGAGTTTAGGAAAATGTGAAGAGTGCTTGAGTTAAGGGATAGCCGTGTCAACGTAGAATTTTGAGGCGCGAAAGATGAGCACTGAAGAAAACGTCACGACTGAGGAATTTTTGGTGAACGTGACTGAATGCATTAACTGATAAAGAAATTAGAATTTGGAATTAGAAAAGGAGGAAATGAGTGTTTGGAAAAATATATATCGGAGAAAAAGAGTGTGATTCTGAAGGAAGTAAGAACGTCATAGTTGCAAAGTTGAAAAGTCGTTTAAGTTGTTATTATAAAACTATTTTAAATATATTATTATATTCTAAGTACTTCACTTTATTTTATTCGCATCTGAGGCCTATCATCTCAGTTCACTAAATAAATCAAAGTAGAATTTCCTATAATATCGTGAATATTGAGATGGGGTGTGATTGTCTAACAATAACTTCATTTTTATCTTCTTAGAATTTGTTTTTTTTTCGACACACTGTGTATATAGATCGCACGAGAGATCTAGCAAATAAAATACCAGCCGCCCGATTTGTACGCTATTAGCACCGAGAGCGGATCTCCGATCGCGGCAACATAATTCTCGTAGGATCGCGCGACCGTTACTCCGTGAAAATCGGCCGTAAAAAGCCGTTGGCTAGCTCGTCCTCCTTTTATTGCTCCATTCTTCCGCGGCCACCTACTAACGACGACCTATCCCTATCGGCCTCGAGTTATGTCTACGCGTAAATTCCCTTATCTCTTCGAGATACAACCTGCTGCTGCCCTCGCTCTGTTCCTCCTCCGCTTCGTTCCACTCTGTCCCGTGCAGTTTCCCCCGATTACGGAAGTCTTTCGTGATAAAGCTAGGCTAGGTCTCCGAGTGAAACGCAGGCCGATCGTGTTTTCGGAGCGAGGCTCGCTAGCAGCCAACGAAAGTGGGCTAAAGAACAGCCTGGTGCTCGTTACCACTCGGCTTCTAAGGACTGCACGGATCTGTGGCCTTTGGACGGAACGCGTGTATTTATGGTGCACTTAGGTCCACGCACTTGAGGCGCATCTTGATGCCGTGGGTGGATACACGACGGCATGAGATTGAAATTGAAAGGTCGCCCGATCGCGGAGGATTCGCGAAGGAACGTGTTGAGATATGGTCAAGGTAGGCGGTGCTGTTGAAAGAATTACACTGAGAAAGTTAGCTTTTCCGTGTCGAGGGCGTTTTCATCGGTTGATGCAGTTTAACGCTAGAACTACCGACAGTTGTACAGTACTTATTTGGATGGAAGAGATGAAATTGAAAATTACATGAAAACATACCGAATATGTAGATTTGGGAAGCTTCACCACAGTAGATTTATAAAGTTGTTATAAATAAACGTTGAACCAATGTTGAACCAATCATTTCTTCAATTTTTCTTTGCAACCCTATCACACACGTGACATTTTTGTCTCGCAAGATTTGCATATCTCTTTAATACGAACGCACGAGCCATTACAGCTTCCATGTTGCTGGACCAAAATAATTTTCTCTAAGTTCCAGATTTACCCAACAGTTCGTTCGAATCACCGGAAGCATTTTTTTCTGATCCGCTCAATTATCAACGAATCTCGATCGCGGTCTAACAACCCAAGAGGAGTATTCCACGAAACAGAAGAACAGTTGTTCGCCACTCGAGCTCTCGCGAGTTAGCCGCGGTCGCAGAGCCATGAAATTTTATCGCGATGCGATGTACGCTTAATTATTGTAATACCCGGATCGTACGTTGCACGGGGGGACCCGCTTTCGTTCGCATATACGGTATGCCCCTTTATTGCTCCATTCTTTGAAACGCGCCAAGCTACCTAACGACAACGGCGACGACCTATTCCTATCGGACGCGAGTTATGTGCGCGCAAATATCGTTATCTCCTTATTCCTTCGTTCCCCCGTGCTCTGTCCCGTTCCTCCTGCGTCTCGTTCCCTCCTCCTCCTCCTCCTTGCACACACACGGTACTCTCTTTCACTGTCCGCCAGGTCGCTCGTTCTTCTGCCGCGGCGGTTTCCCTGCGCTCTCTCGCGGGTCGCCGATAAAGAATCTCCGCGGACGGTGTAATGTCAGCGGACATTAGAACGAGAATATCGTAACGAGGACGACGGTGGAACCTGGGGAGAAAATGTTGAAATGTTAGGCGGCGGATCGGCCAGGCCAAATGGAGGCTGGAATTCTAATACGGGAGTAGATATCCGGTGACAGATACCCTCTGCCGGGGAGATGGCCGACGCGGGATCGATGTTAACGAGGATCTAAGCCAGTGGAATGAGCTCTGGTTCAATTAAATCCCGATAGAATTATCGTCATACCGACTACGTATCTCGTATTAACGATCACTGGCCTCCGAGCGAAATTCTGGTCGCGCCGCTGCGTGCTTACTTTGTAGTAGGAAGTCCCTGTTAGGGCGCATCACTGGGAAATTGCGGTGATTATGTTCTTCGAACGGATTACATTACGTGCTACGTGATTTCCATGCGAAGCGTTTCTCATAGATTCTCGTTGTGTCTATAAAATCGAACTTTGGAGATAAACGAAGCACATCCAAGCGATTTAAGAGCACGCATTCACGATACGTTACACACTAAAAATTGTAACAGTCGAATCTTCAAAACATAATGAAAGCTCACAGATTTCGAGGCTCTACAAAACGAATATCATTCGTCTTCTTTCGTCGGTGTAACGAATGTTGTTAAAGCGAAGTTTGATCATCCTCCACAGAAATCACTACGTATTAATCCCTAATGTAATCGCACGGGAATGAAATCGTCGGAAGAAGAGCGAAGCGTATAGGTAGGTGAAATTGAAGCTTAGGGTAACCCCTCCTCGCCGTGAGGTCATAATCGAAAGTAAAATAGCAGCGGGATAGGGAAAGAGATTCGTGATGATCGAATGGGTTCCGTGTCGGTGAGCAGGAACTTGAAAATCGATGCATGCCGGCGTACTTTCCAGACGCGAGCCGGTACGTAACTATCCGTGCGCAAGGTGCACGGTATTCTCAACAGTTTCCACCGTGCGCCATACATAATGGAGGTTAGCCGCAGGATGGTAAATCACGGGACGCCATGCGGGCGTAGTTATATCGTGCGTGCGTGATGGAAGATTAGTACGGCATTGTGCGAGCACCGTGGAGGCGAGCGATGATTTATCGCTCACGAAAACCCGCGCAACGGTCACTCCGTCCGCCGCGATCACCGAAATGGATCTTCGATGACAGTCCCAAGAAGGATCGATGCTCCCCGTTCCTATCTGTCTTTCGTCTCTCGAATTTCGCTTCGCGAATTTTTTCGTACACCTTCCATTCATTGGTTGAGAAAAGAAAGTCTTTAAAAAGTAGGAACTTATGTAAAGTTTCAAAGATCGTTTTAGAGGACATTAATGGAGAAAGAGGGGTTGCGATATGTGCAGAATGAGTGTCACAACTCGATCATCTCAAATAGCTTGTGAATTATTGGTTGGGCAATATTGTCTCTATTATTTATATAAATATCGAGTAATACAGCACACGAAATTTATTTATTGCACTATTCCCTGTATATGAATTACTTCATTCTAACTAACTAAGCTAACTCTTTGGTGTTAAACTTCCGTCTGCTATTGCATAGCACTGCGAATAGGTGTTGATTGTAAGAAAACGAATAAACTGATTGTACTATAAACACATGTTGATATAACTTGTGAAGCTCCAAAGTAGCTGAAAAACAAGGAAGACAGATTTAGTTAACTTTGTATCTTCTCAGCTCTGCTGCAGGAAATCTAGCTCAGAAAAGCTTCTTAAATTTTAATTAGAACAGGGATCTAGTTTATACACACCTATAGTCGTGCTTGCGTTGTTTTCATCCGAAATTCAGGTAGAAACGCGACCCAAACCCTCATCTATCCGCGATGGTCGAAAGATTAAGACGTCCTCGAGCAACGAGGCTCACGCGACGATACGATCTGGCGAGCCAACGAAGCGGGCCGATTACTCGTGGAAAACGCGCGTGTTGGTTTAAAGTCACTTAGAATCGTGGAAGAAGCTGCGGCTCGCGAGAACAACGGGCGCACGCGGAAGGGTGCGCGGTCTGCGAAGAGGAGAGGAAAGAAGAGCGCGTTGCTACGAGACAAAACCGCACTACTGTAAATGGTAGCAGCCTGCAATCATCATATTTCTTGATGATGGTCGGCCAGAGCTACGTACGCACGAGGGGACAAGAAGGATAAGGCCGGGGCCCCCGCGGGGGAGAATCGCCAGGCCGAACCGCAAAACCGTTCTGTTCCTTATTGCTCGACCTCCGTGCTCGGCTCTCCTCCGCCCTGCGTCACGGAGCTCTCCGATTGAGACCGCAGAACGCTTAAGAACTCGAGACCGAGCCATGTGAAACAGCCGGGGACGACTTTCGAGCTGATTTCTCCATCGACCCCGACAGAATAGCCGTTCGAACCTAGCGACAACTGGTCCAACGAACCCGAGTTTCGGAGAATTTTGAGGTTGGGGAAGGAAGAAGTGTTTGAGAACGCTGGACTGGATTTTGGTAGTTGGAGAAATAGTATTGTAGATTGTAAGAATAGTAGATGACGACAAATGGCCCCACGAATGCGAGTTTCGGAGAATTTTTAGGTTAGGGAAAAGAAAAGTATTTGAGAACGCTCGACTGAATTTTGGTAGTTGGAGAAATAGTAGATTTTAAGAATAGTAGATGACGACAAATGGCCCCGCATAGGCTACAGTAGAAATTAAAAGAGAGCAGAGATAAACAAAGATAGCACATAACATGTTTTGGCAGTTGGAGAAATAGTAGATGAGTAGTATATAATGCGAGATCCTACAGTGTGAATTTCTATTGCAATCACTGTTTTCGTATAACTCAATTGCATATGCAACGTGATAAACAATAAGATATAAGAAATTTCCACTTTAAAAAGTTGGATTTTGTAATGGAAACCTATTGCAATATAAATTAAAGGTCGCAGAAATTTTGTATATATTATAAAAGTCACCAGTATTACCTTGCGCTTCCAAAAATTCTGTAAAAAGACTAATATTATTCCAAAAAGACTGTAATATTTCCGTAAGAAGGTTAACGTCCAAGAATGCAGAACTTCCGATTAACGCAAGAGGGCCAGGAACCGCAGAACAGAGGAACCGGAGAAGAATACCATTAAATACCGAGACCAGGGCCGCTAACACGAACGAACAATGCAATTTGTAGCCGCGAGGTGGTCCCAGCGAGTTCCCGATTCCTACGCGCTGCGTTTCCACGGGGCTTCTGGACCACTGGGGGGACCGGACAGGGTTGAATACTCCCACGAAATACTGCCAACACCCGCGATCCGCGAAACGTTACACGGGCCAGCGGGGACTACGAACAACAGCGCGGCGGCATTTTTTTCGTTTCGTTCCAACATCTGATTTATGGCGGGAATTCCGTGCACACGGTTACAAACCATTCAGCCGCATTCCATGGGCCCAGCTGCGGGAAAGAAAGTATGAGCGGCGACTTCCGACTGGATTATTCCGCTCTTTACCACCGTGGTTACTCTTGGTTTTCTACAGAATTTTCGTACAATTTTTTTTGGATTCAATACTGTTGAAAAAATTGGTAGAATAGTCTATGGACAATCTTCTGTTATGTCTGTATAACGCGATGTAACTATAAAGGAAACTACAGTATTCGTCATTTCTATTCGACTTAATTACCTGACTGTATAACATTTACTGAGAAAATTTCGTAATTGCTATCGGAAACATTTCATATACTGTAAAGGTTATTTTCACGAAGAACCATATTGTTCTGCTTACGTCAAACATCTCGCCTTACGTTTCGAAGTGTCCCAGAAAATTGAAGCGTAATTATTTTAACACTATCCCTACCGACACTTTATGTGTACTTATTCCTACTGCGACATTCCAACGTAAAACAGACTACAAATCTTTCTCAAAAAATAAACAATGAAAAAAGAAGTGAATACTGAAAAATGTATTATACGAATATTTGAGAATAAGTCTAAAGTTTAAAGGCGATTCAATTACGTTGTATCTATGAAATTCTAGTCGAAATTTTAACAACGGTCATTTCACCGGTTGTGGAAGGAATAGTGTTAAGTCAGTAACACAATTTAGGAATCAGTAAGGACAAATGAATCAGTCTGTATCTAAACCTCCATAAAGTCGAACGTTCCAATATGCGTTGAAGGATAAAAAAATGCGAGATACGATGTTTTGACCTAGTAGAACAGCATACGCAGTGACCGCATATTTAACATCCCCAAGACGTCGACCAAAAAAAAATGTCTAAGAAATAGACCACGATTATTCGAACGAACGATCGAGTGTCCCCCAGCGTGTGCACGTTCCTGGAATTAATCAAGTGGCAAAGTGGGTTCCATTGAACGGATTAAGCCCGTGTTCCAACAAAGTGAAGCGGAGATTTACGGTAGTGAGAAAGGAGGCCGGCCCTTAATCAGGGCAAGGAGGCCGCGTGAGATCGCCGGCCGGAGGCCATGCGTCATTGGATTAAGATTGTATCCAAATTATTCATCCGGTAGACATCGCGCGTGTGAGATAGCCAGAGGAACGGGAGCCAGTTGAACGCGCGAAGGCGTTGCTTCGCGGTAAGCGATAGCACCGGCTGATATATGGGGACCACACAAACCGCGTAACGGGAACCTAAATCAGAATTAATAGCGCCCTCCGCGGGACGTTTTTGGTCCTTGTGCGCGTTTACGCGACCGCGATAGCGTGAATTATATAGAAAACAGGAGGAGCTACAGAGGAAAAGCAAGATGAGATGGAAAGGGAAGCAGGAATAACTATTTCATCTTGGCTTATACAGTTTGATCTCTTAAAATTTCTGCCAAACACGAGGTCCATTTAAGAGGCATGCAAATTCGACGGCAATACAGTTGGATATCATTATGAAACATTTTTCGAGTCAGTAGACAAAAGAGATAACTACTGTGTTGAGGAGATGGTAAGTAGAAGGAATACGATCTCATTGGTGGAAATTTCGTAAAACCTTCTCTAATCAATAGCAATCATAGAGCCGAAATTTTCATATTGTTAGTATTGGTTGAAGAAAGAATAGCGCCTAATAGACTCGTAATCGTCACGTAACGTTGAGCATAATGCTGTATATGCAAATTAAGTGGGATATAGTTATGTCTAGCTACTCTAGAAACTTGATTAGCGTGTTCCCTCAAAACTGTTAGAAACTGAATCGGACAGAGAACAATCCCTCTCGTTCTTGTGTCATTTTTCTTGCCATCGGCTAAACAACCCACAGTAGAAATAGAACACCCTATATACTCGACCTTCCAGCAACAGAACCTGTTCATTTCGATAAATTTATTAGTTTCTTGAATAAAGTGTGAGAATTTCCTGTAGCGCGTAACACCGGATTACAGGCGATCGCTCGTGCTAATCCTTCGGGGGTTCACGGCGGATGCTTGCACGCGTTCTTCGATGATTTAACGCGGTCCGTGATCCCACGATTTGTAATCGAACGGCTGCTTTTCCCATGTGCCGATTAAAGGCTCCGTGTATCGTAACCGGGCGATTACAAGAGGGCAAATGGTGGCTGAACGATCAGCGGGTTACTGGAAAATGATTCGCATGCGCAGGATATACTTGTCCTGACGTAAACTGCCAGGTTCTACGTTCGAAGCGGACTGTAGATTACAAAGGACGAAGTCCTGTTACCGAATAGAAGTCACGACCATCTGCCGGAAGCACGAAGAGCGCCTCTCATTGAAGTAAAGTTGTGGGTGCATGTAGGTCGGAATAGATCGTCCGGTTGGCTGTGACTGTCGTTTATGTAAATTCGTGGGTGGTCTGTCTTTAGCTCGCTGTCGAAGTGATTGCGATTGTTTGATAAGCAATTTTAGAAGATCCTTCGGCAAACAATATTGCAATTAAAATAATTGAGGTGAATCGATGGACTTAGACGTCGGTCGATTTCGTGATGGTTTTTTTCGAGTGCATGCGTCAAGATTCTTAATGATCTAACAGTTTCGCTTAAACTTATCGGTTCAGAAAAAGTTTATCAATCACGCATCAGTGCGCATTCTCGTAATCGTTCAAAAAATAATCGGACACAAGGAAAAGCGGAAGCATAAAAATAAACGAAATTCTATTTTTATTTATTTAGTAGTGCGAGATGATAGGGCTCAGGTGTAAATAAAATAAAGTGAATATTATTAATATATATATTAAAAATAGTTTAATAGTAACAACTTAAACAACTTTTCAATTTAGCAATTAAGACGTTCTTACTTCTTTCAAAATCACATCTTTTCTGCCACGCGTTCGCATTTTCCCCGTCATATATTCTTCCAAACACTCATTTTCTTTCTTTCTAATTCTAACCCTTTCTAACTCGATACATTCATTCGGTCAAGTTCACCCAAAATTCCTCAGTCGCTCAGTTTTCTCGAGTGCTCATCTTTCGCGCCTTAGAAACACTGCAAAGTCTAAGCATTCTACATTTACACGGCTATCGCTCAACTCAAGCGCTCTTCAGCTTTTCCTAAACTCGCCCCATCCACTCGATTGCGTTCCTACAAAAATTCAGTCGACCTCCGTGAAACGTTAAGTTCAAAAAAGCTTGTTCCCCCGAACGAAATTTCCCTGCGCGTTGAACGGGCTCTTAGAGGTTCGCAAACGTCAGTCTGAAAGCAGAAGGGAGGGAGCGGCTGTGGTGTAGGCAAGCACCGATGTAAAAACAAAGCGGACAGCGAGAAGGCTGCGGAGGCCACCAGAAAGGGACGAGGAAGAAGGAAGTGGACACGGCGAGTTCCGTGGAGTGCGGCCAGAGAGATTTTCTCGAGCGCGGCGAACGTAAACCGATCCGCTCGAGATGGGAGCAAATGACAACGCGTGCTTTGCATGTCGAGGGCCCTTCTAGCGGATACCGCGAGTAAATAAGGCGGAATCTGCACGTCGCATTGTTTGACTTTCCGGACGGGCGTCTAGGGCGACGACGGTAAAGGGGCCGACTCGGCGCGCACGACAAGACCGCGAACAGAAAAGACGATCCCCGGCTGATTTGCCAGAACCCTTCTTGGAAAAGTCGCTGCTGGCCTCCGAGCTTCGTTCTCCGGCTGTCCGGTTACCGTTACCACGCCGAACGAGGCACCCGGATTTTTCCTCCCACGGTGATTAATCTTCGATCAATCTCGGGATTCTGGAGTCGTTGCTGCTGCTCGTCGAACACGCGACTCGTTCCTTCTTAAGGGTTCCGATGCGCAAGGCCTAACTTGGGTTTCAGGCGGAGGGAAGAGGTACCGGTAATGGTAATGGTAATTCGTTGACGCAGAGAGTGGAGGGACTGGAAGTTTGGAGCGACGTGGACGGAGCTTAAGATTAGACGCTTCGAATGTCAGGAAATGCAAGAAGGCAAGATACTCTTTAATAACGCGGTTGAGAGTTAAATACAATTTGGTTGGAAGTTGAGACACTCGGTTCGAAATAACAATTCGTCTTTTATAGCCGTGAGCTAATCGAATTACCGTTTTATGCGAAGTTTTGTCTTGAAAGAAGGGTATTCGTATCTACGAATTAAGCTTTGCTACACCAGGTATAATGGTATCTTGGAGATTTGAATGCCTGGTGATGACAGTACTCGGTGATTTCAATGCCTGGTGAGACACAATTTTCAGTCCAAGTTACATACACATACAAGAGATCTGAACCAAATTTCGGAAGACTAAAAGTAAAGAATTCACAACCCCATTTCTTTTTCACTTTCCATGACACTTCACTATCCATCGATTGCACTTTTCAAGTCTCTATTTGAAAATACGTAAAAAACGTTAGGGGACTCCAAAGAAACCTTAGAAACGATCGCTTTACAATTCAGTCTAATCCTTTTTACGATCATTTAAATATCGTTATTCCATAACATTTCTATCTCACGGTATACATTTCGTTCTAACGAAACGCCTTTCCATGCTCCACCTCTTCGGTAGCCTTCCACGGTGACCAACGGGACAACGAGAAGAGAACTTTCGAAACCCATCAGATTTCCCGGAACAAAAACGTGTCCACTTTCTACGCGACTTCTGGTAAGCGTGGAAACGCCTCGCGTAAAACGCGAGTCACCCAAACATTCCTTCCGCGCTTTCCATCGCGAGGACCGGTCGTCGTTCATTGTTCCTCCGTCGCGGATCGATCGTCGACGGTTCTCGTGACAGGTGACTGGTTTTATCACCGAATCGTGATTTTTCCCGCGGACGCACCTGTTTATCCGTTTACGAACAACTCGCAGGCTGTGCCCGCGCGGAAAAAAATGCCGCACCTGCGCGCCCACGGATCATGACCCGCAGTCGAGGACTTATCGCGTGTAACGCCAATAGCGCTGTTTACGCTGGCCAAGAAAGTTTCTTTACAGCCTGAATGAACCGCGTGAGGCGGATTTCTCTCCCGTGGCTACTTTAAACATTCGTCAACCGGCTGCGAGCGTTTCATGTATGCAAAGTGCAGAATGATGCGTACTAGGGATACTAGGAAATTCTACGAAAATTAAAGCGCGCAGAAAATTCGAAAAGAAACGTTTGGAAGATTGGCTTTTAAAAAGTATTAACACACTCGAATTGAATTTCTTTTAGAATATCGTCTGCTTTAATGGTTCTCAATTTCCTTTAGCAATTTAATTTAATTAAGCAACATTTTATGTGATTTCATCCTTCTTACGTTAGTTGAAATTAAACTTTGCATATCTACTCGATTACTTATTTCAACCCTTATCGCGTTAGCTTGCGAAACTTTTACAAATATCAGACGAAGATCTGAAACTGTATAGAGTACTGTCAGAAAACCTACTTTATAACAATCATATCAGAAAGCTATTATCTTCATCAAGAGAATTCTTCTTTCGTTAGTTGAAATTAAACTTTGCATATCTAGTCAATTACTTATTTCCATCCTTTTCGCGTTAACTTGCGAAGCTTTCACAAATATCAGACGAAGATCCGAAGCTGTATAGAGTACACTCCGAAAAGCAATGCTCTACTTCATAACAATCGTACCAGAAAGCTACGAGCCGTCATCTTCATCAAAGAGAATCGCGTGAACTCCACTCAGGAAATCGAAGGTCCGCGTTTCATCCCCTGAAAACGACCGTTCCCGTGACGGATCGAAGCGACAGAATAATCCTCACCGGAGGACGTCGCCGGACAGCGGATACGCAGGTGCGGGACACGGTGCCGCGGGCCCCGGGAGCGGATAATCGATTAATCGATTGTGCGCTCATCGATGGCAGGCCGCGGGGCGAAGAGGAGCGTGCGTTCTCGAAGACGACGTCTCTCGCGCAGAGGAAGCGCGGCACTCGAGAGCGCGTCCCAACAATTAGCCTGAGAACGAACGAGCGAGCTAGCGATTTGTCGCGCAAGATTTATAGCTTCATACATCCCGAGAGGAGACCCTGTCCCCTGCCGCGGACCTTCTGGGCTGCTCCTCTCGCGACTTCGACCCATACGCGGCGCGCACAATCGAGAAAGAGGCCCCCGACCGAAGCTGGCCTATCGCAATTCCCGTGTGTGTGCGTGGCCGGCTGTCCCCGCACGGTTTGACGTTCGAGGCTGTGGCGGATCTTCAACGAGATCAGCGAGATCCGTCCTGAACGCCTGTCCAACCGAGCCATCCTTAACCGTGACCTACCGGAATGCCTGAGAAAACGACCGGGGCTGCCGCTGGTCGTTGGTCCCTTCCGGTTCGGGAACGATCGAAAAGGAAACGGGAAAGAGAATGGACTGCTTGCTTGGAGTCGTTGGATGGTTTTAGCGAGAAACTGTGGTTGGGACCAGTATATAATAGGATTTATTATGAAAACATATCAAGAATATTAGGTGTACATCATCTTTCGATGATGATAACGACTGTTTGCAATTTGAATATCGTATTGGTATTTGTGGAGTCTTATAGCGTAGACATCTGGCTTTCTAAAACATTAGAAGACTGCTCGATTCGGTCAACGTAACCTAGGTACACAATAGTTTAAACGATGATTAAATTATGAACACAGGTTTTGTTCCCAAGTACGTCTAGAACAGGATACACGTGAAGATTAAACGTGGACTTGAACTTCGGCTACGATTGCTACTTCATCGTAAATGGTTATTGAAGTGACCAGCTTACTTCATCGACAGAAGTCGTTGATTGAATTCAACGTGGAGAAGTAAACGAAGACCTGTTTGCACGCTGGTGGTGCTTCGCGTTCGATTGAAACCAGGAATTTTCCTAAGCGAGAGAAATCTAAGCAGGGTCTGTCTCGTGGATTCGTTTCGAATGAACTTTGCCCTTTTTCGGTTGAGGGAACACAACTCGTAATTCATCTTCATTTAGAGCGACGTCTACATTAACACGAGTGATCTTCGAAATTACACCGTTTCTATTTTTGAACCGTTCCTCGCAAGCAATTGAAACGCGTGCTTCGGAAAAAAACGACCGTTTCTCAAGAATCCTCGATTTCAGAAATTATGACACATGAATTGCAATTTCAGCGGACAGTAGATTACTAAGAAATTGCGTAATTGACGTCCACAAGATCCAAGGCGGAAAAGCAGTCAAGTTAATAGAGATAAAATTCGTGAAAGTTCGATTATCTGTTAAAGAGTATACGATTCCCGCGTGTGCGTAAACTTTAACTATTAATTTATCTATTGATTGACATTGGATAACCTTCGTTGACCTTAAAGTACCAACGCAACACGGGTCAATGAACTCGCCTCGAAACGAACCAGAAGTGCGTGCAACTAACAAGAGAAAAGTAATATTGTCGCGTTTAAAAATCGCGATTTAACCTTAAAATCTCGCGAGATCTCACGATCCACTGACATGTACCATTTCGCGTACAAACGGATCCAATCTTGCAAAAACGAACAAAATGGAGACGGTGTTACCTATAACTTTCATATTGAAGAATTTAGCTACTGATTGCGACATCTCTGTTTACATATTATATGAAAATTTCTACTTTACTTCATTTAGTATTTAGTAGAGTGGAGATGATAAGACTCAGATGTGAATATAATAAAGTGAAATGTTTGGAATAAAAATAGAATGTATATTTAAAATAGTTTACTAATTACAAGTTAAATGACTTTTCGACTTAACAACTTCAACGTTCTTATTTCCTTCAAAATCACACTCTTTTTACGTTCACAGTCAAACCCCGTGATATATTCATCCAAACACTCATTTCCATTCTTTCTAATTATCAACCCCTCTCACTCGGTCACGTTCACCCAAAATTCTTCAGTCGCTCAGTTTTCTCAAGTGCTCATCTTTCGCGCCTTAGAAACGTTCTACATTCACACTGTGAATGAGTTGTGTACAACTCAAATACTCTTCATATTTTCCTAAATTCGCATCCAGTCGATCGCATTCCTACAATATGTAGTAATGTTATCTGTGCTCATCCTTTGTCTCTTGCGCGTATTATCGTTCAGTCTATGTTCAACCGTCTAGCAGTACGCAGTGTACAAAGATTATAAAAATAACGGTAAAAATTACCACAATCCACACTCTGCGATCCCCAACAATCCAGAATCCGTCGCGTTTCCAAGTGTACCAGAGCAAAGGTTTTGTTCTCACCATTTCTCTCTGGGTACCGTTCCAACGTAATTGTAGCGAATCGTCGGGACGATAAGCGCGAAACTCGACGCCGATATTGGCCGGGACATTACGGTCGCCTTTTAATAACCACAGGGTTAGTTTAGTGTCGGCGGTAATGCCAATCTAATCTACCTTTTACACCAGGTACACCTACACGCCTAGCAGGAAGTATACCCTCGGCCACGCCGCATTATCCTTATTTACGCCGCTCTTGATACTATATTGCCGATAGGTCTTTATCTACGCCCGTCCCAGGCGCGAGGGAACGCGCGCCGCGCGGAATAAAAACCGCTTCCCTCTCGGGGTCCGCCGCGCGAGTGTGCGCGGATTTATACCCGCGCGAGGGACCCGCGCGGCGTGCGCGGCGTACACTCGTCCCTTCCTTCTTCCTCTCTCACCCACGGTCTCCGGTTACACGCCGATGCGAGGGAGATACAGTGGTGAGGAAACAAGTGTAAAGAGCGCTGTAAAGCCTGGTAATTATGCGATACAGCCAGCCGCTCGCAACGAGACGTGTAGTTTATGTCGGCGTTGAACGCGAGCTCGTCAACTTCGCTAGAGAGAGTTGATGCCTCGTGGGATCGACGCTAGCGAAGTTTGCGGACAAGGTGGTTTTCAGATATTTTCGAGTGCTTTCGGAAAATTGAGTTTTCTTTTTGCGTATCTGGGCATATTTTACAGTAAACGTTGCTCTGATCAAGATGCATAAATTTTGTTGCGAAACAGAAACCAATATGGATGGATACGTTAGCGTGTCTACGTTGTTTGGAGCTCACAAGATTGAAGTGACATTTCGTATGCGTGTTTTCTAACGCACTCGTCTCGGTGAAAAAGAAGTGCAACTCGATTCCAGCAAGTAAATTCGCAACAGAATTCGCGACAGGAAGTTCAAGAGAACGTTCGCTAGGAGGTGACGCGGGGCTCGCGCGTAGTGCGCGGCAGGCGTACACCCGTTCGAGCGAGCGAGTCAGCTTGCGGAGGCAATCGCGAGAAAGCAGGAAGGTCGCCGCGGAGTCTCGGGGCCCAGCGGTCGAGACCCCGCAGGAATGCTACGGCGGCTCGAATTAATAGATCGAGGGACCCGGGCGAATTTATCCGCTTCGTGGCGGCGAGTTTAAAAGCGGCGCGGGTCTCCTTTGCATCTCGATCTCTCCGCGGCACCGGGAGACGCACGCGGGGGCCCCTGTGTGTATATACGCTGGAACGTACGGCGTACAGACGCCAGGGGAACAGAGAGGGAAGTCAGGCGAAGAGGAGAAGACAGAGCGGACGTTCAAGAGCGGAGAACCAACCGGGATATGTGGCCACGTATACGTTCCTCTGGACAACGAAGAAAAGTCCGAGCGGACTGTTCGAGCTCGCTTCTCCTCCTCCTCCTTCTTCTTCTACGTCGTCGTCGTCTTCGTCTTCTGCTTTGTCGCATCCCTTTCTTTCGCTTCTCCCTTGTTCCTCTTCCTCGTCCTCCTCCCTCTTCTCCTCTTGTTCCTCTTTCGTCGATGGCGCAGCAGCTTCGGCTGGTGGGATAAGTAAGAGAGACGCCGGCCCGGTGATGAGTCCGGACAACGGTTAGATAACGGGGAATCGCATTTAGATAAGAAGCGCGGAAGAGGCCATTGAAAATATTCGAATCCGGGGACCAGCGCGAGGGGTCCCCATTAAGCGTTCCGCTCCGCTCCGCGCCTCGCCAACCCGGCACGTGCTCCGTACCAGATAACTTCCATATAAGAAATGTCCTCGCAATTAAATCGCGCCGCCGCGATTGTGCCCTCCGCTGAGAGCTCTCCGGGGACTTTCTTTTTGGCGGCGAGTCATACCTGAGAACTTCGCGGGTATCGTATTTTCTTCACGGTGGAACGGAACAAGCGTCGGGTTTCGGATAAGTTTGGAGGAAGGGTTTAAGAGGGTTTTGAGCTTCGAGGAACTTCGTGAAATGTCCGTGGAAAAGTTTGTTCCGCTGTTGTTAGTGTAGAAAAAAGTAGAAGATTACTATTCCTTCTGTTTTTGGTTCCTCTATTCTGTTCTTATCTTCTGTAATAACTGTAATACGTCTTTCGATATTCGTAAGAGTAACGACGAAGGAAAGTTCGCAATGGGGACTCCGCATCAGGCGGAATCAATAGTACCCGTATACGAGGCATTTTTCGCAATTAAACAACAACGTTTAAGTTCCACGCAATAGAATCGAGAAAGTAAAGAACGAGCAGCTGCTCGCTTGATCGCGGCGCGACGCATGTTCGATAGTCGTCGTTCGGAGAGCCTCTCCTGTCAAACACCATTATACTGTACGGGACATTTTTGAATGTGTTCCCGAACGCTTGACAAGGTTCGCCTGGCATCTGGTGAAACCGCTGTTCTCCTGACAGGAGAAGGAAGACCTACCTAAAACACAGGATCTGTGAATATTAACAAGGGAATGAAGTCATAACAGGAAACGTAATATTGATAGCTTTAGGCATACCCATTTTTCGATCACTGTAAATTTGAAATTTAATTTTCGTTCAACTTTGCAAATGTGATTTTTTCCAATTTCGGCGTTCGTGATATGACGTAGTCTGTTAATGTCCCCTGAATTCGAAAAACAGAACGGTGAAATCGAAGAAACGCGCTAGGCATCGTTCGAAATGTCATCGGGGCGAACCCCGAAACGTGGCCAGGCTATGCTCGAGTCACGGATGGCAGTTCCGAGGACGGGAACGAGGCCATGAAAAATGGTGTAATTTAATCGAGCGATTCGACACGGCATCGCCACGACGTCCTTACCTGCCTAAGCTCTAAGAGGTGAGAAATGTTGCTCGTCTCGTGACCGATGTCTACACACCGCGCTGTCACGCACTGACATATCGCTCTGATAAAACCACGACCCGGCCAACGGTTTCTCCCTCGGCGCAGCCTCGACATTTAAGTATTTCTTACACGGGGCAACGATTCGATAGCTAATGTCCCGGACGTTGCTTATAAGAGTCTCCTCGTCGAGTCCTCGTCGACGTCGTTTCGAACGACCTCGCGCGTTGAACCCGCGTCGGGAATGCACAGGACTCGCCTGAACCATGACCAGGTCGCTGGAACGATTAATAATCATCCTGCAGGCGTACCGTGTTTTTTTCACCATCGGTTTCCAGCTTCAAGCTGGAAAACATCCGCCTAGCGAACCGTTCGCTCGTGGGATCGCTCGAAAGCGGACCGAAGAGAGCAAGTCAGCAAGGCATCCCTCCGGCGAGACTTTCGCTTATTAATAATCTTATTAATTCCCCGCTCGTTAGATGGGACAAGGTTAAGAATGGACTGTCACGGGAACGGAGAAATATCGGGTGTCCGCGGGTCGAGGAAATATTAGGTTGCTTTAAGGTCTGTAAGCTTGGGAAACACGTGTTGAACGTTTCCAAGCTTGGAAACACCTTGCGTGGTACAGCTTGTATTGGATTGCGCAGCGTTTAGGGGGGTAGGGTGATTTTATCGTCTTGATTTACAAGTTTAAATCGAGGCTTGTGTATTGATATACACAAATGGTACGCCGTCGATCAACTATTTCACATATTTAAATCAGCATATTATATATGCAATCAGGTTTCAGAGAATAATTCTACAATTTCACGAATTATTACTTCGTAAAAGATGTGAATTAGAGTGTACTGTACTTTCTAGGGAACATTTTTAATAATTAAAGCAGTTGTTTCATGCTGCGAAAGGTTTTAGAGTGATCTGCCGGGTGACTTCAACGCCTGCGTAAGACAGTCTCTCGGTGACTTCAATGCTCGCGTAAGGGAGTCGCTTGGTGATCTCAACGCGCGGTCGAGCATGTCGTCGGGATTGTATCATTTTTTCTTAACAAAAACATAATTAACTAATCAATTATTAATTTTTAACAAAATTTGCGATTGTTCAGCAATGCAAAGCTATAAAATCATTAAGAAACTTCGAACATCCCTCGACATTGAATTACGTTAGAAATGGCCTCTAAAAGGCTAATTCGAGTCCTTTCGATTTAAGTAACCTGACTAATCCTAACCAAAGCTCAATTCTTCCAACAATGGATTGGGGGTGAACAAAGCGGGGGCGAGTTTTTCGCGGCTGGAACCCACGCGGTCAATAGCATTTCCGCCTCGATCCCGTTTGAAACACTAGACGGGCCGACGGTGTAGCATTGAGTAATGCGGTGTGGAGTGGCAGTAATGAGGCACATTAATATGCAATGAAAATGTCCCTACGCGGGCCGTGTTACTCGAGTGCGTGGGGAGTGTGAAACGCGCGATACCGGCGAGATAGTGAGCCAATATTAATAGCGGCCCTTCATTGTTCTACGATACGAGCGGAGGGTCGGCTCGACGAATCCCGGTTCCTCGACACCTCGTTCCCTCTCGCTCGAACACGCGAACGGAATAGAGAAGAGCTTAAATTAAGCACCAGCCGAGCGTTGCCGGCCGAGGGAAGCGTACCGGTGAAGAATGTTCGGGGGAAAATCCGTCGAATAGGTGTTCGAGAAGTTATGCTAGGTGTACGACACGTTTCTGGTTCGAAATATTAATGTCTATTTTATTTATCCTACGTGGTGTGAAAGTTCTCATGGAGACTTGTAAAGAAGTTCAATGAAAACTATTGTCTTATGAATCCAAGACGTTTTAAGAAAAATTTGATTTCTCTTTCTCATTAATTTAACTAACCAAGGTATTTAGTATTTTGGTAATCTTTTCTTTAATTGATATCCACGCTGATTAAAACTCTATACATTCGTTTAAAATTTATTTGTACGGAGCGATCTAGCGATGCATTATAATTTGCAATCCTATGCTTTCGAATGATACCGTAGATAAGTTAAGAATAGGATCTCTGCATCGTAATATCGACTTTATTACCACGGTAAAGACTGCTTCTATGAAAGGGAACGAACGTTACGTGGACGGACTGAAAACACAGTCTTCAAACGAGACAATAGAAGTGAAAGTATAATTGTGTCTTATTCGGTGAGAGATTCGTGTGATGTAATGAGAACTATCGCAATAAGAATCGCAGGATACCAATAATCAGGAAGTGTCGAGCTCGACTTCCCTCGTGCAGGCTGCAAACCAAAGATCTCACCCTCGCGAGCCTAACCTGACCGTCGGCCCATCAAGATCCAACGAACGAACTTGTGCACGCCGCTCCTGATCCGACGTCCGCTCAAAGTGTGCCCGCTCTGCCAGCGTAATTAATTCGAGGCCGCTTTTCTATTACCCAGGGCGCGAGAAAAATGCCCGGAGCAAGTCTGACGGCCGACGATGGCCAGACACTCTTGCGCTTACAATTAGGAAACGGCGTTCGCGCGCCGCGACAGGCATGTAATTAGCGAGGGCTCCGGGGCTCTGCATATTTCGATGGTTGCGTCCGCGATACGTTATACCTGGCCACGGTTACCCGCGGCTACCACACGGCTCTCTCGTGCTCTCCGTGTCAGAGTTACGAAGCGAGAAGGGCATCGTGTCCGTTTGTACGGGATGATCCACGAGGTTATACGTAGGTATGCATACACTACAGCTCATAAGTGTGATGGTTGAATGAAAAGTGACGCTAAGGAGGATTCCGTAGCTTCAATAAAAATTAAGGTACTTCAACTGTTGCTGTACTTACTAAGTTGGAGGAACTAGTAATGTAGGAATGCGATCGAGTGGATGCGAGTTTAGGAAAAGGTGAAGAGTGCTTCAGTTGAGCGATAGCTGTGTGAACGTGGAATGTTTGAACTTTGCAGTGTTTCTAAGGTGCGAAAGATGAGCACTTGAAAAAACTGAGCGACTAAGGAATTTCGGGTGATCGTAACCAAATGCATTGAGTGAAAAAGGGTTAGAATTAGAAACAAAGGAAATGAGTGTTTGGAAGAATATATGACGGGGAAAATGCGAGCGTGTGGCAGAAAGAGATTGATTGTTAAGACAGAAAGAATGTGATTCTGAAGGAAGTAAGAACGTAGTAGTTGCTAAGTTGTAAAGACATTTAAGGTGTTATCATTAAACTATAATAAATATATATTAATAATATTCTAAGCACCTCATTCTATTCTATTCACACCTGAGCCTTAATCATCTCTCTCTGCTAAAAGTAAAAATAGAATTTCCTACAGTACTTTATGCTCATTGCGTTACCGTTTCCTAAATTCGTAGTAATTTTCATTAAAGTCGGTTTCATAATTTAAAAAAAAATATGGAATTAGGATAGGCTGATAATTTGATACGCCATAGTTTATAACAAAATTATGCATAGAAGCGTTCTTTTAAATGGAAGGCTTGTCTCGTATTAACGTTACACCATGGTGAACGTTTATTCCATGGGGTGGTCAAATACTTATGAGCGGTAGTGTACGTTCGCCTCTTCCGACCTGCACAGACCCCGCGAAACAGAGGAGCGTACGTGTTCGAATAAGAGAGGAGAGAAAGAGGGCGGCTTTCTGCGGAGCCGAGGGATTTGGCACGACTCGGTCTCGCCTCTAAATTAGTAATTGCAGCCTCCGCGTGACGTGGCGCCCCGATAAAAAGCGAAGAGGGGCTGTAATGCCGTGGCGATACGAGGTCACGAACCGCCGGGGCTAAAGTGAATACTTATCCGTGGCGGGTCGTACTCGCTCGCTCTCTCGCTCGTGCACGCGTGCACGCGAGATAACGCGGCGTGTTCACGTGAACACATTGCTCCGCTACTTCTCCTCCTCCCTTTCTCCTCTCCACCCCTTTATCTATCCCTCTTTTTCAATTTTATCTCGCTCCCTTTTCACTCTGCGTTCCACCTCTTCCTCTCTGGTTGAACGTGGACCGGCGACTTTTTGACACGCGAACGTGTGCCCTTCCCTGTTTCTCCTATATCAAGAACAACGCATAGGTAGACTTAGAATATTGCAGCAAAAAATCGTTCATTTGCATTCCCAGCATCGGTGTTTTGATCGTCAAAGAACTTGCAAGCGTGCAAGATCACATAGTGATTGTCGCTGTGTCGCAAACGACAGCGCCTTCAGCTTTCGCTTATATCGGCTTAGACCTCCCTAATTTTAGTTGGTTTTGACACTTCATGACTTTTGCCATTACAAAAAGATGCGGTTATGGAGGACGCTTCCATCCGCTTTTAAGGGTTTCACTTAGATATTGGGGAAGAAGTCCACTTTTGACCCCATGTGTGTCTGTCGTAAGGAATCTTTCTTTTGGGTCTCGATTTTGAAATGTGCCATTGGATGCAATCATCCTGGACAGACCCGAAATTTGGGAGACATATAGTGATTGTCATTGTGTCGCAAACAACAGCGCCTTTAGCTTCCGCTTATATCGACTTCGACCTGCCTGATGTTAGTTGCTTTTGATACTTCTTGAGCTTTTCCATTACAAAAAGACACTTCCAGCTACTTTTAGGGTTTCATTTAGATATTGGGGAAGAAGACTATGCTTGAACCCATGTGTGACTGTCGTAAGGAATCATTTTTTTCGGGTCTCGATTGTGAGACGTGCCATTGGACACACTCATTCGAGACAGACCCGAAGCATGCGAGACAAGACGAAGAGGGGGCGTAATCCGCGGCGACGTGTGTTCCCACGTCGTGCTTTCTCCGCGGCTAACGCTCGCGGTGAATCGGCTACGCCACGGCCTCCGCTGACCGCTAGCCGATCCCTAATCCCGCGGAAGCGTTGCTTGGAGATCTTCACGATCTTCTCTGTGAACGTTGAATCGATCGACCGGTGTGTCTCGCGAGCTTTATTGCCGGTCGTATTCGAAACGAACGCGCGCCACCATCGCGCCGAGTATAATGTTTGATTACGCGTCGACGGGGTCGGGTGTCATGGGAAGAAACAGTGGGGGAGCTTTGGGCACCGGTTATCGCGATTTGACCGGTCTCGCTGCTTCCGTGGTGGATTGTTGGAAGCGAGGAGTACGCGTTCGCAGCAACGGGTTCTCGTAACGTGTGCTGGAGTTTGATGAGGAAGTGATTAGAGTATCTTTGGAAATAATTTATTAATCGATTGTAATGGGGCACCATTGCAATTGGCAAGCATTGCGTTTTTAACGACACTGTAAACGATTGGATTCAGTTTAACAGGATCAGATATAGTAGGCACAAGGTACAAAAAAAAATAGATATGGCGGGAGACTTTTCCTTCTGAAGTTCTTTATTCGACTGCCTTCCATCAAGGCCCGGCAGGATCCCGAGAGTATTTGACACCTCCCCGTCTCATCACTAATATACCGTTGCAATAAGATGCTTAGCTTATCAGCTAATTGCAGCGATCGTTCTAAAGATCGCTTACATAGATAAAATAGGTGTCTTCGGTTGAATCAGCCGAATCTTACTTATCGTGTATAAAAATTTACTTCTTCCATCTTGTGATCAAACATTGCACCCACAGTCGCGTCTGAAACACCATGAAATACATCGATCCAGTGAATACCGATCGAGTATTAATTAATACCGAGGTGAAGCAGGAATGCGGCACTGCTCCAATGTTCCGTCGAACAGATCTAGAAATATCCTTAACGGGAATGCAAATCTGGACTTATGCGGCGTGTGTAGCGTCCGCTTGGGCCATGAGCAACAGAGACAGGGACGTGGCTTCCCTCGAACGTCACCTTCGTTCGCCGATCGTTAAAGTACGAAGTCACGTTCGCGTGCACGACTCTAAATATGTAGATCCCCGAAGATCTGTCGGGAGGCCGGCGAGTCTCTGAATATTCCGCAGGCATCGCCGAATTCCAGGCAGCCTTGCGCGGAGGGAAAGAGCGAGAGGGTTAGAGGAGGACAGAAGAAAGAAGCTTTACGATGCACGAGCGGGGGAAGATCGCGATGCTCGTTACTTAGCAGGTCGCTCGCCGCGCATCTGTTTTATTCCGGGAAAAATGTCCCCGGGAACAGTTAGCCGCACGATCGATCGTGAGCGACGATTGTCCCCGCGTAATAATACGTATCTACGTTAACGTAACGTCCGCCAGGCGCGTAATTAACCAGAGAACACGCGATTCAGGAGAATTCTTCGGCTACGGGCGAGCGTAATCTGTGTCGTTAATCCCTAGGGACATGCATGAGCAACGAGCGGTACACTTGCCCCTTAGGTTCTTTCAATTTTAAATTAACCTTTGTGCAGAAAAACTGATAGATTGAATTAGCTTCAACGTCTACGTTAACGTGAAAAATAATATTGGATACTGACTTTCGAACGAAAGCCAAGGAAATCGCGAGGGATCGAAGAAAAATTACTCGATCCTCAAGGTGTTAATAAGACATGAACGTTCGCCGAGTATTCGACATGTACTTGTAGGAGAATCGTGTACAATGAACAGGGTTGGTGTCCGAGTAATTCTCGCTTTGGCAGGAATTACGCTGGAGGCTGAGCCACAGGCGCAAACCGGCTATCTCCGCGGGCACGTGCGATCGGTCGACGCGAACAAAGTGCGAACATCGAGTTGTAGCCGGTGCCGATGGAATCCGGGCTAGAGTGGCGGAGATCGAGCTGCATCGTGGCGGTGAAATGTATTGCTTGCGGGTAGATCGAGTGGAAAAGGTTTCAAGAGGTGTTTACGGGGTTAAGATGAGGCATGAGGGTCGGCGGAGGCATTCGTAGAATGAACCGAGTATTGTAATGAATTTTTGGGCAAAGATTACGAGGGTTCGGATTCCAAAACTGTATCATGACTTGAAAATGTGTTACTTGCGATGAAATTGAATGGAAGAGGTTTTGAGACGTGTTTACGGGGTTAAGATGAAGTGTAAGGGATGGCGGAGGAACATTGAGGATGAACCGAATATTGTAATGAATTTTTGGGCGAAGATTACGGGGATTGGGATTCCAAAACTGTATCATGACTTGGAAACGTGTTACTTGCGAGGAAATTGAATGGAAGAGGTTTTGAGACGTGTTTAAGGGATTAAGATGAAGTATAAGGGATGGCGGAAGAACATTGAGGATGAAACGAGTGTTGTAATGAATTTTTGGGCAAAGATTACGAGGGTTCGGATTCCAAAACTGTATCATGACTTGAAAACGCGTTACTTGCGATGAAATTGAATGGAAGAGGTTTTGAGACGTGTTTAAGAGGTTAAGATGAAGTATAAGGGATGGCGGAGGAAGCTGGAGAATGAACCGAGTATTGTAATGAATTTCAAGCTACGAAACCTGGAATTGCGAAATGGAATGTGTACGAAGGAAGGCGAAAGAGAAAGGGAAGAAGGGAAAGAGTTATGTGAGGCAGGTGCACGAGAAGTGTGCTCCGCATAGCGAACGAGTAGTAAGAACTGCGATGACATAGTCAATGGTGAACGAAACACCCACTTAAATCAGCACTGCTTTCCGTAAGCAGCACGCTTCTTGGCTACCAGAAAATTACACATAATTATGAGGAGACTCGAAACACCAGACTTTCTCGAACTCGAACCTCATTGTCTAATCTGAACTACTAGCACCCTGAAATATAGAGCTGGCTTTCAATAATAAATAGAAGGATTCTTAATGATCAACACCCCAACAATTAACCTTCTTCAACAGCCTCCAGGAAAACGAGCTCAGATTCGAGCTCAAGGAGTTCTAACGAACCAGCGGCAGGGAAACAAGAACGAAAGAAGAGGACCGACGGCAATTGGGAGGGGTTGAGATGTCAAGTTTCGCGCGGGCGGATTTCAAACCGGCGATTCGGCCCGTCAAAGCGTACAACGAGAGGCGTACGGGCGGATTTCAATAAACACGCTCTGCCTTTCGTTCATTTTTCCTGGCCCGCGGAGGAGCTGGTCGCTTTCGAGAAACAGAGAGAGGGAGGCCAAAAAAGAGGGTGAAACATGGCCGCCCTCTGCCATGTTGTAACCACGGACAACTTGGTATTACATGAGTCATGTGTGCGAAAACATGGTTATGCAGAAAGGATGTATGAAACAGAACTATTACCGCCCCCGAGTATGGATCTCCTTATGGATCACGTTGAAACTCGAGCTAACGAGACACTGCATTTATTTCTATTTAAAATACTTCAGGCGAACGTCTTTGCATAAAAATTGCTAATTAAAATTGTAGCAACGCATATTATTATTTACGTGCAACGTAGAACAGAGCGAAAAATTTGCATTTCTTATGAGGTGTTAAAAAAGAAGGAATAATATAAATGTAACGAGTCTATTTCACTATGCATCGTGATAAATGTTAAGTGAAATCAAAACTAAATTACCATAAGAAACAGTGTCGTACGTAAAAATTATGTCTGCTTACCACTGCATTGACTTAACTCCCGCGATATCTTAAATTTTCTTGAATCTACTCTATTGCTCGCCACTGCTACACGTCAAACATTCGATTACCAATTTCACCCTTTCCAGACCGTAATGCGTAACAATGAAAGCGTGCGTAGAAATCGGCAAGACCGAAACGAAGCTTGTTCGATCCACGATCATTTCGCTGTTCCGCCTCCGACAAAAAATTCTACTTCGCACGCGAGCTCGTTCCGCCTGCTATTGAAATCGGGTCCGGGACGAAGCAACGATTGGGTCTAACCGTTCGCGATCCCCTTTCCCCGGCGGCTGGCCGATCGAAAATTCAATCTGCGCGATTCGATCTAAGTGGATCGAGCCGTACCATCGAGGAGGAAGCAGCGGCGCCTATTACCCGGGCCCGTTTCTCACCTCGTGCGCCAGCCAGCAACGAAGAAGCGGACAAAAGCGCGTCCGAGATTCCAATTCGGTCGTGCTCGAGCTACGAATTATGGCGGATGCTGTGCCCTTTTGCATGCGCCGTGTGCACACCATGGAATCGTAGACCGGCTAACCTTTCAGCCGCCACGGGGATCCAGTTCAGTCGATCTGTGAGTCGCGAACTCTCGCACTTGGAATGGTCCCAGAAACAGACTTCGGTGCTAGCATGTCGTCGAGAGGATTTTAATTGTGAAGAACGATAAGGTAGAGATTTAGTTTCTTTATGAATTAGATTTATAGCTATTTGTATAGATCCATGTCTTTTTAACGGAACTAATCGAGTACTATATAAATTCTGAAATAAATAGGATATGATGCGTATACATTTTTTACATACTCGGGTATACACGTCTTTATCGCGGTTTTATAATGAAAAAATTCAATTTCTTACCGTAAAGTAAGATTCATTAATCCCATCCGAAGATAAAAACGAATTCTGCGAATGCAACACATAATTGCATCCAAAACGAAATTTTACCAGCTCCCTCGTTTTATCCTTGCTTCTCCATTATATTTACCACCGCTATCTACTTCGTTTAATTTACCAATCAATCCGCACGAAATTTCATCGCACAATTATCCCTCCCGCGTCAAAGGCATGCGCCTCTTCCTTGATCCCGATGATACCCTCTTGCCGCAGGGGAAAAAAAAAACAGGCGGATATTAATAACAGTCCGCGCAAATTACCCGGGCGTATTAATTATAACGTATTAAACGGAGACAGTCCCGCAGTTAATTATTAGCGGGGCGTCGATAAATCGCCCGGCAATTGTACACGGCCGGCAGACGACGCTTCTACCCCGTGTAAACGTCCGGGATCGGTATCCGAGCGGCCGCTAATCCGCGGCATTTTAATATTTAATTTAGCTGCGGCGGCAGGCGAGCCGCGTAAAAAGCAACCGACAACTTGTAACTTATGTAACGCGTCACCATCCGCGCCGACCGGCGCGCGCTTCGATAAATTACACCCTCCGCTCGAGCGGCGAGCGTTCCCCCGGTGGAACACGCGCCTGGCCCCGGCTGGATTCTCGGCGATTTCCTCGAGGGGAAAACCGCTGAAAGCGCGCGACTCGACGATCGAATGCTACTCGTTCCACGGCTGCGATTTTTTCCCCGGTAAATCACCGCTTGGACGTTCCCAGGCGAAACCGGAAAGGCATCGGGGAGACCGCCAAAGAAGACGAGAACGCCGCTAGAACCCTAGCGAGCGCCACCAGTTTGCGATAACTTCGCCAATCTTTCATCCTCCGTTCTCTGTCGCTGACCGGTGATTTCTTTTATTATTCGCTTCTTTTTTCCTTCGTCCCGCTTATCCCGTCGGGGGACGCCGGTTTTCCTTCTGAAAATTCGTTAAACGCGGGGCGAGGGAGTTCGGTTCGAAGGTTGTAAGGTTCGAGGTGTCAGGCGCCGTAGGGGGTCCCGAGCCTAGCCGGTGCTACATCATCCACGGGGACAGCGTATCCACTTGTTAGCGAAGCGGGCACAGCCACTGCCTACAAATACGTTTCCGGCGTGATAAATGGACTGCAGCTCTCGAAATACGAAGGCATTCCGACTCCGGGCGTTGCTTGATTAATGAACTTAGGGATCCTCCGCGGTAAGCCCGAGCACTGATCCGACCTCCGCTCTTCCCTTGACCGTGGACCGTGCTCGTCGGGCCGACGCTTTTTCTCCGGGGACCTCATTGTCGGACACGCTTCCGTTTGCGGGCTGTTAATGGAGGAGTCAGGTGAATTTCGGGGGGTTGACGTCCGGCTAGCGATACGCGTTTTCTGATTCGTTGTTGTTTTCAGGAATTAAAATTGTAAAATATTTGGGGAAGCAGATACTGGTTGTAAAATTGATACCGTTTAAATAATACAAATTTATGTACTTCACACCTGTTCCATCTTACGGAATAACAGCGGAAAGGTTCTCTTGGCATATTTTTGACATGAGCGTGCCAGTACTGCTATTTTTGAGGATTAAGAAATTTTAGCCTTTTTGCCTTCTTTTTCAAACCCTCTTAACGTCCGTAGAGAAACAATAGTCTTAATTTTCGAGTCAACCCTGGCTCCTCAATAGCCAAGAGCGTGTAGGACGAAACACCACCCCTTTTGAATTATCTTTCCATTATTAACTTTAAAACTTGGGTGCCCCAACATTGAAACCAACATTGTTTATTACCCAAAATTAACTAAGAACCCCAATAGCCAAACCCACCATTGACTTCAACCCACCGAACCACAAAACTCTGAACGATATCAGATTTTATCGCGCGAAATTTTAACGAAAATCCGCTCCTCATGCCTCGAAGAAACACCTTAAACGATAATCCTATCGAGGGGATAAGGAACCCCGTACGTTTTTCACGAAGGAACAAACATGCCCGGGGTACGTTCCCCGGAAAGCCCCACGGGGGTGAGGTTAATTTTCTCGCGTCGCCACCCCCGCAGCCCAGCACAGGCCAGGAGCGTGCGCCGGGGAAGATGGGGCCCCTTTCGTGGCCGGCGAAGCGTAACGATAAATCAATAGCAGAGGCCCCACGGTATTCTCGGTGGTGCCCATAATAAATTCATGAATTGTAAAACTGCTGCTCTCGCGCTGGACGAACCGTGGCGTATTGGATTTATTGGCCGACCTGACCCCGCTAAGACGCCTCTCGCTGAGTCCGCGGCAGCGAGCGGAGGCGAGCCGAGCGACGCTCACGAGGGAAAGAGGCAGAAACGCTGAGGGGGAGAGAACAACGGGAGGGGGATGGAGGCCGTGGACGCGGGTGATGTATGAACGAGTTAACGGGTCGCAATCGATCAGCCGTATTACCGAATAATTTTCAATTACCCTGCGCGAGGGCCGGGGCTGGACTGCCGGGACGATCGGGGAGGCCGAGTATCGACCACTCGATATCGATCCATCGTTCGACGTGCACGAATGATACGTGACTGAAGCGTGCTCGATGGCGTCGTTGACCTCCGCAGGAAAGGGGTGAATGAGGCTGATCGTGGGGAACACGGCGAGCAAGAGTGTGGATTTAAACGCGGCGATTGCGCGCGTCGAGAATTATGTTAGAGTTGCACGACGCACGTTCGTGCAACGTTGAAGGATTGGTTCAATGGTGAAACGGCAACGGAAAATGTAGCCATTCGTCGCTGTAGGGAAATTATTTCAAACGTAACTTCACCACGAATTCCACCGAACAGCTTCTGCTGTTGGATGTGAAATGGTTTAGGATAATCCTAACGCAATTTTATATTGTGAGCGGCGTTGAGGGGTGTGGAAGGGAGCGAGTGGCAAGTCAGTGAGCAGTGATTCAGTTAAAGACGTAGTTACACCGTGAAAGGGAGAGTGTTATGGACTGCAACAAGGTTCCTTAATTTCTAAGGTGACGTATCGTCCCGGGTCTTGCGATGATGTCCCTTCCTTGACGATCACTTTGACTCTTATTCCATGGGTGACGCGATTTGTGAATTACTAGTATGCTTATTTTTTTTATACGACACAAGTCGCAATATCTCCTACAAGAAATCGACGCAATCTTACTTGACAGGCGAACAAAAGTTTAGAAAAACGGTAAAAATGTCAGGCATCGCTTCAACCCTTAACATTAGATTTACAGACATTTCTTGTGCATCTATTTCTAATACGGGCGCCCTCCGACTTTCGCACAATTCGCTATTTTGCACATTTTTAAACATTCAACATCTTAAGCCTTTGCGCTCGGATGTCCCCTCAGAGGGGACATCGTGAGTCCGAGCAGGCTACTGGGCTGCCCCTTCTCAAGGGACATCAGACTTTAGCCATCAGACTACAATGTTGTTCCGATCAATACTTTAAAACACAGTTTTTGGTGCATACTTTTGTACAACCCTCGAACATTCAACATTCGCACGCTCTTTCAGAAACCAATCCTGTGCGAAAGTCGAAGGGCGCTTGTATACACGTACTAAGACCTCGCGTTAAGAAAATACTTGACATTGATCCCACGCGTTAGGCGAAACGCAGAAAATCCCGGTGTCATCCGTTATCCAGGCATCTCCATATTTCCTCTGGCGCGTTCGAGGGGGGCCAGCCGCAGAGGTATCGTTCGCGATTATGCGGCCGCCATTTATCGGGCGGCGTATACCAACACACACACAGGGCACCAAGGAAGGGGGCGGGGGTTGGTTGAAGCAGGGGTCCGGGGCCCGAAGTCGCGGAGAGAGATTACACGGCCGGGCAGTTAGAAGTGGTTTAGCGATAATTTAAACGCGCTAAATCAGAAACGCATTTACGAGATCGGCGTGAAATTTATAAATTAGCCGGCTGGCAGATTTGTGGCTGGTATTTATACATTTACACCGCCATGGGGCCCGCGCCGGGGCCCCCGGTGCCCTGCTGGCAACGGAAAACCTTCGCGTGGCCCGGTGATTTACGCCGGAGCATCGGTGCCCAAGCGTGGCCGGCCGCAGACAGAACGAAAATCGCCTTTCCATCGCAATGCCTCGCGATAAAAGGCCGCTCGCTCTGTGATTTCCCGACGAAATCCTCGGAAAAATCGTGGATTTGTGTAACCTGCCGGGATTAAGAGGAGGCGAAAATAAATTTTAACCGCTTGGTGATTTATGTTGTGGTTATTAGCAGTTAAAACGCGCTTAGGCGGTTTCAACTGTGGGGGAAGATCGTGAAGATTGTTGGTGTTTATGGAGTTGAGTATAATTTGATATACAGTGGTTACCAAAATTTGGGTACATACTCTAGGATACTTATGCATGACTGACTTTAGATCGCTTTCAAATAGTATTGTCCAGGACACTTTTTGGTTCACTTTTGGTTCGATGAACTAACTTTCGGTAGGGTTGTTTTCGTTGTACCAAGTATTTTGTAATAGTCCAATGGTTGGGTTTAAGAGATGTCGAAATAAATTTGTCGAATACTCAGGTAGAGTTTATCTTGGATAGAATTACACGTTGGATGAAAAGTAAACTTGATCATCATGAAACTGGTACTTCTCAATCAAGAAACTGGTAAAACTGGAAAAAGGGAAAACCGAATAACTAATCGCCACCTTGTGTCAAACAATTAATCATGATTCTGTGTTCTGCAAAATTTCGAGAACTCCTTAGGAAACTTACAAAATCCAACCTGCATGTTTCTCAATAGCTAAGCTAAAAAACTCTTCGAATTACCGGTAGTGGCGTTAAAATTTGCCACCCCTTCTTCTCGCGACAAAAGATAACAGCTACCGTATCAAGTAATCGAACGTCCTATTAGCTATCCATCGAGGATCAAAAAGTTAGCGATAAATCATGACGTTTGCCTGCGTCTCTGCTTCAATACCGATTAGCGAATAAGAAAGAGTGGTATTGGAAAAGCATACGCATAGAAAGAGAGATGAGAAGGAATGCGAACGATGGCGAAATGTAATAACGTCGCGATAAAGGGGTATTAATCACAATATTTCACGAGATTCCGCAACGGGCGACAGAAAGTGTGCAACCGCAAGTTAAATCACGAACGCCGACAAGTGGATTAACCTGGGCGAAAGGCACGTCGACCCTGCGTCGCTTTGTCGCCGTAAATCGACGGGGCTTTCCATCGTTGAACGCGACAACGAACCTTTCTGCAATCCACAGGTACGACGATTACGCCTTTTGCATCATTCGCTGGCCTGATCGATGAGGTACACGTCGTTGCTTGTAAAGAGGTCCCCGTGAACACGGGTTTAATTGAAACGGCCGATATGAAAAGAAAATTCCCGGTTCCCTTGACTGTTTAGCATTTTATCTTCTGCTGGATGAGCATTCATCGCGGCCGATAATAAATCCGCGGTAATTTCTGACGAGTAATTGGTTTAAAGGACTGCGAACGATTATTGTCTAGGTATTTTCTGTCCCCAGTGAAACGTTAAGACATTTATCGAGTTTAGTTCCTCTACTTTGATTTTCTTCCTGATTCCTCTTCAAGGTAGTCATTCTTCTCTGATTTTGAGAAAGTCTACGTAAAATGGACATGTTTATCGCGAACACCAAATATTTGCAAAAGTAATTAACGATCATCTAAATAGTGTCTACATGTAAAATTCTTTAGAACGTTATCTGTGGCATGGAAAAATTAGTTGTACGACTAATAAATTTATACTAGAATTTGATATTCACTTTTTAATTAACGGCAATGGGGAAATGGTCGTTCAAAGGTTAATTATTTTGTACGATGTTCTTCGTGCATCTTTCATATTCTTATCACTGTCGAAATTCCTGGAAACCAAGGAAACAGCAAGCTTGACGAACGTTCAACTCGAAAGCTCACCACTGCATCCAACACGGTGACTCTCGAGTGTTCGTGCATTACGCTTGAGGACGATGTTGCGAGCGTTCATTATAAGGATGGAACCCTGCATGGGGTCCCCACGGAGTCGACACCCATCCCTGGGACGCTGTATTTAATTTCTCTTTAAGCCGGCCCTAAGAAACTAATGAGACACGCGTTACGGTTACCGGAAGTGGACATCGCGAATTTATTAATCGACCCTCTTCCCTTTTCTTTCTTCTCGTGCCCCCTAGCTCGCTGTTGGCTTTGTTAAAAAAAAGAAACCCACGGGAAACAGGATCCGTGTGACTTGATTCGTGCCTCGAAACTACGACCGTATCGTTGTTTCAATTGTGACAAAAAAAAAATTACATTATCCACCCAGAAGACGAATGCTTCTCGAGTGATTGCTTAATTAAAGAGAAATTATTCTGGGACTAAAAGTCATCGTGTAACGAGCGGCTATTTTGGTGGTTAACAGGAAAGTTGAGCAAATGAAGGGATTGAAAACTAGGTTAAATACGATAAAAGTGCAATGGTTGAGAAGCTAATTTTTTTAAAAACTTTATAATAAGATATCAATACAGTATCAGCTACTACATGGATTCTGTATGTAATGCACTGGTACAAAATAGTGTAGAAAAGAACAATTAGCAGTTACTTAAATATTTCAATTTTAAGTAATTACTTTAATTAACCCCTTGAGTGTTACGGTTCAGTATTGGAATTCTATTCCATGGTGGCGCCAACTTTTTTGTTGTCACTACAAACATACGTATGTAAATGTATCAGAGTAATACTATTCAAGACTGAGTTTATTGTGGAACATAAACTTAAAGACTAACACGATAAGATCTCACGAGTTAACACACATGATGACCCATTCTTTTCAAAATTGCATTACACCCACCATAATACCAAAGCCAGAAAGAGGCAACAAGTACCACGAATTTGTCTCAATTTCGAAGAAGAAATGGTCCCGGATTAGTCAAGCTCTCGGCAACATGCACACCATTCCTATATCATGTACCGTACACCATACTTAAACCGTGTACCATGTATCCTATACCGTATACCATACTAAGTGGAAAGACCCGTCCCTTACGCGCACTTACTCAGCCCGAAACGGCAGCTAATTAATTGAACCAGTGACCTGGGAATCCGAATAATAAACTGCTAAATCCATAAAAATCGTACCGATCCATTCTTTTCAAAATTGCATTACACCCACCGTAATACCAGCGCTAGAAAGAGGCGACAAATACCACGAATTTGTCTCAATTTCGAAGAAGAAATGGTCCCGGATTAGTCAAGCTCTCGGCAACATGCACACCATTCCTATATCATGTACCGTACACCATACTTAAACCGTGTACCATGTATCCTATACCGTATACCATACTAAGTGGAAAGACCCGTCCCTTACGCGCACTTACTCGGCCCGAAACGGCAGCTAATTAATTGAAACAGCGGCCTGGGAATCCGAACGATCGAGGGCCCCGGCCATTTGAATCGGTCCGCTGGAACGAGGCCGCATGGCGATCGTAGCTCGTAAAACGGGCCCGCGGATAGCCGAGGTTTACGCCCGGTTCCATCTGTCCGGATCTCGACACGATTCCCATGCCGTGGCCGGACCGTTATCCGCGCGAAATCCCCGGCTAAATTAGATTGATATTGAGCTAAACTCGGACGCTGATACGAGCATCAAGCCGAGGGGGCATCGCCGGGCCGACCGGCTCGGCCGGGGACGATGATTGGCACTGTTGGGATCTGCACCTGCTGTTTCATCGGAATTCCCGCGAGATGAGATTCCATAATTTTCTCACGATACACGCAACGAAGCGGAGACGCGTTTCCATGAGCACTCGCGACTGCGAGAGTTGTGCGTCTACGACAGCCGTGATCAACCGTTTTTTTCCTCGGGATATGTTTGCTGAACATAATAATGTAAAGAATCAAGTTCTAAATCTGAATTGTACTCAAACGCTTATTTAAAAGTTAGTGTGATTTTTGATGTTGAGATAAACTTTTCACTGTTTTAGATAAATCAGGTTTATAATTGCTATATGTAACTTTTAATATATGATCAAGGTGTTTAAGAAAGCATCAACTTGATAATGAGAAGTACGACTCTCTTGGACCGCACATAAAAGCTTGGAGTACAGTTGGTCTACGAGGATATGGCTAACCATATGGCTGCAGCGGAGTAAAAGGGGTATTTAACTTGGACTGGCCCGATTCTTTTCGTTTCGCAAAGTCATTCGTTTGACTAACAATGGAAATACACGCGTGAGACCAAATTGAAAAAATTTTCGAACATAGTTTAGATATTGTAGAATATACTTTGGTGATAAAAGATTAACAAATGAACCAACGTTGTACAGCTTGAAGATACCTTTCTCTGAACAAGTTAATCTAAACGATAATACTTTGCGTTTCATCACTTGCTTCCGTTCTATTTCGCTTAGTTTTAACGCGTCTTTTTCGCTTCTTTCGTTACCTACGCCTCAAAGATTGTTTCATCGATTAACGAAACGCGTTTGGAGATTAACTTACTACACCGCTGTAGATCAGACTACGTGCCATCTTCCGAGTGAACCAGCAGTTGATCGCGTGTCGTCCTCCAGCGGGACGTCAAAATCATAATCATAAAGGTTAACTGGAAGATTAATAGCGATCGGATAACGCGCGAGCGGAACTATAGAACCGGCAGATTTTTTTTAATTGAGTCGTAGCAGCTGCGCGAAGACCGGCCTCGAGTTCGATCCTATCGATCCAGAGTTTAACTCGCGGCGACAGAATTTTACATCCATCTTGACGCCTCTGATCGACAGATCTCGCTAACGCTGGATCGGTGATAGACACGTGACGGGCGCGACAGTAAGAGTGGGAGTGTACAGGGTGTACCGTGTGAAACAGTACAGGTTCTTGTTTTTGGTATCCATCGGACAGCTTCGGGAAGCCGTGTACTTAATTGAGACAGTTCTCCGTAGATAAGGATCTAGACGTGACTGAAGCTGGTAGAAATTTGTAGCTGTCGGATACTTTGAACTCTGTATTTAGAGCTTCTTTCTGGTTCGCCTTAGTCGGCCAATTTATCCAACAAATAAGTAGCTAGCTTCTAACTCATGATGACTGTCAGCAATTAATCGTAGCACATTGGTATCTATTGTTACTTCACCTTCTATGTATTGGAAATAACTTACTATGCATAATAGCAGGAAAGAAATATCACTATTGGGTCACATTGAACCCCGTGTCCACTGTGTACGTGAATACCACGACGTCAATTTGTCCAAGGGCAAATTTAACCCCTTACGTTCGAGATGTCACCCTTAGTCGTCCAACAATACTAACATCAAATATTTTCAAGTGCAATATATATTTATTAACATTCGCTAATAGTCACAATCTTTATTTTATATAATCTTCGTCTAGTTTACTTAAGCAATGTACTATAATTCACTTATACGACTAATTAACCCTCTGCATTTAAAAATTCTCAAAATTATTATTCGATGATCGACAGCCGCCTAACCAGCGCAAAGTTGGTTAACTTTCACCTACGATCCAAATCGATCTGATATCCTTTCCCGAACAGCAATAAAATCCCCAGGGGTAGTTTCTACTCCCAAAAACGCATCCATCGCTCTCCCCGCCGCAAGCTGTCCGCAGTGTCCCCTCGGTGGAACCGTGAGAGAAGAAGAGAGCAGCAGAGGAAACGAATACGGACCACCCGTCCGCCCCCTGTGCCCGGCAGTCCGTTTCTGCCGCGTCCAGCCGGCGAATTATTTATACCGTTCCCTCGGGAAGGGGGCGGTGGCTGCCGGTGTGCCCCGGCGTCGCCGTCGTAACTCAACTTAGAAAACAACGGCAGTGAGCGCGCATGTGTCCCAGGTAGCGGTAAATTAGTAGCGTGGGGCCCCGAATTTCGGCCGCGCGCCATGGAGCGAGGGGTCCCGCGGGGACTGTGTGACCACCGGAGTCCACCGGTCCCCCAGTCCCCCCACTCTCCCTCCTCGGGACCCCCGCGCGCCGCGGAGGACGTCCCGCGGCGAGAGCCGGCACTCCTGATTAAAATTACTCTGCCGAGATCCGGCGAGATTTCCGCGGCGAAATTTATGAAATTGTCCCGGTTTATTGTTTTAAATGAGCCTGCGTTCCCGAAGAGATCACCGCCGGATAAGCGGTGGCCTGTAAATCCACGGGGACAGCCGGGGAAGGGAGATGGTATGCGCGGCTGTGAGGGGGCGGGGGCGGTCGACCCCCTAGAGCGGACGTCCCGAGTGAAAATCGGTCCAGGTTGAATCGAAATTAACGACGGAGTCCTCGGCTGTGGGATCGGTTAACTTCGTTCTGCGAGAGGTTCGGTACGGTTTGTTGAGGATACGGGAATGGTTAGGGGTTAATGGTGCTGATCACCGAATGGGAAGAGATGTGAAAACGTTTTTGCGAAAGAGGGTGAGCGACAAAAAGCTTGAAGTGTTGAGAAGAATTAGACTTGTTCATTGAATAGATCAGTTAATCGCTGATATAATAAAGTTAACATTAATGGCAGACGAATGGCTCTTTGTAGCCGTGTCCATCATTCCTTCCAGAAATTCAATATTCTGCAGAGGTTTTGAATCTCGCAAAAAAATCCTGTTTCCGTTCCATAACTTAAATCAGCAAAATGTCCAGCGATACCTCTTGAACTGGTTCCAAACTTAACGGAGAATTTGTAAGAAAAATAAAAGTTTCGCGTGGACGAAGATCAGGAGCGTTCAAGAGTCAAGAGATCCGATCAAAATTTCCAGTAGACCGTTTCCAGGCAGCCGAGATCGAAATTTATCACCCGGCCTGGCCTGGCGATCGTCGGCCGCGCCACGCCCATATATCGGTGGCAAGAATTCGGTCAATCTGATCCGGCCTAGAGTCCCGCCGGACGGTCTAGTCGCGATAAATAATCGTGAAACGATCGGGAATACGCGAGCACAGTGTTACGGGCGACGCGTTTAAAAAACTTTCACCCACGATTTCCCATGCGATGACGTCAGACGATCGTGAACGGGTAGCCTGGTCTGTCTGACGATTACTCGATGGCATATGGTCGATGTGCTTCACCTTTTGAGTGCTATGAACGCATATATGCGTCTGACGGAAGTTGCTCGTAGGGACGATGGACTTGTATATGCGTTTGTCAATTTTTGTTTTCTTCGCCTTATGACTTTTTCCATGGCCACACATTTCGACGTTAACCATTTAATGCCGACGAAAGTTATTCGTAAGGACCATGAACGAAAATATACGTCTGCCAATTTTTTCGATCGTTCGCTTACTGCAACATGATTGTCAGTGTCCTTTCGAAGCACTTAGGCCAACAGTATTCAGCGTTCAAAGGGTTAAGTACAGAGACGTTCCCGATCGACAGCATTAACCCTTTGACTGCTATGGGCACCTATATGACTCTGACGAAAGCTACTCGTGTGAACTATGGACGCGTATACGCGTCTCTGGCGAAAGTTACTCGCGTGGATTATGGGCGCGTATATGCGTTTGTCAATTTTTCCACATCTCCCATTTAGAGCAACGCAATTGCTAATAGAGTGCAGTTCACGCAGAGCACTTGAACCAGGAGTATTTAGCAGTCAAAGGGTTAACACCAGTGGCCTTTTGGTGTCGCGACACGTAGGCAAGTGTTCGCACGAAAATTGACCGCGTGGCTCGAGCTTTTGAAATCGGGACGGTGATGAATTTTACGATGGACAACGGGGAACGCCTGGGGCGATCGAATTTTTGTGATCGCCGAAAAAACGAGCCTCGAGCGGTCTGCCGTGTTCGGCAATGTTTAAAGAGACGTGTTTCCAGAATATCGTGAACGGATGCAAATCCGACATTGAGCAACGAACGTGCCCGAGGATTCGACTGGCTGGTCGATCTTTAACTTGCGAACTGTTTGTTCGCAACGTGGTGTCGAAATGAATAATTGCTTGTCTTTTATCAATTTTTTCTTTCGCCTTTCTTCCTTTTTTCTTTTTGCCTCTCTCAAAGGGGAATACTTAGTGTTTTATCCTGATGTTTAGAAGACTTTCGGAGGGAGATGAGCGGAGAAGCGTTCGGTGAAAAATGCGTCTAAATTCGGTGTCTTGTAAACGTACAAAAATGTGGAATCTAGAATATTTTATGCGAACGTAGATCTGAAACGTTCCTAGGTCGATGACTTACGAAAAAAAGACGGCAAAAAGTTGATTATCATATCAGGCGAGTCTCATTGGATGTCGAATAGCTTTCGCGTGAAACATTTTTTGCGCGGTAATGGATACGAGGTAGGCGTTCTCCAAAATGAAGTCATCACCTATCGTTCCATCGCTCCCTTAAGATTCAATTAAAGTTAAATATCTTAATACTTAAAAGTTGTCACAGGTATTAAACAGGTATTAACTATTTAAACCTTCTGCGGATTTTCAACTTACTAGTATTCGGTATAAACACTAAGAATCCAATACTAATTCCTTTTCCTCATTCCTTCAACCCCTCAACTCACAATTTACAAATTGCACAACCAATTTTACAAAACTCGTGCCAGCCCTAATCACACAAACCTAACACTGCAATACTTATCACTACCCATCTTCCATTCTTAGTTCACCATAATTTTCAAGATGCATCAACCTAACCCGAACCAACACCCTAACCTAACCCAAAACTCTCCTAAACTATAATATCCTCGATACTCATTACTTACTCCCAAATCCTCAACTTGTACTTCGCGACAGGTTTCAAACTACACCATCAATTCGTCCAAATTCACATACAACCCTAATCGAACCCAACGCGTCCATCATGTACTCGTCCCTGACCTAATCCAAAACTCTCCCAAACTATAATATCCCCGATACTCATCACTTGCTCCCAAATCCTCAACTTGTAATTCGCGACAGGTTTCAAACTACACCATCAATTCGTCCAAATTCACATACAACCCTAATCGAACTTGACACGTCCACCATGTACCCGTCCCTGGCCTAATCCAAAACTCTCCCAAACTATAATATCCCCGATACTTATCACTTGCTCCCAAATCCTCAACTTGTAATTCGTGACAGGTTTCAAACTACACCATCAATTCGTCCAAATTCACACACAACCCTAATCAAACAAAACGCGTCCACCATGTACCCGTCCCTGACCTAATCCAAAACTCTCCCAAACTATAATATCTCCGATACTCATCACTTGCTCCCAAATCCTCAACTTGTAATTCGTGACAGGTTTCAAACTACACCATCAATTCGTTCAAATTCACATACAACCCTAATCGAACCCAACGCGTCCACCATGTACCCGTCCCTCGGCTGAACCCCGCGAAAGCCGTAAGATCGAGAGGAGTCCCTTATTGTTGGCCAGGGATCGCGTTCACGACAACGTTGCTCACGTACGGCAACGTGCCTGGTATCGTATAGAAATTGCTGTAACACCACACCGATCACGTAGCAGCGGATGGTCTCTCGACCTCGTCCGGCGATGATGATGATGGTGCCCGGTCGCGAGCGCGCACCCTGCCAGTGTGAATGAAGAGAGGACTAAAGATTACGAGCGTCGCAAATTGCTGTCAATTTTGGTGATTTTTCGTGGCGCGCCTCGCGGCGAGCAAACCGTTTGCCCACTTATCGGTCGCGAGCGGCCAACGGGATGAAGCGTTTTCGTGATGGACGATAACGCGATCGAACGACCGGATGATCTAGCTACGGAATCTGCAAACGACCGATCATCGTAGATCGCGTTATCTTTACTCGTTGAATTAATATCTGACGGAGCGTAAAGCATGATCTCGTCTTGGTTGATGAATATTTAAGCAGCGCCGAAGACTCGTCGTCGAATTTTGGGCTGCGTTTGATCAGACTGTTCGTTCGAATAATTTTAGATAAAAATTTCCTTGCGCGAAGTCGAAGATGTGAAAAATTGTAGAATTTGTCAATTTTTACATCAAATTCTAATTAACTCTGTAGATATTAATTCGACTAAAATTTTACTTTGTCTTTCGTGTATATTTCAGTGGTGAAACTGGTTTAAAATAGAATGATGTTAAACATTTCTTTTTATTCAAATTGTAGAAACTTTCGTTCGGCTACTGTAAGTATAATTGGTAAGGCGTAGGATGTTCAGAGAGCAGCAGGAGTCGCGGCCGAGGTCGAGATCAGACGGACTTATGGTAATTCGTGGTGGCTAGGTGTAGCAGGTGCTCGATAAATAATCACTCGGTTACTCTCGACGGAGAATCAACCGTATAAACTTAGCTTAGAACATTCAGATGCTGAATTTTCGGAGCCGACGTTGGGTGTCCCAAAATAGTCATGGTTATTAATATCTTTCGTGAACACGTCGAGATGCTCTATCGCGCAAGCATATCTTAGATCGGACGATTTTAAACTTGTTTGCTCGATACGTGGTTTCGTAAATTCGTACAGTCAGCGCCGATTTGGAAACACTAAACCTACGAAGACCTACTTATCTTTCCCGTGTTTTCCATCCATCACTCGCGTTTCTCCCCACTATTGATCGTACGCGAAGCTCTTCAAATATCCGCAAAAAGAGATACGAAACAACTAAATTCTAAGATAACTTATGTATACTAATGGGACTCGATCCCATTTATAATAATAAATTAAATTAAATTAAAGATCTACATCGATCTACTATTTTTCCACCTTCTCGTCGAAAACTCTAAAATCCGAAGGAACTTCTTTTATAAGATAACTAATGTACACTAATGAAACCCGATCCCAGTCATATCAATAAAATAAATTAAATTAAATTAAGGATCTATATCGATCCATCATTTTTTCTCCTTTTCGTCAAAGACTCTAAAATCCGAAAGAACTTTTTTCCTAAGATAACTTATGTACACTAATGGGACCCGATCTCGTTCATATCAATAAATTAAATTAAAGATCTATATCGATCCATCATTTTCCCCCCCTCTCGTCGAAAACTTTAAAATCCGAAGGAACTTCTTCTCGCATCAGTCTGTACGCAAACGTTCGCCAAGCCGTGCCATGCGAAACAGGCCCAATCGACAGTGTTCTCCAGGATCGGGGCACAGGTGATCCCCGCAGGTCCCAAGGGCCCCGGTATCGTCGCCATAGGTACACGTAGCCGGGTTGGACGGCGTGTAGGATGAAGTCTTCCCCGCAAAGCGACCATTATCGTTATGATCGCGGCCAGGTAGATGCCACCCCGTGATTACCGTATCGGCCGGCGATCGACGGCGACAGGACTCGCCATTATGCGATCGACACCTTCCGAGACACGTTCGCGCCGTAAATCATCGGCTAAACGGAAAAGCCCGTCGGCTCTGTTCACGGCCGTGGCTCTCCGTTCGGCCACGGTGCACGGTAACGTGCACACGCGCCTACACGTGCATTGATTTCACGCCGGGACACCGGTGGGTGTGAGCAAACACGCCGTCCGTCGAGATCGGCGCTCGTAACCGGGGGAAAAAAGGACGCCGACCGGCGTCGCTGACGGCAACGCTTCGAGCAGATCGAAAATTGCGAGGATCGCAGGATTGTTTAATCAATTGACGCGTTGCTGACACCGGGTTGCACGCGGCGTGGATATCGATGGATTACACGGAAAAGTGATACGGGGGAACGATGCTGTCGGGGATTGCTACTTCACGAGGATCTGGTCTTTCGGTGAAATATTTAACAGTTTGATCGACGAGTTTTAAACCAAAATGACAGTCGAAACATCGAACGGAAATTGAACTTTCCCTAAACTTCCCCCAAAAATTCCATGGACAAGGGTTGCTCTAAAAAGACACCTCTAGGAACTATGATCAATCTTTTCAAACTACGAGTGCGCGAACAACATATGATGCAGTTTCCTTGTGCGCACTGTGCATTATCGAGGCGCACCCTATGGAATTTTTCTGCAACGGAAGCAGGGGTCGGTCCCGAACGTCCGGATGCCGTGAAACCGGAGC
Source organism: Tetrapedia diversipes (assembly GCA_033822845.1). Classification (NCBI taxonomy): domain Eukaryota; kingdom Metazoa; phylum Arthropoda; class Insecta; order Hymenoptera; family Apidae; genus Tetrapedia; species Tetrapedia diversipes. The sequence goes on along the minus strand of JAOPTO010000605.1, from coordinate 104,146 downwards.
TAGATCGGACCCCGTTCGAGGATACAGATGTCTCGTTCATTATAACACGAAACGAGCGAAAGAAAAGGAAAAAAGGTGGACGGGGACCTGTCGCGGCTGGGAAAGGCATGAAATTCCCGCCATTCACGATGTCAGCTATTAACGGACGTCGCGGCGTCTACATCCTTTACAAGTCAGCTGCTTTGTGGAGCCGGGCGAGCTCTATGGGCGCCGCTCGCCGCGGCCACGCGCTTTCAACCGCACAATCATTCGGACACTGGCTGGGAACCGACGGATTATAATAAACGTTAACGCACGCGGGATTACACGTTAAGGGCCGGCTGATTCACCCGCGACAAGGACGCGCGACTTTTCGAACACGTCCGTTCGAACGATTTGCGTCAATGCGGTGCACGCCTCGGTCGACGCGTAATCAACGGGCCCGATTATTAAATTTCTGCCTCCACGGACCTTTGTCGATATTTTTTCATTGTCTTGGCCGAGCCGCGAGGCTTATTTATAGGCTAGCATCCCGCAAACCGTGCTTTCCAGCCCCCTCGACGCTTTTCACCGTCCGTTGTCCTCCCCGAGGATTAATTACCGTGTGTCGCGACTTGTTCGTCTTCGCGATTGATGAGACATGATTAGGGCTACCCGTGCAATTGAGTGTGTGTGTGTTCGTGTGTGTGTTTGTGTAAGGTAGTGTGAGAGAAGATGATAGCGTCTTTTGGGTTTGAATAGCGAATTCGATGAGGGATGAGGAATTGATTTGCTAATTTAGGCAGAAGCAAGGATAGGAACGTGTCGATTGTGTTAGGATGCGTTTCAGAGCTGCGAACATTATCTTTCAGTGACTCGGTTATGGTATATTATTTTTATACAGTTTTAATGAATATTCCTTTCGCGAATCATTACGTTACCACTTTTTGAAACAATTAGTATATACACACTTGCTCGTAACTCACTGGACGCTTGTAAATTTCATAGAGAATACCTACTGCGATAAGTATTCCATTGTGAAGCGATTAGCAAGCAATCACGGATTCATTTTGTAGATAAAATATTAATTGCGAAAATACATTTAAAAGTCGACTTTTATACGTTATAAGAAACTGTGATGATTATACTAGCCTTATATTATAAGCATCATCGTGCGAGTGCTATCTCTGTTTTTCTCTGCTCTCTTTTAATTCCCACTATAGCCTATGACATTTCTACCGTCACCTTACGATTCTTATTCAATTTATACACCTTATGTACCAAACGGTTCCATACCCGTACATACAAATCAATAAAAATTAAAATATTAATTACGGACAAGAACCGCGAGTCTTAACACTATTCCTACCAACACTTCACGTATACTTATTTCCACCGCGACATTCCCACGCAACACAGACTACAAATTTTTCTCAGAAACTAAACAATGAAAAAAGAAGTGAATATTGAAAAATTTAGGTATATTATAGGAATTATAGGTATGTTTGAAGAAAAGTCTAAAATTTAAATGAAAGTCTAATCGAAATTTTAAAAACGGTCATTTGACCGGTCGTGGTAGGAATAGTGTTAAGATTCCCGATCGCAAAGGGTTAGCCGGTGATCCGCGACATTTCCGATCGCTGTCCGCTCGAATCGTCAACCATTGAATCATCAGCCTCTTCTAACATCCGTGGAATCCAGTTCTGGAACGCGTCCCGCGAACACCAGAAGGGAAAACGACGGAAACCGATGGACGAAGGTCGACGAGGCTCGCGTAACCGCTCGAAAATAGCCTCGATTACGATTAAAACGAATCGCTGCGTCGCTAACGCTTCTCCCACGGCGCTCGAGCGGATCCTCGCCGCGGAGCAGATTGTGAAAGCCTCGAATGGGGACAATCGAGACGATCCGAGCGATTCGGACGGTCCAGAGCGGTCGAAAACTGGGCGGATCGTAAAAGCTAAGCAAACGCGCGTAAACTCGAGAATTTATGGAGACGCCCGTTGAGCGCCGCAAACGAGGAATTAGAAATCGACCTCCATCTCTCGACTCCGACCGAGGTCGTTATGATAATTCGGTGAAACTGGAATTGGAGTATAATAACCGTGTCGTGATCACGCACACGTACCCGCGCTGGCGTGTTCGTGCGAGGCTTCGGAGGACTCGTGGCGAAATAAAATCGGGAGGATCAGACTTATTTGTCGATCGGGTCTTCCTCAGCGATTCTACGAACCATACGGAGGTTTCCGTTGGACCAACTTATGGCTGTCTATTATCTATTTATTGAAACGTTCAATGGATCGAGTAGATTTTTGTTCTTGATATTTTTTCTTTTTCTTTTCTGCTTGATATTTTTAATTTCGCCTTTTAATTTGAGAACCGAAGAATTTTCAACATAAATAATTATTTAATTGAACGCTATTTTTAACGTAAATAATTGATTAACTGAACACTATTTTTAACGTAAATAATTGATTAACTAAACGCTATTTTTAATATAAATAATTAATTGAACGAACAATTTAACGTAATAAAGTTAAAACCGTTACGATTTCGGCGATAAAGCTGGAACCGGTACACCTTCGAAAATGGTTTTCGAAAACCAATTGTGCAAAGAATTTTAAATTTTAACGAGACTTGTAAATGGACGCGACTACTCGAAATCGACAAGTTTTTATTTAATCGACGTGAATCCGTTCCAATGTCATCGCGGTGGGCGTTCCGGGTATCAGAAATTACGAGCCTCGCATTCTCCATTGCGCCCTGGTGTTTTCTTTTCGTCGAAAAAGAGGGCTCGTCCTCTCGCTCCTAGGCCGGCTGAAGCATAAATTTCGTCGGTATCGTCCTCTTTCGTTCTCTACCACGGTTACCCGGCTGCTCCCCGCGGCTTTTAACGGGGCCCGGGGCAAGATGAACGGATACCAAGCAGCCAACCCATCTTCTCACGTAAACTGGAGTATCTTGTACCCCTTCTGTTCCTTTTCACCCTTCGAACGTTGCGGCCCTGTTTGGCTCGTAAAAACTTTGTCGCTTTTACGATTTTAGAGGGTTATTTGCTACCTCGTATTCGGTCTCAAAAATAGTTTTACTGGATTGAAAAGAAAATGCGAGAAGCGTGCTACCTTAAAGTTGAATCTTAGATTTATCGTAGTCCTTCCTTTCTGAAACTCCCCTTTTCAATATATACGAATCATCCTTTGTAAAAAGTAAAAATACAGTTTTTATTCTTACAAACAATACTCCGTGGAAATAGTAAGTGGAAAAAAGAATATTTCTCAATTAAGAATCTGTAATGGAGTGTTTCGTGCTCGAATTCAAAACACGTACGAATCCACGATCAATTATCGAGCGATTCGTTGAATTTACAAACCAACAAGCGAACGATCCTCGCCTCTCCATCAGCCTGCGAGCGCTTCTTCCGTTCTCCGCGCTGTTAAGTTCAACCACGTGCGGGCTCGGCCTCTGCTCATCCGTCAGCCATTCCCCACCCCCGCCGAGGAACGGCGAAACAATGATCGTTAAAGCGTTCCGCGATCGCGTCGAGGAATCTTCCGCTGGCTGTGGTGAGCGCGTTATCATTCAAATGTATATTAACGTCGCGGCGTAATAGAGAATTTATCGCCGTGCCCGCACAATACCGTGCTCTCCGGGACGCGTGCAATCACGTTTATTTCTCGCTCTCAAGGTGCATCCACGCGCGCAACTCCCAGCGGGGGAAAGAGACCGACAAAAGAAAAGGAAGACGAACGTGGAAGACCGATCAAGGAAGAAACTAGAGAGAGAGAGAGACAGAAAGGGAGAGAGAGAAAGATGGTGAGGGAGAGAGATACAGGACGAGAAAGAGAGAGAAACAGAGAGAAACGCAGAGAGATAGAGACAGAGAGACAGAGAAACAGAGAGATCCTCCGCGAGTTCTTTCAGCGAACAATTTATGGATCCGCGCTCGCCACGGTGACATAACCGAGGATCGTTTTTCTTCGCGGACTGACAGCGTCGCATCCCGTGGAAACTAATCTGCCTGGCGATCGAGATGAATCGAATTTCTCGGCGCGCGGATGTAATTATCCGTCCCGGGGACAAAAACGCGACGGAAAGGGGGGAGCAAAGAAAAAAAAATAGCGCCAGCAGAGCAAGGAGACGGCGGGGTCGAGCGGAGGACGCGCGATTTCTCCGCGAAGCCTCAGCCACGGTGACATTTTCCCCGCGTCGATGTATCGACGATAATTGCCCAACGAACGAGACCGCGGGAGATCCCGCGGCACAGATAAAGCCAGGCACACCGAACGATAAAATCTGATTTATATTGAACACGAGGCGAGTACCGCGCGGTTGCTTTTCAACGAGCCTCCGCGCGACCTCGCGACGCGTTAATTGATATTTTATTTAAATCGCGCGTCGATCGAGGTCCGACAGGGACGCGTTGCGACACATCCGACGAATGTACGTGTCTACTCCACGGGTTCCTCGAAGAACGGCCCCGTTAAATTCGGGGGGGGGAGGTGGATCGTGTCCTGGTGGGTTTCACGGATTCTCGAGGCTGAGATTCGTAGCGAAAAGAAGGATTCTTTATGGCGTTCATTAGAAATAATGGTGATCGTGTTCGGGGACGGTTCGGGTTAGGCTGGCCACGGGCGAAGCTTCTCGGAAGAGATTCTTCCGATTTAAATAGGTTGGACGGATTTCAAGAGTTGGTAGGAGCAAGGTGAATGAAGAGGACATAGTTTCACGGTGAATCAGGTGATACGGAGAACACGGTGCGTCGGCAGGAGGGAAGGGACCATTTCATTCACCTTCCGTAACCTGCGCATTACCATTCGTTGGGCATGGCTGTTCGCCAGTTTCGACGATGCTTTCTGCTGTTCCTGCACGTCTCGAGGGGATTCCCGGTGTAGCTGTTCTCCCTTTCGTGGAATCGCGATCGTTCCTCGTGCCAATGGTAACCAGGAGGATAGAATGGCTAACTTTGCATCTGTTCACGATCGAGGACACGCCCTTTCAATCGCTTCTTACCGATTTATGGAAGAAGGTTACGATCGATTACGTATCTCCAGGTTAATCCGAAAATTAAAGATAAATCCACAAGTTTGATAGCTGAGTAAGTCAGTTTCGGAGGAATTCGGAGGAATTTTCAGTTTTTTAAAGCAGACTTACATTTAAATTAAACGTACACTGCTCCAAGTTAGGTTCAATTAATTCAAAGCCCGAGACCAAAGAAACTAATTAATTCCCTTTAATTCCCTTAATAATCAAAAACAGTTTCTGACTCACGATCAGACGCGATTCGTAAAAAATGGCGAATCGTATGGAACGAAGTGAATAAAATAGAAGGATGGACGATGGAAAGGGCTGCAGAATGCACGGAGATCGTAGGTGCTTCTAGGGCGGAGTGTACTCTGCCCGTTGGCCGGTCATAGGGCGTGAGAAGGTACGTGTACGGTGACGTCACCGGAGTCCGACGTGCCGCAAAATAATTGCAGCCTCGTGGCAAGTGCCGTGTCATTAGGCGCCGCGATCATAGAATTTCGTGTCGTTCGCGTACGAAATGGTCATTAAATCATTATGTTTATCCGTCAACCCCGCGTGCCGGCAGCCTCTTGACCTCCCCGTGACCCTCGCGCCGCTCTTCTTCTCGCTTCCTCCTCCGTGCCGGTGAAGCTTGACCCCGCGACGATCCTCTCTCGAACCATGCAACGGGTGTCATCGCGGTGATGCAGCTCGTTCACCGTGCCATCTTTTGCGCCGCTCTCCTCCCGGCCACGGATGTTCGTCTTCCTCTCGTTAGCGAGCCGGGGCCATTTTTTCCTACACCGTTAGTTCGCCACTCGTGGAATTAAGGAAAACGACGAGGAAGCTGCAGTTGAATCCAAAGAAGAGTACGCGCTGAAAATGCGCAACGAAAACACACGATTGCCTTGATGCAGCTCATTCACCGTGCCATCTTTTGCGCCGCTCTTCTGGCCACGAATGTTCGTCTTCCTCTAGATAGCGAGCCGGGGCCATTTTTTCCTACACCGTTAGTTCGCCACTCGTGGAATTAAGGGAAACTAGAAGGAGGCTGGAGTTGAATTCTAAGAGGAGCACGCGACGAAAACACACGATTGCCTTGATGCAACTCGTTCACCGTGCTATCCTTTGCGCCGCTCTCCTCCCGGCCACGAATGTTCGTCTTCCTCTCGTTAGCGAGCCGGTGCCATTTTTTCCTAGACCGTTAGTTCGTGTTTGATACTCGTGGAATCAAGGAAAACGACGAGGAGGCTGCAGTTGAATTCTAAGACGAGCACGCGTTGAAAACGCGCGACGAAAGCGCGCGATCGCGGTGACGCGAGCTTCGGCACGCCGCCTGTCTTTTATGACAGTCAGGTGCGGTATAAATTTGCTTAATACGCGACGACCCTGAAACGGCTGAGCCGACGGTAATGGAATCTCCATATACACGGCTCTTTATTGCGTCGAAAATCGCGGAACATAGGGAGGCAGAGGTTCCCCGAAGTCGGTCGCCAATTATTTGCCATGTTTTGTTCTTCAAACACCGCGGATTTATGCGGCTGATTGCATCCAACGTATCACCTGTTCGTTAACGCTGCTAGGGAAGTACCTGGACTTAGGAATGTTGGACGTGGTGATTGAATTGTGTAGAATCTTTCAAATCACTCTGATTTGACAACAGAAATTTTGAAATTCGCGGTACAATGAAACCTGTTAAAATTTCCATTACTAGTACACCTTAAACAGTTCGGAGAGTATGTTGGAAGAAGTATAGGAAAATTCTACTTTCATTTATTTAGTAGAACGAGAGTTATTCCTGATACAGATTATCGAACGAATCCCTTTCACCATTTTCAATTTATCTGTGTCCTCTGTCTGCAACCCAGCGTTTCTACACAATTTAAGTAGGATCATTGACCTCTTTATATTTCAATCCTTACGATTTCAAACTTGGAAAAGTGATATAGCGATATAGTGATACCTCCCGTTTCAAAACACGGACCACCAATGATCCACAACCGAGCCAGTGAATCGCGCGCCTAATTAAAAGGCACGATTCGTTTTTCTCAGCGTGCATATCCCTCCCAGCGCATCCTCCGCGGCGTCGTCTATCAAATATTCAAATCAGCCATGGATTAAAATCTCGCGGAGCGTTTAATTGCCGACTTCGACGCGGCTTGTCAGGGTATCTCGCGCGGATCTCGCTATTCGCACGCGAGACGGATCTGTTCTGAAGGGAGAGGCCGTCGGATTCACTGGGAGGGATGCAAAAGGAAGAGGCTGAAGTAAAAGGGGGAGAGAGGTGGGGGAGGGTTAAAGAAGCGGGACGCGGTTGGGCTCGCTCGTTTCCACGCGCGATTCCTCTCCGTACGAGGGGCCCTTCGCGGAGAGATAAGGCCCTGTAAAAGTCCGGAGGCGCGTATCGCCGCGTTTCTCCGACGATTGTTATCTGCCGGCGATATATTAAGCGCCATTACCAGTATTTAGAAGGCGGCGCTGCCGTGGCAGCCCGAGCTGCTGCTCCCTTATCGAGATCGTCGAGCGTGAAACGTGCCGGACCACGGGCACGCAGCGATAAACGGGGATTAGCCGCGATGGTCGTTATCGAATCATGGGAAAGATGCCGAGTTTTGAAGGAAAGCTCGGGAAAAGTGAAACGGAGGATATTGGAGGTCTAAAAATTTCAGTAGGTACAGTAGCGGACAAAAGCTTAAGACCAAAGAGTCAACGAAAAGAAGTAAATTAATTTATGAGTAATAGCACGATAAACAAAATTTGTGTTCTATGCTAATGAATAAATAGTGTTCTACCATAATAACAATAAAAATGAGACAATATCTGCAAACCACTGTATTTATTTAGTGTTGTACGTCGACATGTGCGTCGTTTTAGAAGAAGGATTGTAAAATTTCATTAGCATTGCAGGCAGCTCCGTCGGAAAATCTCAAATCCAATAATCTAGTATTTAATATAATATTGTATTTGTATTTAAATTATCGTTTGCATCTTAAAGCGTTTGACTGAATTTCCCTTTAAATGTAATTGATTTTCGTCGTCCTTACAAACGTAACGCAATTACTAATTTTAAGGTCGTGTAAACTTAGTGGGAACAAGGTGAACAACTAATAGGGAACGTGTTCGAAAACCCGTGAATGTTTTGTAACGAACGGTGGGACGGGTGGGAGACGGAATCTCTTTACAAATCGAAGGGGACAGTCCCGAGTTAGAATCCTAACTCTCCGCTGGAATGTCCGGTAATCAAAGAGTTTTTTCGAGGATGAATCGAGATAACGAGAACCGGTCCACCGGAGTCGAAATAATTTCGGGCTATAACACGGGTAAGGTAACGGTATATCGTTCACATTGGCCGGGACGCGCACGGTCACTCTAAATATCCGAATCCACGCCTATCAGATTCAAACGGACGGGGAAGAAAAATTATGAAGATCGCCACTGCTTTTAATATCCTCCCGAGAAAGAGAGAGAGGGAGTGTGAGAAAGGGTGAGAGGGGGAGAAAGAGAGAGAGACTGAAAGAAAGGATGAGAGGGGAGAGAGAAAGAGAAAAAGGGGGAGTGAGAATGAGAGAGAGAGAGAAAGGGTGAGATCGGGAGAAAGAGAGAAACTGATAAAAAAGATGTGAGGGGTGAGAGAGAGAAAGGGGAGAGAGTGAGAGTAAGAGAAAGAGAGAGAAAGGGTGAGAGGGGGATAAAAAGAGAGTCTGAGAGAAAGGGTGAGAGGGGAGAGAGAGAGAGAGAAAGGCGACAATAAAGAAACAGAGAAAAAGAAGAGAAAAATAAAGAGCAGTAGCTTGCACGCCGGTAACCAAGTCCGATTTAATCAGGTGATTCAGGATATCAAGTGTCGTTCGCCGGATTAACGCCGGATTTATGGCAGTGGCCGGATGAAATTTTCATTTATCCCGAAAGATACACAACCAGATGAAATGATAAAGAAGCGCGCGCTCGGTCCCCGGGCTTGTAAATGGTGTCATCAGCGCGGCTACCTAGTGGACGCGGCCATTGTAAACTACGGAGTTTAGCCCGCCTCCCGAAAACAGGATCAGACGAGGGGGAACAGGGACGTGATTACGGTAAGGAAACAGTTTCTTGGAAAACTGATGGTATTTGCCACGAATCTACGTTTCTAAAAATCCTGGAAATACCCCGTTGGTGCTTAAACTTTATCTCTGAAGCTGGGCCTACGGTAGCTGCGAAATGTGTGTTGCACAACATACAATATACAAACGTTATCCTAAACCTAATCCTTTCGTTAACCCTTTCCATCGCTATACGGATCTTCCGCAGTCTCGTCAAACTATTGGTCAAACATAATGAACGATATAAGTATGCAGTTCTCGCAGACAATTTGAAGCTTCGAAAACGTTAGGTTGAGGGAATAAAATGTAAACCGCAATATTCGTTTCTTGAAACAATATAAAATTTTTTCGTATCGATAAAAATAACGAAGATGATTAACATGTGCAGAAATTGCAAAATTGCGTGAAAGATTTTATCTGTCACTTCGTCTACCATTTCCGTTAATAAGAAGAATAGTATCGTGTAGAACGATGACCAGGTCTAATTCTATTTTCCTTTCTACTCCGTTTCTCCCCTGTTCTGCTTCGTTTTATGGGAAGGGGTTAACGCATGGCCCAGGACTCGTCGTCGAGGAGGCTTCACCGTGAAGCGTCCATCGGTGTATCAGCACGTCGTCCGGACCCGTGGTATCGCTTTGGCGATCTCCGGACGATTTGTCAGCGGTCGACCGGCCGTGTAGCAGCTTATCAAATATATATCGAACACCGCTCCCCTCGTGTATTTACTGCGGTCTTCGATGAGCTTACGTGTACGCGTGCACGTGCTGCTGGACCTCGACTCGATCAATCGACGCACCGAGCGATCGATGCACCCTTTCTTCCTCTCTTTCTGACCGATCTTCCTAAACATTTCACGTGTCCCCGTATCACTAATTAATACTATCAAGTGACCCACGAATTAAAGATGCCTGTGGTTTGTGTGATTGACATGAGGGCATAAAGCAGCATTACCATTTGTTAAGAAATTAAGTAAAATTATTTACTAATTTTTGTGAACGTTATATTATAGTAACGGAAATTGTGATGTGACGATGAAAATTAATAATATCAAGGGTAATGAAAATGATGGAATAATTTTACTAATTAAAGATGCCTGTGGTTTGTGTGATTGACATGAGGGCATAAAGCAGCATTACCATTTGTTAAGAAATTAAGTAAAATTATTTACTAATTTTTGTGAACGTTATATTATAGTAACGGAAATTGTGATGTGACGATGAAAATTAATAATATCAAGGGTAATGAAAATGATGGAATAATTTTACTAATTTCTAGTGAATTAATTTCTATTATCACTATATTGTACCACTATTATATAATTTTACGAAATACTAAAAATAGATAAGAACGCTGTGTTTCCCGTCAACATTCATTAATGTTACCATTAATGTTATTATTAATTACTACAACGATCAGTCGATAAAGCGACAGATTTCTCGCGAGAGCCGCGTCAGACACGTATCCGCTTTCGCTCGAATCGACAAATTTCGAATAGAAAATTAAGACGTCGAGAATTAACGTTTCTCAAGCCTCCTCTCGAACTATTCGTTACAGGCCTCCTCTCTGCCAACTATCCATCGAACGCCTCTTAAAAAAAAAAAGGTATTTCCTCCGCGTCCGTACAAATTCATCAACCATCATCCACGCCCCGTAAACCACATTAATTTATCTTCCTCAGTCCAAACCTACAACGTGTCACCCGCGAGAGATCAAATTAATCAAACAACGAACACATCGGACATGAAACGTCGCGTCTCTGGCTCGTTGCGCGTTTAAATTTATCGACAGCTCCGAGGCCCACGGGCTGCTGCTGGCTGCCTCGGATCCATGGTAACCGTAAACCTAGCGGTGAATCGTCGATCGTACGATTCGAATGCGTTTCTGCTTAGGAAACGATCGCGTGGATGATCGAGCCGTGGCGAGGGAGATCTCACAGGAGGGAAAACGGAACCGCGATCAACGCGGAGGATCGATAATGGAGCGGACCGGTCGCGGCCCCGCGCTCTGCCCCGCCGTTCGCGAAAAAGAGGCTCGATCGTTGGCGCGATCGTATCTCGGGGTGAGATCTTAGGATCGTGCGCGATAGAGCAAGATAATGGAGATAATCTTCGGCGCGGCTGCGCTCAAAAGATCGCACGCCCACGCGCTCCTTGACCGGAGATCGGTTCCGTGGCGATATCGCTACGGGTCGCCTCGGCGATTTTGGAAACGTTCGCCGATCTGTTCGTTCCTGAGCTTCCCCGGGAAATATATGTAGGAATCCGAGTTTAGGAAAAGGTGGAGAGCGATTCTGTTGAGCCGTGCGAACGTAGAATGTTTGGACTTGAGTTTGGACTAAGATGAGTTTCTATTTAAGATGAGCACTTGAGGAAACTGGGCGACTGGGCAATTTTGAGTGAACTTAACCGATCGAGTGGATGCGAGTTTAGGAAAAGATGGAGAGTGATTCAGTTGAGCCGCGCGAACGTAGAATGTTTGGACTTGAGTTTGGACTAAGATGAGTTTCTATTTAAGATGAGCACTTGAGGAAACTGGGCGACTGGGCAATTTTGAGTGAACTTAACCGATCGAGTGGATGCGAGTTTAGGAAAAGATGGAGAGTGATTCAGTTGAGCCGCGCGAACGTAGAATGTTTGGACTTGAGTTTGGACTAAGATGAGTTTCTATTTAAGATGAGCACTTGAGGAAACTGAGCGACTGAGAAATTTTGAGTAACCGAATGCATCGAATGAGAAAGGTTTAGAGTTAGGAAGAAAGGAAATGAGTGTTTGGAAGAATATATGACGGGGAAAATGCGAGTGCGAGGCAGAAAGAGTATGATTCTGAAGGAAGTAAGAACTTCGTAGTTACTAAGCTGAATTTTAAATATATTATTATATTCTAAACACTTCACTTTATCATACTCACACCTGAGCACTACTATCCACTCTACTAAATAAATAAAAGTAGAATTTCCTATATAAATATAATATAGTCATACTGTTCGCGAAGGGTTAAAAACGTAGAATGTTTCAAATAAGCTTGTCAATTTTTTTAATTTTGAACCGTTTCGTTATACATTGCACCATGCGAAAGTTAGCAATTTTCATCGATACAGAAGGTGTGCATTTTTTTACTTGCACGCACTCGTTACCACAAATAGACTGCTTGGTGTAATGGCATGGTAATAAGACGCAATCGTGCAGCGGCAGATAATGAAACAAGATTTTGAAAGTTCAGTTCCGTGAGGTTGAAAAATCCGGTGTCACGTTGAACGAGAAGAATAATGGCGTAAACGTGGACGAAGTTATGGAGCTGACCTCTGCAAGGAAACGCCGCGAAAAGGTCCAGCAAACGTCGAATCATCGACGGCGTGGCCAGCTGGATGTGACGTTTCAGTTCCTCGACAGTTCGAGTTTGTTTGACGGCCGCAAAGCTTCGAGCGTTGTTGCATCGTAATCGCCATTGGGCCCGATGAAATTCAATTCCTGACGATTCCGTGGCTGACGTATGTTCTGAATCGTATTCATTAGAATAAGCACCTTTCCATCGTGCGTAACCACCGCCCCCTTTGCTCGATCGACCGTTTTAACGAAGGGGAGGAGCGAGAAAATGTGCGAGCACGAGAAAATAGACGATGTTAATGTGAAATTTATGTGGATTGCTCGACGAATGGAGTATAGATCTTTATAGCGTTTATGCTTTGAATATGAATATTCAAATTCGTTCGTAAAACTCTCATTTGATGGTTTTTTGAATAATTAAAAGGATAATTATGAGAAATTTCAGTATACAGTTATTCGTAAAAATTTTACGACGTGTAATCTCGTTATACTACTGTACTATGGAATAATTAGATGAAATACTATTTTATAACGATTCCTAAATATTAATTTAAACATAGTTATAATACTTTAAATATTACAATATTTAGAACCATAACAATTAAAGCTGCATATTCCTCCACGATAATGCTTCTTCATCTCTCTCTCCAATCTCAAAATCGCAACCTACTCAGCAGCCACAAAAACAAACACACATTCTCGGCTAAAACAAAGAGTTCGTAGACAGTCAGTAGTGTAGACGAATCGTAAATAATTCCTCCTGAAGAGTCTCGAACGCGAGCCACTCGCGCAGCAATCTAAAGCAATCGGGATCCATAAAGGAAGCGGGGCGCACTCCAGTTGCGAATGGCCGATAATAACTAATCGCCGCAAGAAGCTGCACGAAGTAGCAGCGAAACCATCAACATCGTCGTTCATCGTCTCGCTAAAAAGGGGCACGGCTAATTGCCGCAAATCCATGAATAATTCAAGCAGTCGGTGGCCAATACAACGTCGCGTTGCTTGATTCATTCGCGAGCCGGTCGTAAAAACTTTTCAAAAGCCCTGGTGCGCTCCCTCGATAAAAGCGCGTCGATACAAACGAGAAACACTATAAACCAACCCCTCCGCCTATCTCCCCCTTCACCCCCTGGAACGTCTTCCCCGATCACGCAAGAACCGCGATCACCGACGAACAAATAAATGAAACGGGACGTTAAAGCGGATGAACGGTGAACAGAGACAGTGGAACGTTGTAGGGAAAAACAAGAGATATGATCGTTGTGATTCGTAGGTAGCGATTATCGAGCTATGGGAGGGCTCGTTAATTATCGTCGGATCTACCGTGAGGATCGGCCGTGCTCTCGATCGCGATCGTTAGACGGTGATTAGAGTCGTAAAGGTCCCGGGCGAACGAACGTAGCCGGGTATTCGGTAAAAGATCGTCCTCATTGACGTTTGATGAGCTTCGTGCTTTCGATTCCCGTGGGAGTCGTACCCGGTTGACCTTCGCTTATTAGCTTCTTAAAGGTGAAACGTCGCTCTGTTATGGCATTGAGGATGGCTTCGCGGGGTTGCGTAATGGCACATGGAAGCGTGGCTGAAGTTGACGTCTTTTTACGCGTTCGACTGCTGTCATATGATGGATCGAGCCTTAATTAGATATTACACGTATACGGTGGAGACACTTCTAACCTAGTCCCTATACTTGAATACTTGAATATCCCTTTGTGCTCGAGAAGTGACTGTTAGTATATATATATTTAAAACAGTATAATAGTAACAACTTAAACGACTTTTTAACATAGCAACTTGACTGCTTTCACAGTCAAACTCTTTCTGCCACGTGCTCGCATTTTCCCCGTCATATATTCTTCCAAACACTCATTCCCATTCTTTCTGATTCTAAACCTCTCTCATCCGATGCATTCGGTCACGTTCACCCAAAATTCCTCAGTCGCTCAGTTTTCTCAAGTGCTCATCTTTCGCGCCTTAGTAACACTCGAATCCAAAAATTCAACGTTCACACCCCTCAACCCAATTACTCTTCACATTTTCCTAAACTCGCATCCACTCAATCGCATTTACACTAACGCAGGTTTCTCTTATTCTAGTTTTAATTTCAGTCCAACTCTTCCAACTTTCTCAGACCTAATTAATTTTAACTCCAATCTAACCCTTCTACTTCCAACGGTATCCCTTAAATTCTTCAACCCGCTATCAGCGCATCACCCGGCCTAAGAAGCGCCCCGCAACTTCCACCACAAGATCCACAATCAAATACCTCCCGCTATTCCACACCGATGATCTCGATTCCCTCAAAGAGCCCACGGTGTCGCGTTACCCCTGAGACCGTCGTCCCTATCGGTCCATAGAACCCCTCAGGGGAGGACTGGCTCGCTTGAACGAGACAGGTCGTGACGCTTGTCGCGGGCAGCGCCTGTGTGTGGTCGACGTAAGAAAGCATAAAAGTCGCGGTGATACGATCGTCCGGCATTCCATCCCGTTCTTTATCGCTCCGGCCCGCGTAACTCGTGGAAACAAGAAGTCCTCTGCCTGCCAGCGTCTGCTCGCGCTGGAAACCGCCCCACGGATCCCGTCTAAATATTTTAATTATTCCCGGCGCCGCGATCCACGAAATTACGCGAGCTCTCTGATCGACGATACGGTTCACGAAGACGCCAGGCCATTGTCGCCGCGGGACAATCAAATCGCCGGGATTCCACGGCTCCGCCAGAGAGACCGCCTCCGGTAGCCAACTTCGTCCCCGTTGCGCGCCTATCGCACGCTGGATCGGCCGAAAAGTATGCCAGAGATGCGCCCCCGATAACCGTTGATTCGATGAATCAACTTGAGAGGCTTGTTCCATCGGAACGTTAGTTTAAGTTATGAATAAGTTATTATTAAAAGGAAAAATGGGGGACCAGAAAAGGACCCGTTGATCTGACCAAGTCTCGCTAGAACAGCGCACCGCTCAGGTAATCAACCGACCCCCTCCTTCATGTAATCCAAATTGGGCTAATAGAAGAAACCTGCTTGTTACTTTAGCCAGTAAAAATAAGTAATATGTATTGAGAACACCGGGGGGGATTATCTTTATCCTCACCCTCCGAATTAGGTGTACGAAAATACGGTAGAATAGCGTGGACGTGTCGCGGACGTAAATAACGTACTTAAGCGAATGCGGATTAAACATTTTTTTTCCAAGACCAGTCCATGGATTTCCTCGTATGCTCGCTTGAAATCCAACCGATTGTTGGGAAACCCTGACGAGAGAGGCGAGGCGAGACGAGACGTGCCCGTGCACCCGCGAGGCTTGAATTAATTGCAGGCAAATTAGCCAATCGTTGGGATCGATCGACGACGGGGCCCTCTCTCTTTCACCCCGACAGACAGACACAGCGTAATTTACGCTGTCCGCCGGGTCACACCGGCGAGGCTTCAGGATTTATCGAAGCATTATCCAGCGCCACGAGTTGCGGTGTCGTCCGCCGTCGACTGGTGGACGTCGAACCTGCCTAGCCAAGCTCTCGAGGAAGCCTCTCCGGGCGCAACGACGAGGAGAGAAGGTCAAGTTGGTGTGCGCCTGGGCACGGCGTGCCAAGCCAGCCGGTGAATACCTAATTAAGATCTTAATTACCGGCAACTACGGAGGAGCGTTTCACCTTCGACCGACTCCCACGATGCAGTTTACAAGATTGTTAATATCATCATTTATATCGCGGTAATACGAGATCGTTAGTGTCTCGGCCAGCCGTTAATCAGCATCCGGTTCTTACGGGGCCGGCTGCAGCAACCCTTTCACGCAGCCACCCTTTTGTGCGGGGCCGTGGATTAAAGGCGAAGAAGGGAGGGTGGGAGGGTGGAAGGGAGGGAGAGGGAGGCCATCTCTTGGCGATGCTGAAACGACCGGGCAGCCGACGGTAATGATAATCGTTGTAACGAACTGACGAGCCTGCACGGTTGCTATTTTCTAATTAGCGTGGATAGACGGACGGACGGTACGCGGGAAGGATCGTCATTAACGCCAAGGTGCGTTATCGGCCGAATAAATTATTCGATTGTAATATTTCATCGTGTATTGGGATAATTGAAGCTTCTCTTTTTACGCGAGGTGTTTTAAACATTTTTAAACATTCAACTTCTTAAACCTTTGCGTTCGGATGCCCCCTCTGAGTCGAGCAGGCTACTGGGCTGCCCCTTTTCAAGGGACATCAGATTTTAGTCATCGGACTACAATGTTGTTCCGATCAATATTTTGAAACACAATTTTCGGTGCATATTTTTTTACATCCCTCTACTTTCGAACGTTCAACATTCGCACACGCTTTCAAGAACCAATTGTGTGCGAAAGTCGAGGGACGCCTGTAAATTGAATTCACCTATAACTATTGCCAAAGAATACTACGTTTTTGATGAAAAAATTCGGGCAGTCTACGGATTAAGTCACGACGCGTATGATAGTATGAAAATTAGCCGGCAAATCGAGTCTCTGACGTAACATTCTTAGGTTACAATCTTCCTCGTGCTGGTTTTTCCTGGACAAGGCGGTTAATCGAAAGAAAAGAAACGACTCGACCCGCGGTCCCATCGCTCGCGCCGCCAATTATTCAATCCCAATCATCGAAATTAAATCTCAGCAGCTCCTATCAATCACTAGACCGGTTGGCCGGCACCGGCCACGGAAAAATCGGAATTCGCGGACCGGTGTTCGCGCCGTCCCGTCGAGCTCGTTAAAATTGAAACGGAAGAGGGGGCCGCGGAAACATATTGTTTCTGTCAATCGCAGGGCCGCAGTCGATTTCTCAAGGTTCGTCAAGCAACAGGCATTCCGCGAGGCCCTGGGTCAACCGGCGACTCTGCCGACGAAGGCCCCGCAGAAGGAAACTGTTCAGGAGGAGCTGGAATTCGTTGTCCCCGTGAATTTCCGTTGATTACGACGCGTGGTTTCTCTTGAAATTCATTAGATCTTAGTGATTAGAAAGGTGATCGCTCGAAGATTGAATCGCACGAACAACGAAGTCCGCGATCGTCAGCTTTTAACCCTTTGACTGCTAAAGGCGTTTATATAAGTTTATATAAACGGGAAATAATTTAGAGAAATTTCAGTTTCGATAACTTCTTCACGAATACAATTAGACATAAGTATGTTAATACCTTTATATAGAAAACAAGAGACAGGCATCGATTGGTACGGTAAAAAATATAGATTTCTATTTTTAAAAAAGTGCAGTTGCAGTTTTCTGATGCACCGGTGCATAAAATTAGATGCATGTTATTCACCATCTGATACCATTTAACTTGCACTTATAATATCGTTTTCTATTCCCAACCGTTCAGGAAGAAGTCTGTTCCAGTTGCGTGGAACACCCTGTATATACATCGATTATCGAATTTTGACGGATTTCGAATTTCACGAGCAGGAATTGCAAAGACGATTACTATTATTCTTAGCAATTTTTGTCGACCATTATTAATAGTGTGATACAAATACACCCTAATCTATTTCCTTCTAAGCTCTGCAATTTAAAATTCTGCATGATGTATACCTATTTCTTAATTATACGTATATTACAAATAAGATATACAAGAAACGTTCGTAAATCTAGTGTTAAACCTAATCCGCGTCTAATCATAAATGTAATTCCCCTCGAAACACCTTTATTCCAAATGTTCTCGTAATTTTTCCTACTTTCACGAACCCAAGCACGTTTAACCTTACACGCTATAACTTGATCCCATTTGGAGCATCTGTCGCACCTAAACGTTTTTCCTAATCCGTACTTGAGCATCGTTTCATCCTGAAAACAGAGCATCCCTGTGATACGATTACGCAGAGGGACACCTTGCGCGGCCGCAACGCGCGCGAATAATAATTGATACCCCTGCGAGGGGCCAGCCGTGGCTCGGCCACTCGTCAGCCGTGATTAATAAGTCATTCATTAATATAAATGAATTCTCCCGGCGCGAATGATTCCATGATGAATCGGCTGCATTTACCGGTACGCGAACGCCTGGCGGGTGTGAACGCGGCGTCAATCGCGGACAGCTTTGTACCACTTAAAGCGTTAAGCTGCACACGTTCGCGCGAGCTGGCCGCTCGGGGTGGCTTGTTCGGTGGATTACACGCAGCTGCCACACGCGGAAGTCGTGGAAAATTAATTTTCTGACCACGACGACAACCGAGAAAACTTGTACGTACGAGCTTGTACGTATAATCGTAAAACAAGTTTGAGAAGAAAAACGTTGCATCTAATACAGTCTCAAACCGTTTGCAACTATTTTAATCGATAATTAAGGGAGAGATCTAAGTCAGAAATTTGAAGGAAGTTACCTTATTAATTGAACCGTACAGGAATGAGCCAAGTCGAAGGAATGAAGAACAAGTTGTACAGAAAATTATTGACTTTGATCACTTGCACAATCAACGACACATTTGTGAGCTGTGCTAAAAATTTCAGTAGTATGAACCGTAATATGCTCGTACCTCGTTGAGCTATTAATAAATTCTTTTAAAAGTTCGCTGAAATGGTTGATCAGAAATGTTTAGCTGAATAAATTTAGGAAACTTGACTTTTGCGTATTATAGAGGAATAGCGTAACATTACACGATTTTTGAGCAGTTTAAATTTCGATCAACCCTTGCAAGTGGAAGTTACAATTGTTATTCCTTTATTTCTCACGAGATTTCATAAAACACTAATGATTTGAAAAGAAAGCACCACGACAGCGTTATAAGATCTCGAATATCTCTAAACAATCATCTACTACACTCCTAACGATCTCAGGAACACCATAAAATTTTCCCCCCAGTTTGATTCCCCGCGTCCAGCGATCTCTTACACTTCCAAACGAGATCGTCAAGCTATACGTTTTCGATTTCCAAGCGCAATTAACCATTTTAAATAACGTTGGAACAATGCGATCGCGTGGTCCTTCTCTTTCTCGCCTCGGTGGTGTCTCGAAATGAGATCCGCGAGGCCGGGAACAGAGAAACGCGGGGAATGCAGTCGCTGCAGTAGGAGAAAGAGAGAGTCAGGACAGACGGACAGACAGAGAGCGATAAGAAACTCGCGGCAAAAGGGTGCCAGCGACCAGAAGGAAGAGAAAGAAAGAACGAGGTGAATCAGAGAGAGGGAACGAACACACAGCCAACGAAGGCTAAAAACTCGCTGGCAACGCGCGGTATTATGCGCAATCCTGTGAATGCACCTGTCAGTGGTCATCATTCAACAGCTTCATTGACCCTAAGATCAATTGGGATGCAGTGATTCTCACGCTGGCGACACGAGATCGCGAAGCCTGCGTTGGACGAAGCTCGCTCGCGATCGAACGGCTCGCCGCGAAGCTGACAGCCGCTGCTCGACGGGGGCGGGGGTTAATGAGACGCGTTGATTGGCTCGAGAGATTCATCGGGTGGCTGACGTTGATCAATTTTTATCCCGTCTTATTTGCATACAACCGGCGCTCACACGCCAGTGGCGTAAACGCGGCCCCTCGACGTCTGACCACCACCGGCAGATACTACTTATCCTCGGCGATTCCTCGTTTCGCGGCGTTAAAGCCCGATGCAGACGACTTTTTGCCGCACGACTGGGGAAATTGATTAAAAAACAAAGTGGTAATTGGGAAAAAACGGGAAACATTTTGTGGTAATGCATAGATTTAAGGAGTAGTATTGTAAAATGGTGAGGTTTGGTGTGCGTCTGAACGTGAACGTGTGTGCGTGCATGTGCGTGTGAAGAGATCGATAGAGTGAGGCCGAATGTTTTGTCTTTTCGATTGTCGGTCCCATTCGATCAAGAGATGAATGGGTCAGAAGCTGAGTAATCAGCGTAGTACAAGGAATTGTGTAGCTTGCGAAACATAAGCGTAGTTTGTTGTTGTGTGTTCGTTTGTGTCGTTTTAATTTTATCAAAGACACGTATATTTATAACTTTATCTAGATTGCTTTCTTTTCTTTTTTAATTTCTAATCTTTCCTACAATATGATCGTACGTGAAAAATTCGAGTCTCTTTTCTTACTTGTTGAATAACAGGCAGAACAATCGAATGATGTATTCTTGTAAATTTTGAAAGAAACGAAAAGAAATTGAATCTGGTTCAGTCTGATTGTGTTCAGAATTTTTGTGAAATCTCATTCGTCACTTTTGTGAAACGTAATTAACGACATTTGGATATTCTTTGGTATCGCAAACGTGACACGTGACGTAACAACGTGAGCCCGACACAAACGTAACAAGGGCACGAAAAAAAGAAACGAATCGCTGAGAAAATATGATGATCCTTGTGACGGGTTATAACCCGTGTACACCGGTTAACAGGTTAAGATTGCACGGTTTTACAGTTTTTCTCCGGTCACGGTTATAGCACCGAGTGAATCACCCTGATCAAGTAATCTTCTTAATGCTCCCCGTTTACGTTGGGAAATGGATGAATTATTAAAAGCTCGTTACACGATTATAAAGACATTAGGTCTTTTTATGTGTCCCCCCCCCCTGGTCGCGGCCCGCGCGCGTGGATAATAGTGAAATTATAAAGTGGGATAGTAAATTATTAGGAAGTCCCGGCGTTCAGTTTCTTTCGCTTGTTGGCCACGGCGGAACGGCGAATTATCGAGCCGCCACGCTTAAGCATTTTGCCCCGCGCCATACATCATCGGGTAACGTGTCCAGGAAAATAGCGTCGTGCTGCCACCGTAAAATCGAACGGCACCGGTATGGGGGGGGGGGGGAAAGCAGCCAATTTAGACGAAATCAATTGGAACTAATTGCGAACGTAAAGCCGTGAATGTAAGAAACGACGAAGCGTACGGACACGTCGCTTTCTATACGTCGTCGTGGACTTTATGCAAACAGAACTTTCATCGATGAACGTGATTTCATCAGGAATCGACGCGCGGCAACGGCGAGAGCGATCGAGGAAGATCAATAAACGTCCACGCGAATGGACGTGCGGATTCTGAACAACTGTACCGACGACCAATCGCAAAAGCGATCCGTGGATAATCTCCGACCGCCAGAGACACGGGGTGACTCGTGGCAATGGTGGCAAAAATTTTCGCGGCGAACACTCGATACCTCTCTCGCCGGTGATCGATCGTTTCCTCGCGCGAATCGTCATTACATTAATCTCCCGTGAAGCCATTCGTCGTGCACGGTTGTCGATAATTAAATTAGACGCTATTGATAGCGGCAATTAAACCGTGTTACTCTGGTTCCTCCAGTGATCCGGAATGCATGGATTGGAAGAAATGCTCGCTGTGGTTTGTGATTACCGTAGAATACCAATTAAAAGGCGGAAACTATTCGATCTTGTTTGTTTATACACAGCAAGGGAAATCATCGATTTTGCGTTCATCGTTTTTTTTTAGTTTTAACCAAAATATATTTCGTGTACGATTAGAATCGCATCGAATGACGAAGAAAACTGAAAGGAATTTTGCTTCGAAATATTAAAATTAAATTAAATAAAATAAACAAAAAAATAAAAATAAAATAAAATAAAGTAAAATAAAGTAAAATGAAATAAAACAAAGTAAAATAAAGTAAAATGAAATAAAATAAAGTGAAAATAAAAACACTGTTCACACGAACTTCCGGCATTTCCACGTTGCGAGCTGCACGACCGTTCCAAAGCTGGGACCCGAACATAAACGTCCAAATTATCGCAATCCTGTGGAACGTCCGCTGAAATCGCGGACATTGTCGGTGACGGCGACCAGGTCGATGGAAAAGCGCGGCCCGACACGGGAGGAGGAGCGGTCGGTAACGCGCGGGCCATAAAACCTAAGACGTATTATAAACGCAACCACTATAAACCTGTAGCACTCCCGCGCGCGGCTCGCGGAATTGTAAAGTTGTCGGGGAAGCGAGCGCGAATGGACGGGGCTGGAAACTCGTAATCGTCGTAAAGATAAGGCGGTCGCAGTTCCGCGAGACGCGCGTTTCCATCGGCGATTAAGCAAACACCTGCGTTTCCCGCTTTTCCTTTGACGCCGAAAGTACCATTTTATCGCCGCGAATCTCGCGGCAATTCGCCGAGCACGGCCAAGTGCGATGTTCGAATTGAGCGAAAAATTTTGGAGGCGTTCGACGGACAGTTAACACTTAACCAACCGAATAGGGAGATCTCCCATTTTTCTTCAACTAGAAAATAAAACAAAAGTAAATAAAATCAATGGCAGAGGAGAAAATGGGAGATCTTCCATTTCTCCTCAGCAAACCACTGCCACTGATTCGATTTATTTTTGTCATTAGTTAGTTTTGAACTGCAATTGAATTTATTAAAAATTGTACTTTGGAAAAACAGAAAATGCGTTTGATGAACTGTGAACAACACTGTTTCAAGACTAACTAATAACAAAAGGAAATGGAATCAGTGGCAGAGGAAAGAATGGGAGACCTATTTTTTCTTCAGCAAACCACTGCCACTGATTCGATTTATTTTTGTCATTAGTTAGTCTTGAACTGCAGTTGAATTTATTAAAAATTGTATTTTGGAAAAACAGAAAATGTGTTTGATGAACTGTGAACAACACTAGTTTAAGATTAACTAGTAACGAAAGTAAATAGAATGAGTGGCAGCGCTATGTTGAGGGAAAAATTGGAGATCACCCCATTCGGTTGACTGAATATGGCAATTTTCCGAAATAACCATATCCTAGCGAATATTCTACGTTTCTCGTACAATGTGAATTCTCATCTAACACCTGACATAAAATGATGAATAGAGAAGTTACTTTTTGACGATCTGGAACGAAAATATTGGGTGCTTGCAAAGGTTTTAGTCCTCTTTTAATCTTCTGTTATTCATAAGCAGGTAATAATTTTTAAGTTACTTTTTTTTGATAATCAATCGAAGATGTATATCTTTCTTGTTAGAGATCGATGAAAAACGGGGTGTGTATATTTTTTAGTGTGACGTAGGAATTTATAGATCAGTGTATGCGTGCGACGATATAAAAGAAGGTTGAAAAACGCTGTTGTATGAGATTGTAGTTAAAGGGTTAACATTTCTCCTAACGCGCGTCTGCCAGTTTAGAGCAGCGAAGTTTACGATGCCGTGGACTTCTTTTTCTGATATTAAGTTCGAGGCTGTTTTACGATTATTGATGCGGTGGCCGGGCATAAGGTGGCTCCGGAATTTCGTGTCTTCGAGAGAAAGTATCCTTTTACTTTTCGTCCTCTGATCGTCGAAGATAAAGGCACCAGCAGCGATTAAGAACCTTGTATAACTCAGGAATCTGTGTACAAAGATAATCATCGGATTTCTCTAATTTTTATCGCCACCGTTGTCCCATCCAGAACGATGCTCCTGCTTATAGGTTGGGTACACACATAGACAACCACTTAATTCCGAGCTTACAAACGTACTTGAACCTCTTCAAAAGAATTACACCGTTCAACCTCTGCTGATACGATCAAATTAAAAATTTCACAGCTTTCCACGAGATAAACTTTTTCAACCCCTTCGATGGTATCAATTCTGCGAGTTCCTAATTCAATCGCGTTTAACATCCTATCACTAGTTCATTTAACCCTTAAAACTTACCCTTAGCGGTTTCACAGACCACTAAGGAAAAATAAATCGTTCTCACTAATAATTGGAAACACATAAACAGCCAATAATTTCAGTAACCGAACATTATGCTGTAACTAACAAGAACCTACAGTGCCTGGCTTATAAATCAAGCAGAAAGGGAAATAAAGATGAATAAGTAATTAGTAGCGATCTCACAATACGGCAGCAATAGTTAAAAGTTAACTCCCTTACAGAAAGTTGATACGCCGCGTTGAGTTTTTTATAAAAATATTTCCAGCATTCGACATTCCACCCACAAAGCTCGCGAGTTCCATGATCGAGTTCCTACACTTTCAAACGTTAATTATTTAACCCTTTGAGTGCTAAATACTCCCAGTCAAAATGCTTTGTGTGGACTGGAAATTGCGATGTCACTTGTACACTGACAATCGCATTGCAGTAAGCAGAAGATCGACAAACGCATTTATTCGTCCATGGTCTCTACCAGCAACTGTCGTAAGACGCATATATGCGTCCATAGTACTCTCAAAAGGTTAACACCAAAATGTACGACCACTGAAAAAATCATAAAACGAAGAAGACAAAAATTGTCAAGCGCATATATGCGTCCATAGTCCCTACGAACAACTTTCCTCGGACGCATATACCCGCTAACAGCACTCAAAGGGTTAAATAGAGTTTCCAGGGATCCATCACTGGAATCGATCATCGAGAACGATTTCTGACCGATCCGATAGGTTTCCCGCGGCAGCGAGAAAGCCGAGGACCACGAATAGGTCGCGTTGGAAACGCGATACACCGATAAAACGCGGCGCATACGGTGTTCGAGCGAGAAAGAAGCAGGCGAAAGGGGGCGAGCGAGGCAGCAGCGTGGACACAGGAATAAAATAAAATAAAATAATCGATCAGCCGGCCCGTAAAGTTTCCCGGGGACGCAAATGAGTCGTTAAAAGAGCGGCGCGCACCCCTGCTGCGGCACGGCCTCTCGTCCTGTCCGCCGTTGTCCCATTTATGAAAGTTTAACCAAATTAGAATACGTCGTTCCGGGTCGCGTTACGATCGGGATCGACCTTCGTAACGCGCAGCATCGTAAATCACACGGGAAACGTAGAAATCTGTGGCACGAGCAGTCGCGAGATTCGACGAATTCTCGAACGCGTAGCTGCGAAATTCTGTCGCTGATGAAATTCAAAATACCTCGAAATATTCGCGAAATTTAGCTACGATTTGAGAGTTCGATGCTCCGATTCTTTGTCAATGAATCGTGATACGATGGTATGCAAATATGTAGGAGAACGTAGTGTCTTGAAGTAACGATATTCGATGGATTTAATTCCAAGTTTATTTATTCGTTTATTTGTTTATTTGTTTACGGGAAAAACTCTTTAAAGCACATAAAGAAGACACAGTTTAATCATAAGAGTCAAAACAACAATTGAAATTTAAAGCTAGTATGGATAGAAAAGAAGTCAATATATTTACGATAAATGTTAATATTTTTTAGAATAATGTTAAGATCATTATTAGTACCACATAGCGTAATATGAGATTCCTCTAACATAAGAGTACGATGACGAATAGCTGTGAGAGACGTGGTAAACTTAAAAGACTCCAACAATTGGGAACAATGAACAAAACCGTCAAAAACATTATGAAATTAAAATGAAGTTTAAGTAAGGAATTAAGTTAATTATTAATTAATAATTTAATAATTAATTTAACTCTAAAATCTAGTAGGATTTAATTGAACGATCGACAGACAATGTTAATAATTTCAAAGCAATATTTTAGTAATCGTAAATATTACAATAACATTTAAATGCAATAATTTCAAAGTTAATTAACCTATTAAGGACCGACGTTCCGTTAATTCATTTTATTTTTAGATTTTTTCAGTCAATTTATAGAATTTTGTTTCTTCACTTAGTATAATAGTTATTTGAGCGAACCTGTAGGATTTACTTTCATACCCACCATAAAATTTAGCAATTAGTAAATTAATCGAAAAGTAATTACAAATGAAATGTTAGATCGATCTAACATTGGTCTTTAACGGGTTAAATTAATAATTTAATATTATCAAAGCAACCTTTGCTTGCCGTTCCTCGATCACGATCGAATTTTCGTCGCACCGGGAAAACATTTAGAGGAAACACAATGTTCTCGTCGAAGCGGTGCACGCGTAAGAAATAAACGGATTCCATGGGTTTATTGCAGCGCGAAGAGGTTGTTTGGAGCACGGTCAATCCCGAAAAGGAGTTGGACACGACGATGACCGTTGAACCGCGGTGTCGAACGGTTCGACGCGAATCGCATGCGACCTTTGACCCGGCACCGGCTCAACTCGACAGTGTCACGTGAAGTCACGTGGCCAACATAAAACGTGACACACCGTGAAATACCTTCCTAATGGGCGAATGAGATGCGTCCACGCACGCAGCCACCGTCCTCTTCTTCTTGTTCTCGTCCGGATTTCATCACCGTTAATAACTTTCCGCGCGACGCCGTTCTTCGCAGAAGCGAGCTCGTGAAGTTACGTGCCGTCGACGTGAAAAAGAACTCGCCTCCCCCACTTTCGATCGCAGTCACCATGGTAAGCGACATTTCACAGTTCTGTTATAATTAGTCTAAGAATGTTGGAAAGCTGTTTCAAAAGCGAAAGGCGTAAGAAGCCTATGGTACCATAAAACTCGCGGACTTTCGGCAAAAAAAAAGTTTGCGTTATAAAAATAATTCCAAGTCAATTTTATGTTCTTAACGAAGACCAGTAAGTATGTTTCCTACAAATTTGTGCGTTTGGTTCATTCTTGTTCCTTGGTATACACGAGTACGCGCTAAAGTATGCGAAATATCCTGAATACAGCATATGATATAATATCAAAAGGCTAAACAGATTGATCCATTTAGGTTCCACTTGTTTAACTAACTTTTACCCACAAGATAATATTTAAATGATTAATGAAATTGGTTTGAGCAAGTACAGAATACTGTTGCTGATGCTGTTCGTAGCCGCAGCTACTTTTTAGTTGCGAGAAAAAGGTCGATAAGAAGGCATCCGGTGATTTAATCTTAATCGAGCGACTCTGATCGCGTGATCTATAAGAAAAAAAGAAAAAGGTAATGCGCAAGAAAAGTCGCTCGAACGGAAAATTCTGGTTCTGATGAAACTGCTTTTATAGCGAGGCATGCGGGGAACAGAATAAAGAAACGAAAAGCGCAAATATCCTCGGGGTTGATTGCACCCCATCGGAGCGACTTTTCGCGGAAAAAAGTTGTCCACCGTGCACATCATTACGTTATGCACAGGCACGGTGTTTCATTAAGATCAGATTCTTCCTGGCTGAGCGACTTTCGTTGCCCTCTTCTTTTTCGTGCGTTAACGATAAGAAACGGTAAACACACCTGGGTGGCACCTCCACGGTGAACCGTTCGCGTAATAGAAATGCAAGAAGCGGATGGCCTGCCGTTTTAGCCATGCGACTTTTTCACGCAGCCGAGGAGAAACGCCACGCGGCCTCGTCCATTACTGTGCAAATGCAATTAGTACCGTTCCGGGCAAACACGTTCGCGAAACGTCGCAAGAAGCGCGGTACGTTTGTTCGTCTCGCCTTGCACGCAAACCGTCGGAAACGCTTAAATTATTTACGTACATGTAACCGAATCCGTTGGAATGTCGCAAAATATTCGTAACACTGTACGATCCCCGTCCTACCATTTTCTCACTTCCTTATTCGGCGACGCGAAACCTTTGCGCCACGCTAAAAATAATTCTTCTCCTCGAGGAGACATCCTATTGACGCGTGACATTTTGTTTGTCCCGTGCAAACCAAAAATTGAACTTAAAAGTCAATAATATACGATGGATTCAATTAATCTTACCATTCGATTTTAAAACATTTCAATTGATAACATCCTAGCTGATTGGTCCACATAAAGATCCTACAGAATCGCGTAATAAATCGTACATGTTAAGTTATCTTTTAAC
Source organism: Tetrapedia diversipes (assembly GCA_033822845.1). Classification (NCBI taxonomy): domain Eukaryota; kingdom Metazoa; phylum Arthropoda; class Insecta; order Hymenoptera; family Apidae; genus Tetrapedia; species Tetrapedia diversipes. Next base: position 76,274 of record JAOPTO010000605.1, on the reverse strand, counting down.
TTATACTACATCTATCATATCTATGATAGACTTCGCTCAAATAATGTCACGAATGAAGATGAGACTCCTCCTAGCGCTATTCTTTTGTTTTTTCCCCCTCTTAAAGCCTCATTCTCTGTGTTCCACCTATCACACCTATCATAAACTTTAACGAAACCTTTAAACAATCATCTACACTTATTAATCCTGATTATACATATATATCTTCGTCTGAATTCATCACGACGAAAAATGTCCCTAAAAAATGTCCCACCCGTTACGCCCCATCCATTCCATAAGACCAGTCAACCCCGAACCTTTGTCCCCCCTCCCGCCATTAAACGTCCCGAAAGTCATCTTCTCTCATTTAACGGCACGCAGGATCGTCCTGAACATCCGGATCCATCGTTCAGCCTACGTCTGACCGGGGGTCGCACTAATTCCACCCGTGACCCGCGTAAACGCGCGCAAGCGAAGCGGAGGTGCCATCGCAAGGGGTGCCCTCCGAAGGATGGCCTCTGCTAATGGCCGTTGCACGCATGCACGATTCCTCTGGCTGGCAATTACATTATTAATAGAGATATTACTCGCCATGAACGCTCGCGCGCGCGCATTACGACACCGTGGCGTCGTCGAAGAACGCGTTTCGCCACGAGAGATCGGCTCGAACCGAGGGGTTAGCTGGACGAGGAGGCATTAAGCGTGGAAAAGGAGCGGAGACCAGCGGGGAACTTGGCGGCGAACGGAAGAGAGGGGGGGTAGACAAAGGGACGGGGGAGGGTGGGATCGGTCGGGCAGATTGATCACGCTAATCTGTTCCTGCCCGGCCACACATAACGCGTGCCAGGCCATTTTTAGCGCGCTTAATCCGAGCCGGATTATGCGCTAATGATAAGAGGGGCAGAGGGGGGGATTATTATTCAGGGTAGCAGGTGGACGAACGTGGGCGTCGCTGGTTGTTTGCTGAGGATACACAGTGGAATTGAGACTTTGATTGAGATCGTCGGACTCTGTTAACCCTTTGCGTCGAGACTTTTTCGATGACCACGCACGCTAACCGTTAACTGTTGCGTGAAACGTGAAGCATCGATGCGTTCTGGAAGTCTAATTTGAGGATTCGGGTATGATTCGCAGTGTTTGACGTTTTGGGTGCGAAACTTGTCGTGTTAGAGGAAATGACTACAGCTTGTTTCAATATATTAACACGTGATCAGGAAACGTGTTATTACACTGTAGATCAGAAAGATCGTCGATGAAAATCACTTCTTGTACGAGTCGTCAGCGAAATCGAACGATTCAAAATTCTTATTTAAGCATCGTACTGTTCAGTGAAACTCAATATTTGGTATATGTTCACTTTTAATTAAAACTGTGAACGATACCAGCACTACACACCAGTGGTTGCTGTACAAAGTATCAAACCGTCAGCGTTCCTTCGTATCTATCGTGTCGCTCGTTCAATTTCCCTAGAGACCAAAGGCTTCCGAACAGTAGCGCGCATGCCAAAAATCGTGGATCTCTAATTAAACCATAAACATGAACCAGAGGAGAAGAGGCGCTGCCGGTAGCTCCCTTGGCTCCCGTCGAAGCTCCTTTCGATGGACGTGTAGGTGCCCGGTTGGGTCCCCGACTTCCTGGATCTCGGATCCCTGCGACACGCAAGGTGGCTGAGGCCCGCGGGGTGGTCATCGTGAACGGGGAAAGGGAAGGGAGTGCGCGGCGGCGCGCAACACCGCGCGGATTCTGGAAAGGAATGGAAAGGCAAGGAAAGGAAAGGAATGGAAAGGTAAGGAAAGGTAAGAATAAACTAGGCGCGGTGGGAGTGGGTCAGGATGGCCTCCATTCTCGTCACTGGCTGCGAAGAGGACGGCGCCGACCAATCGGCAAACGCCGCCTCCGGCCTCACCTCCCCTTGTCCTCCAGCGGGCACCGCGCGGATATCTTCTCGGAGCGCGCGCGTGTACACGGGAAGAGGCGCGTTTGAAAAATCGCGGCGGCTCACCTGCGTCCCGCCGGGGTTAGAGGTCAGCCTCGGGTGCCCGTTCAAGGCGATACATACCTGACGGTCAGGCCCGTACGCGCGCGTTCTGCCCGACCGGCGACCGACGACGACGACGACGACGACGACGAGGACGAGGAAGCCGGATTATAACTCAGCTGCCTCGAACGTCCGCGATTGGAAACAGGTACTCGTGCACCGCTGACAAGAAGACCCTTATCGCAGGAACGCGAGGATAATTGGTCGGAGTGGCGCGCCTAATGGGTATTCGCCAGGACGGTCACACGCGCGACTGAGAAACGGGCAAAATTTAGGAGAACACGGTATCTTGAAGTGGGATAGACGTGTTCGTCGAGAAGACCAACGTCGACGAATCTGACGGAGGGAATTGGACGTCGAGAGTGAGGATCGAAGCGCCTTGACGAGACACTGAGATGTGAAAGGATTGATGGAACAAAGTTTCGATCTGTCCCTTGGATCTTTGTACAGTTTTACCGCGATCGACTTTGGATGCACCGTGACAGCAGGAACCGTAGATTTCCTGGAAGCTAGCCGAAGGTGCTACCGGGAATGCGGTTGTTCAGGAAGGGATTCGGAGGATTTATGGATACAGGGATACTGGAATCTGGGAACACGGATTTGTTGTTGGATGAACGGGATAATGAATGCGTAGTGATGGGTGAAAAATTGGGATCGAACGGTTTAGTCGGTAAAAATACGTCGATACGTTAGCATAGGTACAGCTAAATGATACAAGAAACGTTGTTTTTCTTAATTAAGTATTACAAAACTAGCATCACTATTTGTAGGATGAAGAAGCACGGTAGAGTTAGTCGCTCGTCGGCATTCATTATAATAAAACACAATAGAGTACAAAAATTGCTAATTGCAATAAAGGTGCTGGGTAAAAGTCATCGTCTGCAGTGTATTTTCTACATTATTGAAGTAATATTATTATTACTACTTGCGGACCGATAGATGCAGAGCCTGGTATGACATAAAGAAACGGTACGTGATAGGTTGGCGATCATGCAAAGATCGCGGGACCTAGCAAAGTGAAAGATTTAACACGGTACGCCTGATGCAAAGTATCTTCGGACTGAAATATCAGAATGCAAGCCCGAGGAAGGCTATGGCAGCGTTTGTCAAGCGGTCAGATTGTTCTTTCCTAGCCTAATCGCATGAAATTCGAGTAGAAGCCGCGCTTAGATCGCCGAGCGATCGTCTAAGAGGCGCAAACCGGGCATTCTTGCGGGGTTATAACGAAGTGGCCGCAAAATTCCGTCGATAAAGCCACGTTTAACTCATTACGTTATCCCGTAACATCGTCTATAATATATTTCTACTTGGACTATCATTAGCCGTCCGTCTCGCTTGCACAAATTACGCTGGAACCCTTGGGGTGCTTGGTGCCCGAGGAGGATGGAAACTGGGGAACCTCTTCTTCGATCGTAATGATATTCTATCGGTAACTTTCGATGCGCCTCGGTGATCTGAGATTATGGACGCCACGATTATTTCGTAACCTGCTGGATCACGATCGCGCAAGACGAAAAGTCGGACGTTAACGAGACCGTATTTTATTATCCGTACCAGTCGTTTCTTTTAATCGCGATTAACCAGGTTATCCGAAAAGTGCGTGTTAACCCTTTGCACTCGAGAGGTGACCGTTAGTCGTCTAATGATATTAACTTCAAAAGGGAATGATACATGTTGTCCAGAACATTTCCAAACATGATTCCAAGAATCTTTCGCAACGATTCCCTCCGAGCTTAACCTGTCTCCAAATGATACACCTATCGAACACGTTTCTCGCCATGTTCATCCACGAACAAGTCTACAGATTGCTACCCCCTCGGGAAAAGTGAAGCTACCCAGCGCAGCGAGGCCTGAAATTTGCGAAATTTACAGAAGGGATGAAGCCAAGATAATACCACGTAGTCACGACGATTGTTATCGACCGCAACAACGTATCTTAATTTCTAAGGCGATGTATTGATGCACCTTCCTTAGTGCCGCTGTTTGTTGTTTAACTAGTATGCTTGTTCATTTTTCTACTGTTTGCTTCTGCTAGTGAACGAAGACCGAGCGCTTTTGAAGAATTTGAAAAATAGGAAGTGCGAGAGGGAAGTGGACAATTGTAAGGTGAAGAGAAAAGTTCGGGAAAGAGAATTTACTAATAGAAGTTGGTGGTCACTTGGGTGGATACCCGATGGTCAGGCCCAGACCCCGTGGTAATAAACCAGAGCCATCACAGTACATACAAATAATTATCGATCTTTAACAACGATCCCTTCGCCATCGCGCCGTACACGTTTCGTGCATTGGTCAACGGTATTTGCACCGTTCCCTCTATCCTTTCGTCCCTATTACACGAGGCTAATTAATCGTCGATCAACGAATCAACTTTATCGATCCTCATGAATATTCCAACGGAGGCTATACCCAGGCCATGCGCAGCAGTTAAGGATTCCTATTTTCCTGGTCGTTATTTAAAGAAAAAAGGCGAAAGGTCGAAGAACAGCGTGCTACTTTTCCCTCGTTCCCCGCAGAACGCGTCCAGATCCAACATGGCAGCGTGGAAAAGCGGAAAATGGAGTCGTGCGCGAGCCCAGTCGATTACAACAGACTGTCGGTTACACTCCGTGTCGTGGCTTAAATGTCAGCCATGTCGACGTCTATTACCCCATCCACAAACGCGAGCATCCCTAATTTATCTGTCGTTGCCGTGTCGGTAAATGTCCCGTTCGGGTGTTGGTTAATCCCTCTGGCTACCATTATCGTGTCAGATACGTGACGAGAGAAACGATGATGGCTGACAGTGCGCTCGATCGATTCCGATTTTCCCTCGACCAGTTAAAAAACTGGGATCCATCGAACGAATCGTTACGTGGTGAATTACTTTGCGCGATTTTCGGGAATTCGCGATTTTTAGTATGATTAAGAGCCGAATAGTTGCCTGATTTAATTGCCTGAACCGCGAGCTGAAACACGGAAGAAGGCTCGCCTGGACGTATCGAAAGACACCTAGCTGAGAATCGCTATGAAAATCATGATCGTTCGACGTAGCTCCCACCCGCGGTGATCGTTCGGTGACAGAAGCTTCGTGTTTTACGTTTTCCTCTCCTATTCCGCGTGATTCCGCGGCGGACGTGGTCGCGGAAACCCCCATGGAGATCCTCTCGTCTCCTCCTCGCCCCTCGCCAACCCCTGTCCCAGAGCCTGCACTATGCAGATTAATGGAGAGTATAAGACTTTAATTGCCGACATCATCGGGGGAAGCCGGTTGCGAGGAATCATCGTAACGAGCCGGTCGGATATCAGAATTCCACCCACCATCCGTGTTCTCCCGTGACCCTGCGCACCGGGCACGGTGATAAAATACCGTAGGAATGTTGAGTTGAGAACGAATTAACGCGAAATGAAAAATTGTCAGCAAACCGAAGGAATTCGATCTGCAAGATTGTCGAAACTTGTGTACAACGATACACAAGTATCTTACAGATATCCTGTAATTTCTATTCACTTATTACATTTCACTCGATACAAATTCATCATAGACAGCTGTGAATCCTTAGCACCGTAATTTCAAATGCTATCTCTGAACACCTTTCCAGTCGAAACACTTTTTGATCATTCTCTTACATCACTTTGAACCGAGCACATTCTTCGCTAGCCACGTTCAAAGTGTATTCTCGCATTCCCACACAATGTGAAACGTTTCCCTGGCTAATTAATTCCCACAACGACCGTCTTAAGCAGCCTGGCGTTAGCGTGCCCGGTCAACATGACTCCGCAGAATGTCCCTCCTCCGCTTGGTCGAACGATCGAACCAAATACCACGGATCAGATAGTGGGATCAGTCCTGACACCTCGTTCGAGGCTACGCTCGGGATGTCCAGGCACGATATCTAAATTGGTCATCGATACAGGCCGGTCTCTCTATCTATCTATCTCACTCTCGGCCCCCTTTTCACAGCGGTGCTTTTATTAAATTAGCGATGGCCATCGGCTACTCGTCACGGCTCCATCCAGCCCCAATAGGAGAAGAAAAGGGCGATGAATCGTTCTTTCGTCTCGCTATCCCGTCCGAGTATCTCGCATGCGACCAGGCTTAATTGTTTTCGACGAACGACCGATCGATTCGACGCGACTAGCCCTCGGGAACTCGAGGTCCCCTCGACGGTCAGCCTTCCACAGCGTTTGATCCGCGCGTTGGGAATCTAAGAGAGGAGGCTGGACGGTGTCGCCGGCATCCGAGACACGCGCGGCACGCAGATAATTATCGATCGTAACCGCGGACACTGTGTTGTCAACGCGATTGAAGATGGACAGGCGGATGTTTCCATGGATGTTTGGACATCTTGTGAGTCCAAGGTTCGTGCGAAACGAAAGTGTGATTGTTATGGGATACGCTGTTTCCTTAGAAAACTATCAAAGTTCGAGATCGAATTTGGTTAATTTTGAAAGAAGGAATAATTCTATGGGAATAAACGCGAGTTGATGACGAAGGGGTATCAATGTCTAAACAGATTTAAATAGTTGGCCCTTGAGACAATCGTGAGACATAATTATTCGAAAATAAAGCGCTGAATTTCCTTTTCAAGTATTGGTGAGAATATAGGAATGCCCAATTTTCAAGGCAAAGTTCCGATCAAATCAATATCTGAAGCGAAGGCCTCGCTGTATTTGTGTTTTAATAAATACTCGGTTAGCGAATTTGTTTTGAAGAGATCGAGAATGAAACCGCGCGATACTATCCGCGTTTAAAAGGAACAAGATCGAGGCAATCATACAGTTATCGCTCATAAGAAGACCATCCGTATCCCAGGGACTAATTGCACCAAGTAACACAAGCAACTTCTCTTTCTAATAATTACGAAATTGCCAGCTGATGTCTATCATTAGCTAGAAAAGGCCGATTTAGCTCTAATCCAACGTGATTAATAAGCGCAATAAATTCCTGTCCATCTCAAAACCACCTCGGACACGTAGCGCATCACCCGGCATCGTGAAGTCTCTTCGTTGGTCGTCCAGTGTCGACGCACGTCCATCGATATCCAATTTACCTCGTCTACCCTCGCCGGTATCGGCCGTGAACGGGACAGAATTCGCAGGCGTCGATTAACGCTGTAAATTAATGAACAGCCGGGGACCGTGGACACGAGAATGGCGGGTACCACCGGATGGATACTTCTTTTCAATAGCTCAGAATTCCATGACGCGCGTATATATCTGGCCGGCACGGAGAGCCTACGTCGAGGGGGATAAAAGGTGGAGGGTCGATTCTACTTCAAATACGAACCACGCCCATCCACCTCTACCCCTTTTTCTTTCTCTTGTACACTGTACCCGACCTCTGACCCCGGGGGTAACCCGTGCTGTACGCGCTCACGCGTTCAGATGCACGCAAGCCGGATGGTACCAGCGCGCTGTTGGCGAACGGACAAAGAGAAGGTGAGGGGAAGACAGAAGGAGAGAGGGAGAGAGAGAGAGAGAGAGAGAAGAGAGAGAAAGAAAGACGGAAGAAGGGAAATAGGAGAAGGGAGAGAGAAACAGAGAGAACAAGAGGAACACGCATGCACAACGATGAGCCAAGGAAGAAAAGGGTTACAGCGAGGAGAGGAAGAGCGACAAGAGGCGGCGAGGAGGTGGGGACAGGAAACGGAGAGAACGAGAAAGGGACGGGACGATAGAACCGCGGGAACATAGGGTATATAGAAAGGAGAAGAGCGGTAATTGAAGAATAGCGGATTTGAGCGTATATTATAGGCGGACGGGGGAGCCTCGATTTTTTTTTGTCATCGTAAATAAGTTACGCAGGAATCCTATAAGCCGTTAATGCGAGTGAACGTCCTCCCGCTGAAACTTATACGCCGTTGGAGGAACTGAACGGACGCGCGCGCGCGAATGTTTCCTTTGCGACGCCGTTGATGCGTGCAAAGAGCTGAGGATGATGTCGGGTGTGCTGTAAATTCATTAGCATTCATCCCGATCGGGTTAATGCGCGGCGACGATTCGTCTACGCGATGCTTTTGATGTTACACAGCTGATTGCGGTTTATTTGTTAGCTTGTACTTAACCCTTTGACGCTGGATTCCGTATCCTGTGTACTGTCTACCATAAACGTTTTTAGCTGTTTACAGTAATCGTGAATAGTGATATGCATAGTGATAGGATAGATTAAAGTAAAATCGGGACCTTAACCCTGCGAAGGTACTTTTTATCAACGCACGATCTCCTACTGTTGTTCTTTTAAACGACTTTGTAAAGATTCTGCGATATTTATTGAAGTTTCACGTAAGAATGAATTTTAAGTGGAAGGCTTAAAACTTTCGCCCCTTTCACTTCAAAGAGATTCAAGCAAGTAGAATCTTCGCCTGAGTACTCTGAACGATTCAGATCGACAGGGAAGGGCTTAGTATTAAATTGTCTAACTACGATATCAGTGAAGTGCAGCTACTGATATTAAAAAGGTTCGACGTTAAGCACTTGATCGTTGAAAGATCCTTTCCCTGTTTGACTCTAAGATCCCCGACTGATATTATTTCGATGTCAACGTAAGTTACCTACTCCCGCCACGGTTGTTTCTCGTTTTGCTACCAAAGGGAGGTCTGGCGGCAAGAATTTGATCTTTACGAGATTCCTCGGCATCCGTACGAAACGGAGAAGGGTAAAGACAGTCCCGGAGAGAGATTCCCGTTGCCATATAAGCTGTGACATTATTTAACCTTCTCTGGTCGCGTTTGACAATAGAAGCTAGCCGTGGTGGAGATAATAAGAGGCTGAAAACCATATAAAGCTGCGGCCGAGTCCTTTCACATTTCGCAATGATTGAAAAGTAGCCGGGATAGGTCGCGGAAGGCGGCGGTTATTATGGATTTCCATCGTGTCCGATAAAGCCAGGAAACCCTATCGATCTTCCAGCGACGGGGACGGGACTCGTTTTGTAACGAGATAAATGTCCCGACCTCTCGATTGGGTGAGGATCTTCCTGCGGGAAATCTACGGTGACCCCGGAGGTCGAGATGTGCGTTCAGAAACGAAGCTCAGCGAAAGAAATCAACGCGTGCATGGCGCTGAGACCGCGGAAAACATTGCGCTGGAGTCCTGCACTCGGTAAACATGTTAGTTAAAAATTCTGAGTCTACAAATGTAAAGTTTCAGCAACATGTCACTGCATGCCCCTCGATGAGAACTTTCGAAATTCCACGTCGAAGTCTTCCAAACCTTTTCAAAAGATTACGGAAATCCACGCGACAATGATAGACGATTTTCAGAATACCTTTTTTTCGCGTACAATCGTCGCATAGCGGTCTCGGTGGGACGATTAACTGATATTTTTATTTTATTTTATTTCATTTATTTACGGGCGAATGCCCATCATAAGGTAAACATAAAAAACAAAGAAAAAGAGTGAACAAAGTAACGGCGAGTACATGATAGGAAGATAGAAGTATTAAAAGAAAAGATATGTATAACATACAAGCATAGTAAAATTAAAAAGTCCTATGAGGATAAGCATCTGTATACTTGCGATCTGAATACATTTATGTTAATTGCAGAAAAATCGATTGATGTACTAATATTATTCGCATATGTACTGATGCAACAAAAGGGATCGCAATCCTTGAAATCAGAAAAATAGAAGGGTGGACTGAACAGAGGAGGCAATTTTATTATATCTAGATGGTACATTGAAATTAATGCACGAGGTGATTGCCTGATTGTTCATTAGACCATGAATTGATTTATATAGAAAATATGGGTCAGCATCAGATCTTCCGTGCTCTAAAAATTTGACGTCGTAGCGAGACATTAAAGTCATGATCAAAAGTGGACATTGCATGACCAGCTTTGGAAATAATAAATCGGATCATCTTATGCTGAATGGTTTCAAGCATTCGTTTAGTGTCCAATGGTGGTTGAAAACCATATGGGATACTATTCTATAGCTCGTGTCGCGCGTCGCCAAAGAGGGCATCAGAAGCGAGAAAGTTTCGCGAAAGAACGTAATAGGGAGGACGTAATCGCGGAGCGAGAAGCGTGGCTACGTTTATTCCGGGTAAATCGTCGAGGCCCTCGAAAGTACAGCCGTTAATCTCGACACGTCCGACGTGGCCGTCGATGGGGCCATACCCCTTGCACCATACCGTCCCTTTCCCTCCCGCCTCCTCGCGAAGCCCTCCTCGTCCACCAAGCACTCCCCCTTGCTCGCGCGGCTTGCGCCTCGCCGCGCTCGAGTACGGCGAAAATTAGCTTATTAAAATAACAATTATGGAGTCTCGTCCAGCCATTGTAGCCTGTGTCAAGGGTTAAGCGCCAGCCGTTGTAACTTAACGGAGAGACGCGGCGCAGGTACCCGGCTGGCTGCAGCCTCGATGGTTCCGTTGCGAATGCTGTTCGAAGAAATCTCGAAAGCTTGACGGCCCTCGTTAGATCGCAGACATTAGAAGAATCGAATTTTTTCATTTCACCTGGCTTTCAATGCCTCGTTCACATCTGTCGTTCATTCTTTCGTCGCACTTGTATTCTAAATTACTGTTTATAGGGAATCGAATCGCGAATTATTGATTTACTAGCTACGCGTTGATCTCGCTATGCCGTTGTGTACGATCATTCTACTACTGTTTATAATTTTACTCGCTTTCACTGCCTTAATTAATCAACGAGTAAGATAAACAGGGCGATGTGACTGCTGAGTAAATGAATATATTTTGAAGATAAAACGAGGATCTTTCAACTTAATGATTTCCCTTCAAGTAAGGGAATACGGAAAAAAAATATCGCGCTCCGACTGGAAAGCTTGTTTCTATTAATTACCATGAGCTACCAGCGATCCACGTGGCGAAGAACGTGTTGATACTTTGTTACGACGAATCCTCTTAAACGATCCACCGAACGTCGTGATTACTAATTGAAGAAGATGTGTCTGAGATAGTTCTCGGTTGGCAAGAGACAGAGTTGAGAAATCGACGAAGAATTCTATTAGAAGTGTGGTTAGAAGCAAACGATGAAGTATGCAGGCAACACCGGGGATGTACAAAGGCCTGATCAATCACTGGTTGTCAATCGGAGAAATGAATGTTTGCTCGTACCCTCCGGTAATCACTCGGAGGGACACTGTTTCTGCGATTATTAATTGTCACAGCGGACGGAGAAAGAATCGCTGGGTATTAGGAAAGAGTCCTCTTATAAAGAAGTTATTAAGTTAATCCCGCGGTACAAGCTTTTAGCGATCGTGGTTCATCGAAAGGTCAGGGAACGCTATTTAACTCTGTCAGCGGTAATGTTTTGAGCCTAGATATAACCCCCCCCCCCCTCCACCCTATCCCCCGTTAGAGATGCGTGGACCACGAACCGTGCATTGACCACGTTTACTTGATGAGTACAAAAAACGTAACCGGGGCATCGTTAAACGCAGCTGCGTTGATGAACGTCCTCGAGAACCTACCACCAGTGTTTAGAACAAGATCAATTATTAAAGGTAATAATTATGTTATTCAGCTTAGGTCAATCGACGTTAAGCAAAGGAAATGGTACCGCTTTTGGCCGAGGAAACGCTATAAAGTCGCCACTCGGCTCTCTGGAGACACGAATGACCGCATAGAAGCGATGCGAGCGCTTTTTTCTCGACTTTTAGCATTTAGACTACAGTACGTCTATGGGAAGTTGGCCCATAATCCCAACCTTTTCTAACGCAATTATAACAGCAAATCATATTTATTTTCAAAACGATCATTTTTTCCTTTTTTATATCATTATCACACTAGATTGGTCAAAATGACCAATTGGTAATTATTCATAGCAAGTTTATAAGTTCACTATGGTAAAGCTTCCAAAATTTGATTTTCTACTGAAGATATAAATGAAGATCTATTTTCTATGTGTTCGGTATTTTTTCATATAATTTTCAATTTCCTCTCATCTAATTTTTCATGTAATTTTCAATTTCATCTCTTCCAAATACGAACAAGTACACTTTAATCGTGTAGTTCTAGTGTTAATACTTGCAGTTACGTGTCAAATTTACCGATTCATTTATTCATTCCTATCCAAAGATTTATCTCTTATCGTTAACACTCGGTTACCCGACGCTGAGAACAGAAAATTTCACGTCTCGTCGAACAAACCGTGCTTGGCCACCGTTCGATCCACCGGAGACATCAACGGCCGCACAGAAACGACGCGAACGTTTTCTTCTTTAGCACTTCGACCGGGCAAACCCGTTTCCCTGTTCGAAGAGAGACTTTTCGCGCGGCGGATGCTGTTCAAAGATCGTCCCGCGAAAAGGCGCTCTTTAAAGGAGGTCGAGAGGTGTTAAAGGGCGCTAAGCAGGGCGTGTCGCCGCCCATTAAAAAAAGCGTTGAATGCAACCGGTCGGTGTTAAGCGGCGTCGCCGCGGCCATTCAACAGCGTAACCTTCGCTAATTTTCCGCCATAAAGCCACCAAGGCGGCTCGTATCGGGATAAATAAGCCGCGTGTACAAGCCTGACAGTGGTGACCGTTTACGCGGAGGTGCGAAGTGGAGCTCGAACAACGTCCGCCGCGCGACAACGCAAACTAACACGCGACCGACAACGCGCGCGTATATAAATGATAATTCATTTTGCGCCCGTTAGCGCCTCGACGTCCGCTCGATGTATGGGAGCCCTGTTCTCGACCCGTGGAACCAACCCCCGAATCTCTCTACCTTGCGTGCTCAAGAAACTCCTTTTGTGACCCGGAGGATATTAACGCGAAATATATGGCACCTCGAAGCGAGTGGTTTTCGTTTGACGAGTTAAGGAGAGAATCGCTTAAGAGCTGACTTTAGGACGTTTTATTTGTAACGAATACTTAAGGCTACTCGTAGGGTACAACTAGTTAGTTGGGAAATCACTGTTGTTACGAGAAATTAGTTAGCGGGAAAAAAATGATACGATAACGCACGTTTGTGAATCTATCGAGACGTTAATGTGACAATTATCCGTGAAGGTAGGTACTTTGAGAATCGTCGACTGTTAACATCTCCATTATGATCGCCTCTCGAAAATTGAAAATTTGAAAATCTACACCCAGCGTTACTGAATCAGGCTGGAGAAACACCCAAATCACACCATATCGGAATTTTTTGAAAAATTTCCTGAAATTAGGAGAGTCATAAGACAATCACTAGACTGTAGACATAATCAGCATACACTACATACAAAACATAGAATACTATGCGAAACACAAGATTTAAAAAACCTTGTAAAAGTCTTTAGTTTAAGGTTGACATGAGTAAAAGTATATTTGAAAATCCGAAAGAAAAGAAAGCGACGGTTTCCTGGTTTTTCGTTCCTCGAATAAACGGAATTTTTTGCTTTTTCCAAGGGTAGAACAGTCTGTACACAGGGTTTCGCCGTTCGATTTCACGTGCGAAAGCCCGCGACGACCCCACGTATAAATTTTATTCATTTTTTCGTGCGTCGCTAGCGATCCGGGCTCATTAAGTCGCGCACGCGACCGAGAATAAACGTCCGAGCGGGCGTGAAGCGAATGGATATAAATACATGAACGTAATTGGACCATCACATCCGGGCTATTTATCGGCGGGCCGGCCTGTAATTTAAAAAGTCCCTCTCAACGGCGATTACGCGATTCCGCCAGCTTTCGGCCTGCTTCTAACCGATCGAACGAGCACCCCGAAGAAATTTTATTAATTTTATTGATTACGTGTATTCGCGTGCAACAAAGAGCACCGTTACCACTGAGAAAAAGTAATATGGAATGTTGCACGTGATATTGGGTTGTCCGGAAAGTTCGTACCGATTTTTGATCAGTGGCATAAGGATAGGTCTAAATATATTAAAATGATTGAGAACAACTTATAATAAAATACAATACTTCAGGCATATTTCAAAAAAAATTTGGGTACGATACGTTAATTTTTGTGAGTTTTATACACTTTTGAATATGGAAAAAAACAAAGTGCATTTTAGGCATTTAATACTTTTCTTTCGCCGAGAAGGCAAAAATGCCACAAAAGCGGCATACAAAATATGCGCTGTTTATGGTACCTTTTTCGATCATTACAAAATTCCCTTAATGGAAAGAACTTCAATTCCTTCGACGAGATAAAAAATCACGTACAAAAGTTTTTCACTGAAAATCCTGAGAGATTCTGGAAGGACGGAATTTTCAAGTTGCCCGAAAGATGGAGAAAGATTGTACAAAGGAATGGCACCTGTATAATTTAATAAATGTATGCTAAAATTAAAATTCCCTGAGCTTCAATCTTCGTTCAAAATCGGCAACCCAATATTTTTGCGTTGCACTCGAGAAAGTGAAACAACGTGGTCGTCGATGATCATCGAAAATTTGTTCTAGTAATTTCCCACGCGTTAATCTCATTGAACGAGGGGCACAGGAGAAATTCGCGTAACAGTCTCATCCCGAACTCGAGACACCGGTGGCTGAATGAACGTCACCGTCGATCTCTCCGGGCCAGGGACCAGTTTAAGCATCGTAAAGGAATTCACAAACAAGAATCACGGAACACCGTCGAGGCTCTCGCCACGACAGTTTTCTCGCCGATGATGTTCCATAAACAATGTTGCAACAGCGGAGAGATGCACCCTGATTTACTCCGCCGTTGCTTCTGTTATTACGTATAAGAGATAACTGTCCACGGACACGTGCGTATTTCATACAAATAATCTATTAAACCGCGGCCTGAAATACCAGCAGGTCGCATAAAAGCTTGCTTCGAAAGACGTGATAAATATTCCTGCCCCTTCGTCATTAAACCAAAACGTCTATAAAAAATCATCCAATATACATGTATATGACACGTTCCTCTGAAAATTACCTTGAACGCTTCGTCACGTCGTTATGATCTTGTTAAAAAAGAAACACACAAAACACGCGCCCAAGGATTACGTTCACGAGTATAACATTTAACCTTTCAAGTGCCATGAACGCATATATGCGTCTGACGGAAGTTGCTCGTAGGGACCATGAACGCATATCTGCGTTTGTCAATTTTTGTTTTCTTCACCTTATGATTTTTTCCTTGGCTACACCTTTTAGTGGAAGCCGATGAAAGTTACTCGTAGGGATCATGGTCGAAAATATGCGTTTGCCAATTTTGTCGATCTTTCGCTTACTGCAACGCGATTGTCAGTGTTCGAGTAACGAATAAAAAACAAACAATGCTCCATCCCGAGCGATAGCACGCCTTCCCTTCGAAACACTTAGGTCAAGAGTATCCAGGGCTCAAAGGGTTAATCGAACAGCAATTTGATTCGATTTGCAATTCTTACGGTCACCGTGCAACCTGTGCAACGATCAAACGAACGCCATCTCGTTTACCCAAAACGGGGAGAACTAAAAACCTGCGCGCATTAAATTGATATTAAGGTTTCCCTTATCAGCGTTGTTTTTACCCCTGAAAGCTTGAAGCCGCTCGAAGCCGTGCTCCGGAAAGGAGTGCGAACCCGCGGTACACGGAGCTGGGTCGTGGATGGTGGACCGGGCGGCTCTCTGCCAGAGCCACTTCCAGATATGATCGTCGTAAAATAAATTGCCGGCGTGCAAGGGCCGCGTGGGAGTAAATTACGAGAATAAATAAGGCGTAAACGACCACGGAGGGAACTTTGAACCTCTTTAAGTCTAGGAACCCGAGTGTGGGCGCCGAGGAGTTTTTAGATCCGACCAGACAGGGCATAGGTGTCACGGAGACAGGGCCGTAGCGAATGCAACGTCGTCGACAGGTGGACAGACTCTTCCTTTCTGCGAACGGAAGCCCCGGCACGTTTATCTATGGTAGAGCTCGGCTGAAGTGCAGTAGAACAACCCATTGTCCGAATATTTGTAACCAGAAATTCTATCATCCGAACCATGGTGTTATCAAATAGTAGTTTTTCTATTTTTAAAGGTCATGGAATTTAACTATGTAAAGAAAGACAAGATACAAAAATGTTCCAGCAATTTGTTAACCTTCTTAACATCCCTTTAAACGAATGAAATTCAAGCATCAGAAAACGAGACCGTTCTATCATCAGAACGCGTTTGCCTCCCCGTTAGTTCCGATAATCGAGGTTCTACCGTAATTAGAGCAGGATTTGTTTAGACATAGTCGTTCTTTAAAGGTACTCGAAAAATCACAAAACAAATCGTGAACATTTCAACCTTCGATGATTATAAAAATTTGACATTGCAAAACTTAAATATCTAATCCGATCTGCAATGTGTTACGCCGTAAACGCACAAGTGTATGCAAATATTTGTTGTAGCTACTGTTCACTTAGATAACGTGTACGTACAATGACGAGTTAACGAACAAAAGCAGGATGTACATACAATAAATATTGCCGTTAAACCGAAAGTGGAACGAACAAAAGGGAAGCGAGGCGAGGAAAGTACATATCTGTATCGGTGGATAACGTAAGAATAAATTCGTGGAAGGAACACGATGTTCCCTAAGCCAGTAATCGACGGCCCGCGTCTAATCTACACCCCGTATAAACGATCGAGAGGCTGCTCCAAAAATTTCCTTTCATTCCGCCGCCGTGAAAAGGGGACCGGCTGAAAGGTCGGTGATATCGTTCGTTCCTGTCTCTCCCTTTATCGGAACGTCCCCTTTCGAACAGGTTCCCTGACGGTTCCATATTTTCGTACGACACAACAAATCTGACCGCGAAATGAGCCCCTCCAACCCCACCCCCTTTACCAGTTGTCCCTTTCAGCAACCAGATCGAGACAGGGGCCGCTGGCGGAGATTTCTGGCCGAGCCGAAATCGATTCGATCGTCGCGAAACGAGCCCGAGAAAAGGGTTCCGAAATAAACGGAAATATCTATGGAACAGCCGTGGCACCGGATAGCCCTCGTACGCGAACGGGGTTCCCCGGGGTCGAGGCAGGCCGGCCCTGTCCCGTCGATAAAACTTCGCTGATCCGTCGTTGATACTCGGTCGCCCGTAATCTGGAGATCCACGCCGGGAATCGGAATCGTGGCGACGCGAGATGCGGCGGCAGGGACGAAGGGGAGAAAGAAAGGGAGAGAGATAGAGAGAGATAGAGAAAGAGAGAAAGAGAAAAAGAGGGCGGCGATAAGAGGACGAAGCGAGAAAGGGAGTAGAGTACCGGAGGGGGGATGCTGAGAGTCGTCCTCCAAGGTGTCGGCAAACAGGGCCGTTCGACGAGTGGTTCGACGCCGGTGGTCCGGCACGGTAATGCCTTAGTTTCCATGCAAACTGGCCGTACGCCTCCATACCTTACGCATAACCGGATATTAACATGGGAAGTGGCCGATGAGACTCTCCCTGGCTCGTCGTTGTCTTCCTCCCGCCAGCCGCCGCCACTTGCTCCTTCCCTTTCTATCTCTCTCTCTGTCTCTCTTCGTCTTTCTTTCTCTCACTCTCTTCCTCTTTCCCGCTTCCCTGCTTCGTTTCGCCTTCTCCAGTCCGCTTAGAACCTTTCCCTCGACCGAGGCCTCAGCGGCAGGGTGGAAGGTGGGAAAAATATATGGGAGATCGTGATCTCGATCGAGCTTATAAAACGTGTCCCCGCCGCTCGCAGAACTATCCCGCGGCAGATCTATTCCACGAGATAACAACGATTCGCTCGATCGCGGTTTAATCGACGGTCACCCCCTCGATCCCGGGCGGCGATCGATTAAACCGACGATGGCCGACGCGCGAACGGGCCTGGAAAACGGCCCGGGACGATTGCTGGTGCCTCGTAGCCTCAGCGCTTTTCGCCTTTGTTCCCCCAGTGGCGCCGCAGCGGCAATTGTGCTTTTCCCGCGGCAGAAGTTCATGGCGTTCTCACGTGCCACAAATTCGAGTTCCGCGGTGTGCTTCCACGGCGATAATCCGACGACGAGGGGAAACTGGATTGCTGCCGGTGGTTGGGCAGAGAGGCGAGCCGGGATAAAAGTATCGCCGGTGTGTGTAACGAGCATCGTGATGCATCGTTGTTGCCTCGATTTCTTTCGCAAATTGCAGGCATATATTGGATCGAAACGGCGATCGAATCATCATTGAACTCAATTTGTTGCCACGGCCTGCCGGAGATCGCTCGATCCCGATCCAAATACCCTGTGGTGGTGGCGGTGGTGATGGTGGTGTGCCCCCCTCGCCTCCTACTCCTCCTCCTCGCGCTCTTTCTCTCTTCTAGTTGCGGCATGCATCCGACGCGTACGTGCGGGGAACGTGGCCTGTTCCCAGTCAGGAATCAGAGACAAACGACGATCACGTAACGGCCTCGCGTCATGGTTTTCGAGGGAACGCGGTGGTTAGCGTTGATTACACCTCCGAACGGTTCCGCCGCCTCGACGGCGCACGAACATAGCCCTGGACGCGGCTGAAGGGCGAGAAACTTTGTCGATACGCTAAACCGATCTCGCGGTAATGCTGGATAAGTGTATTAGCTTTTTGCACAATGTTACGGGGTGGAACACGAGCTGCTAGGGCTGCGAAACGGATTAACTTTGAGGAACAAAAAGTAGGTACGAAAAGTTGATTAACTTCAATAGTTCAAGATTGTTTACGACCCTTTAAATAGGGTACTCAACTTGGCAAACGATTATTCTAATACGGTTGATCTTTTTTCATTGATGATCACGATACGTTTAAAAGCCGATTCTTACACGTTATAAGAAACTGTGGTGATTAAGCTTTATATTGTAAATATCATCTTTGTTTTTCACTGCTATCTTTTAATTTCCACTATCTCTCCATTTCCACAGTCTCCTTATGATTCTTATTCAATTTGTACACCCTATGTACGAAAGGGTTACATACCCTTATATATAAATAAATAAATAAATAAATAAAAAGTATCGATCTCGTGTTTTAACACTAAATTCGCATAATTCTTAAAGACAGAATTAATCGCTTTGTCCAGCGAACGGTACATACCGATTTACATTTTATTACACGTTCAGTAAAGAATAATGAAAGAGTTAACCTCCAAATCAATTGTGACAATTTTCCTCTTATTGCAAAGTAATTTGTTACAAACTCACGAAGGTACCTGTTTAGACAAAAATTCTAAGTTCTCGCGTAGACACCAAAAATTCAACCAATTCAATATGAATATTTTATCAGGACGTTATTTCACGGGTTGCTGGCAAAATTATGGAAAACGGAAAAATTGATCGACTATAAAATATTCGTTCGCGAAATTTCAAACCGTTCGGAGAAAAGAAATAATTAACGATAATTGTTACCGCGGCGTCTCGCAGTATTTTGCCCGCGAGATCCCGCGGCGATCGCGTGCATCGGGATAGAGCATAACGTGGTGCAGTAAAAACTTCAAGCACTTCGCAATTAAACGGGCTCGCAAACCTTTTGGTCACGCTAGTTCTTACACGGGGCCACGGTTTGAATAACTCATCGATAGGTTTTACCCATAAACAAAATATTGTTTGAAAGCATGCAAACGGAGCTTCGTTGCTCGCTCTGTTCGTCGAATAATTTCTAATCCACTGGAAAAAAAGAACGGATGGAAAACGTTGCCGAGAGGAAGCTTGTTTTTCAACGATCTCCTCAAACCGGTAGTAATATACGGCTCATGAAATTGCCAGTGAAACGACACCTCGCATGACGTAGTCCTTGCACTTTTGCCGATCGACCCACATGAACGGAGGTTATATTCTCATGGACCTTGGATACTCGCAAACGTTATCCGTTTCCGTGATTCGATTAATATTCATTTTTTGCCTCGAAACCCGACCTGATTAGCGAACCCGTGATCCGTGACTAATAGCCCAGGGAAAAACAGCTCTAGTTGCTTTTCGCAGATCATTTACGAGAATGATACATGAGAGCTACCCTGAGAGTTCAGACTTCAAGTAATTAAGAATACTAACGGGGAATTATCGAGCAGAGCGTTGCGTATTTTTGGACGAAACGAAACTTGTTCGTGACGCATGATTTCATGATTCTCGCGAGCTCTGTAATCATACGCGTCGACGACTGGTGATTGAGATAGCTTGGGATAGTCTCTTAGTAGCTTTCGATAATGTACAGCAGCGAGCAAAAGTTTAAGACCGAAGAAAGACTTACGGAAACAAGCGAATCAACCTACGCGAAGAACGAAATGAACGATCGATCAATAATTTGGACATTTTGTTGTTAGTGAATAAAAGAGGAATGAATACAGAAATTACAATATACTTTGTGTTATTTTCTTATCCAGTACTCATAGTTGCTACTGTAGGCGATCAAAAAGTGTATCCACAGATCGGGTAATCGAATAAAAATGTAGTACTCTCGAGAATCGTAAAATCGCGCACTGCGAAGTTCTTCCTCCTCCAAAAATACGCAATGCTCTTCTCCGTAACGCCTTCGAACCGCATTGCTCGGGAAAGTTCAAGTTCGAGTATAGGGTTCCCACGTTACCGATTCCGGGGCCTCGTCACACGATTATCGTAATGGCAGCCCGATCGGCGGGCCGTGCGAGAAGCCGATCGATCGATCGATCGATCGATCCAGGCGAGCGAGCGAGACCGTCTACTGGACGCATTCCGGGTATGCTCCAAAACAGGAAAGGCAATTGGTTCGTCCCGGTAATCTCTGATCTGCAGACGTATCTATGGCCGTGAAACGGGACCAGGAGCCACACCACGAACACATGTACGTACGAGTACACGCGCACATATGCTTGTAAATGTTAGAACACCTATCGGTCCCGCGTCTTCCTTCGATGTCTTGCTTCGTGTTTGCTATCTATGCAATTAACCCTTTGCACCGTAATTTAATGATTATAATGATTTAATGTGCAACGGTTGGCGAAAAAAAGGCACTTATCAAAATTGAAACACTAGCAAGACTGTTGCTTAAAAGTTGGATTGGAAACAGATTATACATCGTGATAATGTTGCAGAGTATCAGCGGATGGTATCTCGATATCTTCTCTAGATGTATGTTGGCTTAAAAAAATATAATCAATTATCATTGTTTAAACATTTGTGGGAAAAGATAAACCTAAAACATGCCAAAGTGACGAAATGAAAAAAAGTTTAACGAAACCATAATTAGTATTTTTCATCGTAGCATCGTTCTTCATGTACGACATAGCCCTTACGAGTTTCGATCACTTTCCCAGGAATGATTTTCATTCTCCTGATTTACTATACTTCGTTTCCCGCAACGCATTTTAACGTTTCTTCACGTAGATGTAAGTACATAATACATGCGCAGGTGTGAGACCTAGCGACATCGCGAGAACACCGTCACGAACCCGTGTCTCTCCTCCCGGCTAGCGGAGTTCAACAGGTTCCCACTTTTCCCTATTGCTAGCGCGCGGTGTGCGACAGTTATTAGTCAAGATTAGCCCCGGCGTACGTGGGAGCATCGGCCCTAACGGCGTGCCTGTATTTTGACAGGGCTCATCTCGAAATTAATCGGCACTCGTTCCGTGCCTCCAGGATTACGATTTGTCTGTATTATCCTCGCGCAGGGAACGGGCGTTGCGAGCCTTGGCGTATCCCTCTCTCTGGCTCTCTCTTTTTCTCTCTTTCTCTCTAGTTCTCTCTTTCTTCCCCTCTTTTCCTCTCTTTTCCTCTCTTTCTCTCTGGCTCTCTCTTTCTTCCTCTCTTTCTCTGGCTCTCTCTCTGGCTCTCACTTTCTTCCTGTCTCTCTCTCTGGTTCTCTCTTTCATTTTCTCTTTTTCTCTCTCTCTCTCTTTCTGTCCTTCTCTGCAGTTAGATCCTGACGTCCTCCTCGTTGCCTTTCTATCTGCGACCGGGCCGTTTTACTCTTCCGAGAATATTAAGATTTCTGCAGGGGCCCCGGCGTGAAATCCTCCCAACGTTTCACCGTTAGAAGCGCGCGGCTCATTGTGTGTACACGAGGAACCAGCGGGTACACGCATCAGGACGAGCGTGCGCCGGCTTGTATGATTAGGCGCGTTCGTGCCCCGGCGACACGACGCCGGTTGAACGGTCCATTATTCCGTGCCAGAGGACGTTCCTCGTGGAAATCGACGAACGTGAGGCGAGACCGGGGCCTCGGTTTGAGCGGGGCAATCCGCGTGCAGGGCAAATTACCCAGGCTTGCGAGGAAGCGTTTGAATATTGGCGCTCGAACGTTCGCGTACACACGCAGACACTCTTGGAAACGGTTCTTGCAAATTTTGTGCTGTTGCGATATTCAATCTCAAAATACTGGGAAGATGAATGAGGATCGCAAGGTTTGCGGTCAGAATTGCGCAAATTTCTGGATTTTCGATGGGGGAGTCATGAAATAAAAACTAATCTTCGTGTGTACATGCGTATACTGAATACGGTGCGTGCAGAAATGATTTGAAATTTTTTCAAAATTATATCGCAAAAAAGATGTCAAGAACAGAAATAATAAAAAGAATTGTATCATGCGATTCATCCTTCATAAGTCGGGTACAACGAATAAAGCGAGCGTTATGAAAATGCTCGATGACACGTGCTAGTTTCTGTACAAAGTATCCGGTCGACAATGAGTTAATTTCCAAGAGAATTGTTCATTGGTATTTTGCAAGAATCAATTCTGCGAACAAGCCTAAGAGACGACTTCGGAAAGACGGGTCAAGTTTGGAAGGATAGAACATGGACGGCCAGTTGTTGGATCGTCCTGTGTCCATTTCTGGCATTCTACGCGAGTGACTTGATAATCGGTTGTTCGAAGATCCTGGTTCTATGTGTCGCGGCCAACGCTCGACGCTAATTGCATTCGAAACGCCAGTTTCAGCTATCAACGGGATTTCATTGAAGTCATTCGGCCGATGGAAGGGTCGTGAAAGGTTTCGGTTAGCCGCTGACGCGACCTGTCTGGGCGAGATTGAGCTTGATTGGAAACAAACGTAAGCCGTTTGGTATCGAGTATGATTCTTCAGGCACCGTTATTTTTGTCAACGAGGAGACGGTTAGGATAGTAGGACTGAGACAATATAATTTACTCTATTCAATCGTTCGCGAGGTACAACTTTATTGTGAATTCCGTAGGATTCACGGTATCCCGTAAACGGCTATCAATTAACGTGTACAGACAAACACTTCGTACCGGCTGTAACTTGATAACAAAACACCCGTGGGCGATGTAAAAGTGTAAAAATCTAAGCAACATTGCATTCTACAACAAGACGATGACTGGTTGCACTTGTACACCTGGTATCTGATAAGTGACGTGCATGGATAACCTTAGAAACGAACTTTGTTTCAACTGGTAATCGCTGAAAACCAAACCTGTTCACTAAAATTCGATAAAGCATCTTTCACGCTTTACGCTGAATACATTCAGCTGCGGCTAACTTTCATTCAAAAGACACCAGCGCTCAATCTATTGTTCGAAATTTTCTTTCTTCCGTAACGGGAAGATCCATAAAAAGATTAGCAAAAGATAAAATCATCTTTCCTATCTATATCTTCAACAAGTATTCCCGCATCCATCATTAACCGTAGACGTAAAATCACGAAGCACTTTCAAGATGCTTAAAGATCCAAAAAAGAAAAAATTTTAACATATTTATTACCAGAGGAAAACTCTCTACCTACAAATCTATATACTATAAATAGCAATCAAATCTGACACACAGCTACTAGCCTAAGAAATAATAAAGCTTCCAACGTGCACTCCATATACCCAACAAAATTCTGACTTGTTTTCCCATAATTAAACCTCCATCGATTAACTTTGGTCGACAAAAAGTCAAACGTTTCTGAACGACGACCCAAGGAAACTGTTTAGCTGAACATTCGACGAAATTCGATAACGACGTGCCGCCGAAGGCTAGCAGCAGCAGCGGCCAGGTAGCTTTAAAAGCAATCTGCGCAACCGATGTGTATTTTGTGCATTTCCAGGCTCGATCAGTCGATCAGCCGCGTACCTGGAGCGTCTTAGCTCTAAAGCGGCTTCGCAATTACAGGTGTTTGCTTAGGTGTGTATCGGCGGGTGCACAAAGAGAGACGGGAATACGCCGGTGTCGTGCGTAACGGGGAACCGTGATTAGCGGCTGGTTTTCATCGCGAGAAGCGTGGACCACCCCCGTGGACGCTCGCATACGCGTATCGGTACGTATCGTCACGTTCACGCCGAGGATTCATAACGTGAGGTAGATTATGGCCGTGTTGCGGCACGGTACACGCGTCGTATCTCATCCCGGGTGCCGTCGCTGCCGCGGACGCAGATGTCCAGAAGGTCCTGGCGAAAATTAAAGGCCGCTTCTGGTGCTGTCGTCGAGCGTCGATGGCTCGTCGGATTTTTCTGATTGAGTTGCAGCGAATTTCTGTGCTCGAAACAAGCTTGTTCGCTTGTAAGGAGGACGCGATAAGTGTTTTGTTCGGAGAAGGATAAGCGAGGTATGCCTTGTGTCGCTTTTAGTGTCGCGCTACGTCAATTCGATCGTTCGTATAACGTTGATGCAATCGTCGTTACGACTGTGTTGTATTGAGAAAATAGTAGCGGTGGTGATTGTTGTTTATAGAATTTTGGTAACTGATTCGTTCAGATAACACGGTAACAAATAACAGCGTGAGAGGCTCAGATTAATCAATGAAAATGTAATCGTTGAACTTCTCGAGAAAAAAAGAAAGATTGCGCATGGAGAGTTGCAGTGACAATTAGCGAATTAAGATGCCAGAATTTTGTATTATATTAATTTTGTACATTTGTTGACATAGAGAGCGGAAGTATAATAGGAGAGTTTACGCTTTGTAAAATAAGAGAAAATAATTAATGGAATATTGATAAAGGTAAATTGATTGATTATAGATTGAACACGTGATTTTCAAATGATATGATATTATTGCCAAAAAATTAAAGATTAAACGAGTAATTGTTCGCAAGAATGCAAATTCTGTTGATCGGATCAGCCGATACAAATCGTGTGGTATTATGTTCGTCAGGCAAAAAGATTTGAACATTTCTTAAATATCTTGAAGGAACATGAAAATTAATGAAAGATAATAAATCTGGACTACGTGTAATGGCATTAATAATTCTGAAGAGAAACAATAGGTCGGCCGTAATTCTTCTTGATTCAAGAGATTTAAGATTTAGTTATAACGGCTTGGGAACCTCGTCGATAATCTCGTTTAATCTATCAAACCGGGCACTCCGTTTTCTACTTAACCCGATGCTCCCAACCTTCTCACACTACGTAAGACTGCCGAACGTATTAATTATCCATACCACGGTACAAGAACAAATCGTGGCGCACTCGATCAGAGGCGCACCGGATCCCGAACACTCGCAAACGGTTCCGTATTCGCGAGCTTTTCCAGCGTTCGCGCGTACACATTCGCACGCATGCTCCAGATGTATTGGAGAACACCCGATGAATAATGATTGCCCTCGCAAAATCGATCCGTCATCGTGTGCGCGTAACGGGAAAATATTAAAACGTCCAAGTGAAAATGACAGATTCAGATCTGACAGCGCTAATTGCGTTCGAGGGGCTCGGGCGCGGAAAGTGAGAGCTCAAAGAGCGAAAGAGCGAGCCGCGGAGTTGCGCGCACGACACGCCTATCGCAAATACGGATTAATGAACTGCATACGCCGCGCACAGAGCATTGCGAATGATCTAAGCCCGATAAAGGCGAGACTATATCTTCTGGGTAACGGCGATCCATAATGCACCGGGTGAGTAACCGGCATACCGGGGCCTTAATTTATATCGCTCGCTTAGCGTATACGACGTGCTTTCATCCGCGATACTTCAGATCCGGCGATCCGGACCGTAAATTATTCCCCTTTGTTGCCGTGCAGGAATTCGTGCACGCGGACGGAAAAACCGAATGTCGATCGAAGTAAATGGTAAAGAGCAGTTTTTTGTGTCGGACACGAGACACTTGTGGTGCGAGGAAAAATTATTACACCAATTGGAATTTAATGGTGTTACCAAACGAATTAATTTATTCGTCTGGAGGAGTTAATCTCAAGTGGAAGGTGACAAGGTTTCTCGATGAAAATTGGCCGATAAAATATCATTAATTTTTAACATTACAGAATTAACTTAAAGGTGGTTGACGATAGCTCTGTTCGCTTCCACGGTGAATAAAGGTTCGTAGGCGAACGGAAGGCACGGATTGGAGGGATCGTGAGTCCTCGACGAATATTAGAGTAGCTTGATCCGATATGCAGAAGTGTAGGTTACCACCCTTGTACCTCATTTGTTTCCCGGTCTTTCACGCCTCCGTCTGGAGCCGCTGTTTGCTGCCTCGGCTACGTACCGGGTGAAAATCTCCAAGTTTCCCGGTTGGCTAAAAATAACACCATTCGCCTTTATCCTCGCCCAACGTGAGCGTGACCAAAAACTTCGCCTCTGATTCTGCCTTGAATTCCCTGTCATTCTGAACCCGTCACATCGCCATGAGACACCGCGCCTCTAACTTCGTCACTCAAAGCCTCCACGGTTAAACCGTCCAGGCAAGTCTGCCAGAAAATTTGTCACACCGATCGGTCGAAACGTAGGCAGAAGGCGGTGGAGGAGGGGATTTACGCGAAACCGTATCGTGGACGATCAGCCGACCGAATCCCGGGTGGCGATTTTTCTCGCGCGAGCTACCAGTCGACGGGCAAGTTGGCGGTAAGGAACGATGCCATAAAACACGCGGCCGCGAGAATCGTAAAGACGCTGCACACGGTGACCGGTTCGATCCACGCGGCTACGACTACACCACAACGGATGACCCCTCCCTGTCGAGCGGCGAAACGTTCGGGACACCGGGTAGCGCTCGAGCAGAGTAGGGTTACAGCACGTACCCGTGGCCGGAGACCACCCACAGGTTGAATCGATCAGCAACTGATACCCGTGAAGAGCGAGCGAGAGGCCAGGGAAGAGATAAAGAAGAGGAGTTACAGGTGTACCAGGGCTGCTCATGCGGCCGCGGAACGCGCTCAATTCACGATAACGGCCGCTCGCGCCCCCGCTCTCAGCCTTTCGGAGCTAGCCGGGCGCGGGGGCTTTTTAACGTCGATTTTATCACGCCTCGGTTGAGCTACGGCTCGAACGAGAAATCTGGTGGATTTTCGCTGGTAGAACTGGTGGATGATTGTTGGATGATTAGGGATTGGTGCAGGTCGGGATAAGGGACGATAAGTGGGGAAATTAAAGGAGATTAGAAGGGTTGATATCGAGCGAATGGTATCTGAAAGGTTGGGCATTTGTTTAAGGCTTCGATGATGTAGTATTATTGGTTCACTGGTTTATTAAAATATGATGCATTTTCTTCTCGGAGAAAACTGTAATATGCTGAAGCTTCGTTTGAATAAGACTCGAAATTTCTCAGTATAATTAAATGTTTAAGAAAAGGTTGGAAACTTGTTGAAAAAAGTAGGTTAATAGCCCTCATATTGGTCCTCAACTTCGTATCAAACCCGTTTTCTATCGAAAACCAATTAATAGTCCTCGAAAACAATCGAAGTACAAAACCAGTTTCAAACACGAGGCGAGGAGTCGTCCAACGAGAGTAACAAAGCAAAAGGCTAGAGGATGCCGAGGAATTTGCCAAAAACCCAGTCAAGGTCCGAACGGTACGCGAATGCCCGCGAAAGCCGGACGATATCGTAAATTCCGGCAATTATCCTTAATTAATAAGTATCCAGTTTAGTCGGACGATGCAGAACGGATACAGCATGGGGCAGGTCGGTTGGTGAGCGCGCGCGCACACGCGCCCCGGCACGAATTTAATGCCGGCTGCGGGAAATTTAGGTGAGGATCCCGAGTCTCCGAGTCCGCGCACCGTAAAGCAGGCTGTTTATTGGTGAAGCGGCGAAACGCGCTATTCGACTGGCACTTTCATTACCGTCTTTCTAATTGCCCGCCATTTAGGTAAACGTATATAAGCACCGTAATCCGGGACTCGTCGTTCGCTCGGCCGCGATCACGCGTCGCTGAATTCGAATCCCTCCGTATGCTGCAGCGAGAACCTCGAACGAAACCGAATAAACTACTGCTCGGCTTGCTGCCACTTTCAAACACGTGTTCCGCATTGTTCTGGTTCTTTTGTTCAATCTATTGAGGACAGTTTTCGTGGGAGCAAGAAAAGAAAATTTTTCAGTGTTTCTCGTGAAGTACAATCTTGATCGAGGGGGATCATTGCGTTTCATTATAACAGCGAATATGTTAGGAGACTACTTTTATTCTCTTGGGTAATTAATTACCTCCCCTGATTGTAAATTTCTTACATTGTACTAGAGAGATCGGAGGGACGACAGACGATAGACGTAAATACCATCGGTATTCGCGCTGTGACGTGCGGACACGTCTTTTTTTAATTTATTGCACTCTGAACTTGGTGCCCGTTTTACGATGTTCACCGTAACCCATCGATCCCAAGAAAATGCCGGCTAACCTTTCATAAACAGCGTCGCCGTTCTTTCTGTTTGCCTTGGAACAAGGATTCACCGAGCGGCCGCACAGATCCATTTCAGTGCAGACACAAGAGCCACAAACTGACCTGGGCAGGCTCACGAAAAGAACAGAAGGACCCAAAAAGTGAATCAGAGGTGGATTTGGTGTAAAGAAACGAAGAGGGGGAGGAGAAAAGGAAAAGGAAGGCAGCTACGGCGGTCGATGCGTTTAGCACGATTAACACCGTCGTTTCAGGATAACACCGACCCACCTGTCCGATCTGCCGGCCGAACGACAAATATCCGTTTCCACGGAATCGGCTGTATTACCAGCAATTTTCGTTTCGTCTAAAATTCACGAGAGCCAGACGCTGAGGCTACTAATGGCCGCCGCTCGTGGCCGGGCAGCGGTATCCGTGGACGCTCCTCCCCGGTCGTTTCGAAAGTGGAGAACTCCCGGAGAAGACGTGGCTCATTGAAATTCAAATGTCAATCTCGAGAGTACGAGCATATATACTAACGAGACGGGAGAGGAGACGGGAAGGCCGTGAATGCGGAGTGCTTTTCGTGTCGTGATGTCGAAAACGGTCGCCGGATCGCGCCCATGTTTGCTCTCGAATTCTGCCGGCCTGAGGATCTCAAGTTCCAAGGCTGCCTTCCTCTTGTCAATGTTGTTTTATAACCATGCTGTCGGGAACCCTGGCGAACGGTGTCGCTCCTTAAAATTCGAACAGGTTCACTTCCTCGAGACCCGTATTGTTGACGTAGAAGTAGAACGGTATATCCACAGGTCTCGCCTCTTTTCAGAGCGCAGTCATTTTTAGAGAATCACCATGCTACGTTGACGATACAATTATTTAGCTAAAAGTTTGTCCGAAACATCCCCCTAAATTACCCTCTTCGATAACGATCTTTCTAATATTACACTAGAACGGTATTTCCACAGGTCTCGCCTCTTTTTAGAGCGCAGTCATTTTTAGAGAATCACCATGCTTCGTTGACGATACAATTATTTAGCTAAAAGTTTGTCCGAAACATCCCTCTAAATTACCCTCTTCGATAACGATCTTTCTAATATTACACTAGAACGGTATTTCCACAGGTCTCGCCTCTTTTTAGAGCGCAGTCATTTTTAGAGAATCGCCATGCTTCGTTGACGATACAATTATTTAGCTAAAAGTTTGTCCGTAACATCCCCCTAAATCACCCTCTTCGATAACGATCTTTCTAATATTAAACATGAAACTTGAAGCAGTAGAAGCGTAGAATAACGTTGAACTGATCGTTAGGGGTAAAAAGGGCCGTTTTTCGGCTCCCGGAAGGTATCAACGACACTCTACTCTAGAAGAATTCATCGTGCAAGCGTAATATAATGATCGGCGGACTGCGGAACGAAACGGGGCGGTGTGAAGCGGGTATAAGAGCGCAGTCGCGCGCATAAACGAATAATAAAGCGGCCGGCGCAATATTTCAAGATGGCGCGCTACGTGCTCGGTAGATGGCACAGCTCGATATTATTTAGCGTCCTGGGGTCGCACCCACTTAACCCTATCCGGCGCGCGGAGCGAGCGCGCAAAAAGGGCGCCCACAAAGACAGAGAATAAGTTACCTTAGTCCGCGCGAAAGGACGTGCGCACGGCATTCCCGCCGCGAGGACTGCGGATCCTTAACGGCTTGGTTCTGCAGCAGTGGCGGATCCAGAGGGGGGCTACAGGGGCGGTCGCCCCCTCCGAAAGTAATAAGATTTAAAAATATCGTGTGACATTCTGAAGAACTTGTTACGTATAACACTTAAGGTGTTGTAGCGTTCTGGTTAATGTGCATTTGATTATTTAAGCTTTAGTGTCAGACAGAAGTATTAAAATACAAATTACGAGCAAATTTTGAATCCCGTAAAGAAGATAAAAAAAAAATATACAGTTTATATATATCGCCCCCTTCAAACAAGGCTTCTGAATCTGTTCCTGTTCTGCGACACGCGAAAGGGTCCTTTATCGTTGTTTGAATTAGTTCGAAGTGTACACATTTTACGTTTGACGAGGTTTAGAAGGTTTTAAAACAAGATTAATTAAGGTGAAATGAGTAATTATGGAAATTTTAAATTTTTAATAAGGAATGAAGAATTGGGAAGAAGGTAGACGGTTTATCGCTGTATGAAGATCGCAAGGTTTAAAATTCGTTGGAATTTTGAACTTGACACTTTATGAAGAACCTTCTGTGTTTGATCTGAAGTTGATTAATTGAATAAACGTTTAAGAAACTCAAGTGTGAATAGTAATTGAAGTTTAGGAGAGATTCTAAATTTATCGTGATCCACTTGACCTGTTCGAAGTTTCTCCTCAGCGTCATTGGAGCGATCTAAAACAGCTGTCCAGCTGTCCACGGAACAAAAGTTTTACGTAGCGTTCGATTACGATTCGAGTGCCAATTTCAATTGACAGCTATGAAGAATCCTGCGATGCCCAATTTAATATCCAAATGAATTAATCACCTTGTGCTTCTTTCGTTTTATCCTCGAGATGACCAGAAAATAGACGTCGAGGCGCAAGAGGAACCGAGCAGCACGATTCAAAAGACGTAATTGGATAACGAATTTCCTTCCCGACTTCTGCACGGCGAACGCTCTTCCCACGGAATTGGATTCCGCTTCGATCCTCCGTTCCTCTTCAGCCACGCCGCGCATAATGAAGCGTGCGAGCTCCGAAAAATACGCATTCTCGCCGCGCATCGTTTACCGCAGAATTCCCTTATCGCGGCCGACCTCTCCTCCCTTATAAATGGCCACGATTCAGGAACAAGAATCCGCAGATAGTAGAGACGGTCTATCCAAACGATTTCTTCAAGTCTTGCCTGAATTTGCGTTCGAACGTCGATGCGAACGAATCATTTAACACTTCGAGTGCAATGTCACGTTGTACTTGAATCGCGTATGGACAACAATTTTACTTATCCTCGTAAGAAGAAGATTTATTCAATGTAAAATATCGAATATTGAAATAAATACGTGCAGTGTTGTGGAAATACTTTTTATACCTTTTTACACCTGGTACGTTTAAAAACGAAATGATCAAAAATTATATTTGGGCCTAGCAAGGATAACGTGTAAAAAAATACGTCTACTCAAAGTGTCATTAATTGACTGTCACGGTATAATGGCAGCAGTATCGCCTTTCGACAAGGAAGTCGGCGATTACTTTCGGTAATTGCCCGCGATACACTAGAGAAGAAGAAACGATGATATTTGTCAAGCGTCATGGCAACCACTGGGCTAGGAATAATTCGGCTCTTATTAATGACCGTCCGCGCAATTTCTCGAAAGCGGACCCAGCGCCTACGCAGCAACTTTCGATCAGGAAAGTTTTGATGACACAGCTGGAACGTATCGCCGAGCGTGAGAATAATTAAAAGGTCGGCATTTTCGAAAAGATAGAACGTATCTCTTCGATTACGTCACACAATTATCCCAAAAACCGTACGAACACAATAACAAGATTGATTTTCGTCGATTCGGGTCTGCGCCAATGAAACACCATTATATTCATTGCCAGTATCGTTGTCAACGACTGATTGGACCAAAATGTCCGTCAGGCAGGCACCACCGCTGTCTCGTTCAACCCTTTTGTCGAGGCCAGCGATATTGGGTCCACGTCCACTCGAGGATCCTCTTACGACCATGCGTGTGCAACGCAGCCAATTAGCGAGACCGCAAGAGAGCGACTTCTCCCTTTCTCCGTGTCTTCCGCCTCCCCTACTCCCGGCGTACGCTTAGGGTCAAACGCTCGTAAACGTCCAGGCGAAACGCTCGAGCCTCGACCGAATGCTCGAGAGGAGCCTCGACTCCGCGTCTCGCCTGCGAAAAACATATTATGAATTTCCCGACGACCAATGGGACGACCGGCGCGCTGTGACCCCGGATTGTCAACCTCGAGGCGCCTGTCCTTTTCTGCCCCGAGCTTTCCACACGGGATTTTCTATACCGCCCTCCTCGTCGGCCGCGCTAACGACCCGACTGGCCAAGCCCACAGGCCACAGGTGTAGTAAACCTCTTTACCTCACGCATTCGCGTGTAATGGCCCCTCTTACACCCGTGCCGAGCATCTGCCGACCTCGCTACGTGTGCTACCTCGCCAGCCGTGGTCCGCTTCTTCTTATTCTTCGTGGTCGTTGTGCTGTTTGGATCCTTTGAAACTGTTGCGCGAGGAAGCCTTTCGTTTGCGAAGGATTCAAAATTAGACGCTTGAAAGTCGTAGGCAATTTCGGTAAAAATTCGGACAGAATTTTGTGTCTGATGCGGATGTTACTAAACTTTTGAAGACGAAATACAAGGAAGAACGTAGACCTTCATTACTTTTCCCCTGCCGTTCGATTGCTACGAATAGCTCGTTGAGCAGCAAAGTAATTGTTGTATAAAATAACGTATTGAGATGAAACATTGCGTATGAAATATGAATATTCGCATTGAATGTTGAAAGCCAACATATTGTACTGCCTAAAGGATCTTTCAGAGAGAACGATAAATAAGGGTTGCAGGCAATACACCTGCCAGAGCCTCGTCACAATTATGCCTCGTCCATATGCCTTTCAAGCTTGACGTGCGAGGCCACGTCCTGCTGTGGATTCATTAAAAATAGCCGACTTAACCGTAAGTCGAAATCAAGGATTGCGGGAAACCAGAAAACACGTGTACAGAAATAAATATTCGGGACAATTTGTCAAGTTTGCTTATTGTCGCTCCTGAGAACGTCACCGTGACGCAACATCCCTCTTTGATATTCCGATGCCAATCGTGAAAAATCTCAGTCTGCTGCTTTGACAGAAACGCGACAATGATAAACGAGACGCGAAGTTGATAGTACGCGACGAAATGCAAATCAGAATTGGGACGGAAAGTGTTTCAGCCGATTGAGAGTCGCACTACCATTCACACGGGCCAGACATCGTCAATGGATAACCGGTCCTTCCGGCTCTTCCGGCCTCCCTGCCCCCTTTTCTTCGCCTTTTCTGTCCTTAAAGAGGAACTTTATTAATTTACGACAACGTGGACGGCCCTGTGTTCGTCTGGATTTACATAACACGTCGAAAAATACACGACGAATGAAGGATGAACGAGGTATACGCGACACAAGTCGGTGTGGCGGTGACAGAAAGAGACAAAAGTGGTTAATGGACGATTGATATCGCACGGGTTAACGTTGGAACGAGAAAGAGAGATTTCTGTTTTGTGAGCAGGCATCTAGTGTGGTCTAGAGGGCGATTTTTTCTTCTAATTTCGACATTAATAACAGGCGGATACACGTCCGTGGTTTTCGAGACACGGGAGTGTACGCACGGTTCGAGACGCGTCGTAAATCTTCTCGAGATAATTTACGTGGGCGCGATGTGTACGGCGTCACAGGTGTCGTACGACCTCGTAGGATCTGCATCCAGCGCGCAAATTAACGTAATGTGGAGAAGGAAGATCGGGAACGTGGCAGAGATTCGAACCGCGTGGCAAATGAAAAAGAGATTTCACGAAGGAGAGAGTACAGAATTTCTATTCCCTGTGAATTATTTCACAGGATGGAAATCAAAGGATGCTTAATCTGTTGTCAGCACCGGCACTTTCCAGATTTTTCAAAATAATAGTAATCAGCAAGGCTGAACGTCGAACGCTAATGGAATTTAATAACGATTGCAATTTCTACGTATTAAACGAGTGCAATGGTTCCGCCAATTTTTGCGTTATGCACAACTAACTTTCTTTTTCTGAATTAATCGCGATAGACAGAAACTTGCTATAGAATTGCAGAATAACCACAGATAACTACGTTGACAGTTTATACACGTCGTGTGAATTGAAAGTTGCACGCTTATTCACGGAATCTGTATTTTCTAAATCCTATTTGTTTCCTGATTACTGTGTTATTATATTCTATCACTGTAACAAACCAACATGGAAAACTATAACTAATTTCGACCATGTTTGGTAAATAAAATTCCAGTTATAGAAAGTTAACAATCAGCAAGTAAAAGAAGATGAATAAAAATTACCGCGCTATCCTCATCTTTTAAGATCGACAGAAGTGCTGCACTTAGTTAAAGCATTAAAAAAAAAAAATAGAGATCTTACCGAAAAAACGCTGCTGTCCCAACAATTACGCAATCTGCTCCATCTAGAATCACCCTGTAAGGCAAAAGAAAAAAAAAAGGAAGAGCCTCTGTTTGACAAATTTATGTAATCCAAGAACGGTCGAAACGTACTCGCACGCGTGCACGCACACGTCATCGTGCGTTGGTAGCGCTTTTTTCGCCGCACACGTGGGGCCCAGAAGCTCTGGAACCTGAATCGTCGGCTCAGGAAACCACTAGAGCTCGTTCGACGGACATCGAGTGGCCCCTCTTCTCTTCGTCCCACCTAAGTCAACAAGCGGAGATCCCAAGGCATTGGAACGTCCGGGGTTACGGGCACGAGTGCTCGAGTGAATACACGCAGGTGCACGCAGGTGAACGTGGCCTGTCGATTATGTCGGCCTGCGTGAATTCTCGCCGTGGAACAGAAGAAAACCGTGGGGACACGCGGAAACGATCGCGCTTGTGCAGCCGTTGAAGTCTCTGGGCTCAGGCATTGAAATCGCCGGGCCCAGGCATTGGAGTCTCCGAATAGAAGCATTGAAATCTCCCGCTACGCATTGAATTAAGAGCTTGTTCCGTTTTAGAACATTTTATACCGTGAAATTTCAACTTCGGGAGGTGAATAGGATACTTGTTGGTTAATTTAGAATTACTTTTCTCTCCTTTTAATTTAATTAATCTATTTTACTTAACGTAAGCATTATAAATGGTACTGTGATTTCAAACTTGTTTCTTACCAATGGGTGACTTTTGCGAGCTACATTTTAATCGATCAAACGTAGGAGCACAAAGGGAAAGAAGGCAAAAGTAGTCAAATGGAATTGACGATGAGCCGTATCGAAAATCCGGTACTAGGATGGCGATCTCTACTCGCAAAAATAGCGTTTCCTCCAGTTTTTCATTACTTTACAATCATTCATAAATTATCACAGCTTATGTATTAGATTTATCACAGCTTATGTATGTATTATACAAAGACCGTATAATTTCCACGATTCTAGATCAGCATCACTAACAAACTTATCGTTCCACCACGGAGTCGACTTATTCGTCGCATACGCGTTGAGAATGTTTCTTAAAATTCTTTTCTCTCTTTTTTCGTTTCTCCTTCTTCCTATCCTACATTCTCGTGTCGCGGTTAGGTCAAATGTTAGGTCGCAGCCCGGCTTACGATCGATATATACCAGTGTGTTTATTACCAAACGTTTTTAACGAGCGTTTATCGTCTTGCATCCTCGCGAGTGTCCTCGCAAGGCGTCCAGAGGCGCGTTAGAACGGAATTATCCGAGAAAACATGTTTTCTCGTAGTACATCAGCTCGGACAAATTTATTACTAAATAAATAACTCGAAAAGATAGCGCGGCGGTTCGCGCGGCGTGAATCCGTTCGTGTGCGTTTCACGGCGACGACGGTTCGGAATGCGAGGGACGCGCAAGACGAAAGTAATCGAATACCATCTCGAGTTCGAGGTACGTGATTACAGACGGTCGCGAAGTGAGGGAAACGATGATCGAGGAGAGATTTAATGAACGACGATCAAGGCGCCACGTATTGGCTATACAATATTCTTTATTTTTGCTTCGTATTTTTCGCGGCACACTCGGCGCATTTGCACGCTTATCGTGGTCACCCTACTTTGCTCTTCGATCGCTTATTATCTTTCTTTACTATTTCCAAAGATTATCCACGACTTACACTTTATTTTATGCACTTTGCATTACGATTTATTTGCGTATGTACAACCTTCTAAAGGGGGATCAAGGCCACTATATCCACAGTTAATTATACGGAATCAAAGGCAACCAGGGACCTGACCACGCATGCACGCCGACGTATACGCAAGACTGACAGACTGACGAGTAATTGTATCGCGTTAAATAAAAAGACTCGACATAAATAAAAGAAATCTCGATGCGGCTTAACGAAACACTGGCCATTCCCGAGCGCCGAGGTCGCGACGAAGATGGAACTTCCGCTCCACTCGGACGCCCTCACCGATCGTGCATTTCTCCAAACGCATTCACGCGCGAAAGAGAAAATTGCACCACACAGACGCGCATGCACGCACACGCACGCACACATACACGCAGGCATATACATGTGTTTGTATCTACGTACGCACTTATTACACGCGTACGTTAGCGCAGTTATTATTTAACTTTAAACTATCACGTGGTTTTTACTGGCACTCTCTCTTTCTCTTTATCTCACACCCTCTCTTCCTCTCGCACTGTACACTGCATACGAGAGCTCAAAGGCACCGGTTAAGGCACAATTGTCCGTCGTACATTTCGCTACGATAGAATATATCCAGCCGATCTTCGACCACTCCGTCAACGAACACCTGGCGAAGCTGAAGCCGGCAAAAGCTGCCGTGTCGGCTAATACCGTGGACTTGAGCAATTTTACATCGATCCGATCGCTGATCGTAAAGTCATTTGTGCAAGGCTACACGCGGCTCGTGACGTCCGCTCTTCCGTACTTTCTGAAGCGGTCGCTGCCTTGCTAGTGTATAATCCATCTTTCCCTTTATCCCTTCTCATCCCTAGTGTGTTTCCCATTTACTTTCATCATCAATTTCACATTACTTTATACGATACTCCAAATTTTCACCACTGTTCTCTCTTCCTTGTCCTATCCCCTTATCTTTAATCTTAGCCATAATGCCAAGAACCAATCTTCCTCTTTCCTACTATTCTCATCGAACCTTTTCATCTCAGACATAAGGCTAAGAAGCAACAGCCTCTCTTTCTCGTTGTTCCTCTTGAATTCCTTATTCTTAGTCGTATGGCCGAGAAGCAATCTCTCCTTTTCCATGCTCCTCTTGCTGACCTTTCTGATCTTAGCCATACGGCCGAGAAGCGATTCTTCTGTCTCCCACCAAAAGTGTTTTCCTACCATCTTCGCAACTCCTCCGCGCAACCTTCCTCTTCCAAGATTCTCCGTTTCCCGGTACACTCCACCATACACGCCGTAAGTCATCTCCTCGGGTCCCCATGAAAGGACAACAATGTGAGTCTCTGTGCACGAAGGAGGCTGGCAACGCCTTCAGGCGACTATTCAACACGAGCCAGTCCAGTTCCTATCGAGAGCTGTCCACGAGCTGACCGTCTGGGGTCACGTTTTTCTGGTGAGATCGAGGGGCGGCCCCGTGTCCTGTAGCAGCTCGTTGTCGTCGCTGTCCGTCGACCTCTCCTCTTCCGTGCTACCAGCCGCCTCCACCTCCTGTCCCTCCGTTCGACCAGCCTTCATGCTCAGATCGATCGGTTCCTCCTGCTCCGGGCCCAACGAACGAAGGAACGCCAGACTCTTGTCGTACGCCTCCATTTGGGTCCTCTGACATCCCCCGTCGGTATCCCTGCACTCGTCCCGCGTGCTTCTATTATCGTCGTCCCTTTTAGGAGACGGCGTCGACCTGGGACTCACACTGTCGCTCGAGGAACTCGTCAAGCTGGCAACCATCTGCGGTGCACCAACCTGGTTCACGTAGGGAACAATGAATCGCTGTTGAAACGGGAAAAACGGCGCGTTCAGCAATTGCATATGCGTCAGGGCGGGATGAAAGAACGGCGGACCTCTCCACATGGGAAACCTGGACACTTCTGGCCTGAGCAATTCGTGAGGTGCTCTGACCAGGTCCACCGGCCTCAAAAGAGGATCTTGACTGGCCCTCGTTGGGATATCAGGCGCCCTCAACTGTGTCGGGATGTCCTGCGGCCTCAGATCGTCCCTTTTGGGGAACCGGTCTTGCTGATGGTGTTGATGGTGATGGTGATGGTAACTGTTCGCCGTGGTCGTGGTCGTGGTCACCATACCCACGACACTGGTGGCGCTGGTGGTGCCTGTGTTCTCGTTATTGTTATTGTTATTGTTCGCCACGTCCAGCGAGCCGAACGCCTTCTCGTATGCGGACTTCGGATCCTTAATGAGACGCGTTTGGGCCTGATGCGACTGTTCCTGGAGGAGGCAGTGGATTTTGAACCAGTTCGAGCGACGTCCATAGCGAGAGCCCGACTTCGACATACCCACCATCAGACACTTCCTCAGCCGGCAGGCCTTGCACGCGGTGCGATTCTTCTTGTTGATCACGCACACGCCCCCGTTTTTGCATTCGGAGATGCTGCCAAGATTGTTGTAGGTACGCCCGAAGAACGACTGTGAAGCAGAAAAGTGTTCGACGCGTGGTCGTTAGACGAGTGAATCGATATATGAGCGAAGCTCTCGTATTGTTTTAACTGTAATCGACCGATCCACAATTCGTCAAGGATAAGTCGGACTAAGATATTATAAGAAAGTATGCCGCAGGAATGGATACCGAAAATTACGTGTGTCAAGATGAGAACGCGTGCAACCGATCGATTTTTACGAAAACAAGAATTCGAACTTTCTACAAGAAACATGAAACCAGGGACCCGTGGGTCAGCACGGTCGGTACGGTGCACGGTAATTGTAACGTGAGGATGATGCACGCGTCTGCACGCTTAAGGCTACAATTTTATTTACATTCGCGGGTACACGTACCGTATACCCGTTCAGGAGGAGAAAGGAGAAAGATAAAGGAAGAGGGTAGGCAACCAAAGAAAGAGAGGACGAGACAGACGCGAGAATATAAACGGCCATTGAATTTTTCCGCCGGTCTTGATGACGATCTAAAGAGAGCAAAGGGATCGTGGATACTGACCTTGCAACCTTCGCACGTGAAGGCCCCGAAGTGAAAACCCGCGGCCGGCTCTCCGCAGACCCTGCAGAGCTGATTCATCTGCAACAAAAAGATGCGACATGTGGTTACGCTTCGGCTAAGAAACCGAAGACGCTTAGAATGTAGCGGTGATCATGCCGAGAGCACGCGCAATATGTGTCAATCATGAAAGCGTTTCTTGCCTGCCTCTGACGATCTCAAAGTAGACGAAGAAGAGGAATCGGACGACTGCGAAACAGAGGAAAAAAGGAATAATCGTTCGGACGTAGGCAAACGAT
Source organism: Tetrapedia diversipes (assembly GCA_033822845.1). Taxonomy (NCBI): domain Eukaryota; kingdom Metazoa; phylum Arthropoda; class Insecta; order Hymenoptera; family Apidae; genus Tetrapedia; species Tetrapedia diversipes. The sequence goes on along the minus strand of JAOPTO010000605.1, from coordinate 36,910 downwards.
ACCAGATAAGAAGCACCGACGACGACCGTCGAGGAAAGTGCTCCCGCTGCTAACGCCATTTATTTCAGCTAGGATCACGGGACACCGTTTAGCGACGCAGGATTAATCATTCGATGTTGCAACGAGGTCCTGCCGATAGGACATCCGCGTATCCGCGAACCCTCGCGGCGACCGACTGAAGCTTAACCACGTGTACATAGGGGAAAAGTTTCGGACGATCCCGCGTGATTTATCGGCGATCGAGGAAAGGATACGTGAATGATTGGATCGATTCCGCTCGAAACGATCGCAATGCAAGACTGCCCTGCTAACAAAATATCCTATCTAACACTTTTTTGTTGAAATATTCGAAATTCCACAGTGAAGTTAAGTTATTCCATAGTACCTAAATAAAGTTAAAAAATCCTGGAGACTTCGTAGAGGTCTAGAAGTCTGGGCTCGCTAGACCTGATTGCTTTTCTAGTGATTTTACTAATTCAAGATAAGTAAACTTCGGTATTCTGTCACATTTCAAAACGATACATAGGATATTTTGACGTAAGAGAGTAAAAGAATCCTCGAAATATAAAGAGCAGAGATAGAAAAAGGATCGTATGTGTATGCTCGCACTTGAAAAGTGAGGCAGTGACGATAAAAATGGGACTTTTTCTTGCCTTCTCTATGTAGACTGCGAGAAGACCCGGGGATTCGGTTGCGAGACTCTGTTCCTATTAAAACCTAGTTAACCAGTCATTACTGGGCTGCAGCATAGCAGAGCGTACAGGTCGAGACGGGACAATCCGACGAGAAAGGATGACCGACATGGGAAAAGTAAAATCGTATGTGGAGAACGTGCATGCGATTCGAGGAGAACCGCTGATGCTGCTCTGCTCGCGCGCCATTGAAAAGGCGTACCGATTTTTACTTTCGTTCTCGTAATAGAGAGTTGAAACGATTATGCAAAAAAACAACCGTTATGCTTAACTAAATGTTAGTTACTTTCAATCCTTTTAATGTTCATTCAGAAATTCAGTGAGCTATAATGGAGTATCAGCAACGAATGCTAGCCCATTATAAGCTAATTGTTGAAATAAAAGAATCGTTAAGTATAAGAACGCAAAAAAGACGAAATCACTAGGAGGATCGCACGAAAATCGATTCTCGCGCCTTTTTCGAAGGGTGTATCTATTCTGATTTGCGATTTCGTAACGAAAAGGCAATCTCGTCGATGTAAAAGGGGCGTTCGTCGAGCATCGAAATGATATTACGTCAACTTGCGTGCGTGATCACGAGAGAGAGAGAGGAGAGAAAGAGAACCTTTCGGAATTGCCGGGGCCAAAGGTCCAGGTGGATGTTTCGAAATATTTTTAGAATCCGATCTTTTTTACCTCTCCTTTTAATCAACCCACGGTATGCGTACCTCGTGAGATCTTCGACGATTCGGAGAGAAGTAGGTACGTTCCGTTTGACGGTTCTGCTGAGAGCGAGGAATCTGATCCATCTTTTGCTTAGACAGTGCGTGTCCGAGATACTTGGGAGTGTGGAATGTAATGTGGTAATCGGTTACGCGTGAAAAGGTGTCTTGACGAGCTGGATAAGGTGATCGACAGCGAACAAGGATTAAGAAAAGTAATTAGAGGATCCGATGCTGAGTGAAGCTGACGTGTTGTTTCACATTCCTCGTACCGGTGTGTTTACGATCCGCGGGCTTTCGTCAGGAAAGAGCAAACTGAATCAACGAGCTTTCAAGATCGAGATAATGGCGTCAATCTTCCTTGGGTTGTTAGATAAACCTAGAAACGGCTGTCGAAGAGACATAATATAGAAACGACCGAATGCAACCGAAGTACCAGGATCCCCATGGGCAACCACTGTTGGAACTCTGACTATCGAGCATATTTACAGCGTAACTTTTACAAGGCCCAAAACTGTCTTCTCATGATTCTAGTTTAAACAAATATTCAGTCTATTAAAAACGAAATCCCCCTGAATGTGCCTATCCTTATATTGTTGCTTATAGTTCTGTTCAAGTATTACGGATAATACCCATCATGCGTCTATGGAAATTCTCGAGTGGTGACGTGGCGCTCGAAGCGTTAATTCACCAGCTCGAATCCCAGCCGAGCATTCGGCTCCCCGTGGTCCCCGGCTCGCGGCGGATGAAAGTTCATCTCGCGGTCCCGTATCAAAAATGATTTCCCGTTCCGCCGAGTGCCGCGTATCTAGGTGAAACGGCGGCTGTCGGCTCGGCTTCTTGTGGGAACGGCCTGCAAAAGCGCGGCCTGGGCCCCGGCAAAAAAAGGTTAAACGTCCAACAGATGACGCGGCTGTGTCGCCTCGGTTCTAATCCCTGCACTCGGCCAGACGCACTCCAACGGAACTAAATAATGTTCTTCGTGTCTCTCTGTGGGCCTCACTCCGGCCGCCGCTCGTCTCCGTTCCGTTCACGTCGCGAGAGAGACGAACTTTTATCTCCTCCCCCCCTCGTGTTCCACCTTCTCCTCCTCCTCCTCCTCCCCCTCCACCGTAAACTCCTTTAACCGCGACGATATTCGACCTCTGTTCGGCCGCTTAATCGCACACCCGCATTAAGTGACGTCTCATTAAGTAACGCGCGAAGGTAATGCCGATGACGAATGGCACTCGACGAAGAAATGAAAGTAGCGTGCCAACCGGGGATATTTTTCCCCGTGTTATACGGCTGATGATTCGCCTTCGCGCGCGCTTGGACACGCACGCATGCACGCACGCTTCACGGGCCTTTTTTCGGCCCCGCGAAATGTGGGTCTGTTGGAACAACGGTGCCTTTATTCTCGTTCCCCGTTTCGCGGTGCCGGGCAGTGGGGTTGGCTAGTGAGCGAGCAGCGTAATTGCTGGGAACTCTTTTCACAGCCGGTTGATTTGTTTGTGGAAGGGTTGTGGATGACTCGAAGAAAACCGAACAATTCGTGATGTTCACGTTTGTTGTATTTAACTTTTTGTACAGATAAACATTAAATGAATTGATGAATAAATGAGGAAACGAATTTTTTGAAATGCTCTTTTGATACTCGAATAACGTCATATTTCTGTGAATGAATTTCGTAGCTCGGTATGATTGCTTGTCGTATTATTGCTCGCAGCTTTATGTTTGGACCATTTTTTTACGCTTTCGCAGTCACACGCGGTAACGTTACAGATACACGTTTTACCGATCACTGTTACCGTCGCACATATACGAAAGAGTTAAAAGAACCAGCTGACAAAGTCATGAATCACTCCAATACCACACACGTATGTTTTTAAGCAACTTTATCCCCACTCCGCAGAAAGGATCACAAAAAGTAGCAAACCTAAATCGATACAAGCAAAGTTGTGATCTTCCAGACACAAAGTACAAAACGTGTCGCACGAAAAGATTCTAAACACACGGCTTCGCCAGATCGGTCTCCCCATTGATTTGCATAAATCACCGAAAAGAACAAAACGGAGTTTGTCTTCCATACAAATTACCGGAACCCTACAAGCATCGGACCTCGATCCGACGACGTGAACGACATACGAACGGCGTGCGATCGGATGCAAAAAGAAGGAAGAAATTAAAAAGAAAAAAAAGGAACTCACCACGTCGGTGTTGGCCGCTGCCGTGGCGATCGTCGACGTAGGCGTCCACCACCCCGCGGTGGCGGATGTCGTACTTGTAATGATACCAACACCCGTTGCTCCAGGGATGGATCCGCTCCCAGCCAATCCTGCCGAGCTCGACAAATCGCCCACGTCCATTCGATGTTCTTTAATCTCTCGATGCAAACCGTATGCGCCGGTCCCTCGAGCGGTCTGTTCCGTGTTCGATGTCGCGAACCAACATTTTCGCGTGTGTCTTACAAGCGGGAACGCCGCCGTTGAAAATTTCGTCGGGAACCGTGAATTCTCTCACGGCCTCCCGGTGAACCGGGACCACCGGTTGACGTTGCCTTCGATCCCTTTATCCTGTTGGATGCTTCTCGCGCGAACTGGAACCACCGCCGGGAATTCGAATCGTTTATTATCAAGAACTCGTTGTAGGATTCTAGGGCACGGCGTTCGTATCGATTGCGGTCGACGGGTTTAGTGAAATATCAATGAGAATGATTTACTCGACCTCTTGCCTTATGATTGTAAAACCGTCCACGCGATTTAATTACTTTAATTTGATTTTAAACTGTGATTGAAATCGACGATTCTTAAATCATTCTAGGATGTTTTAATATCGGGTATTTAACGTATAGATAAAGTCATCGGAAAGAATTGCAAGGCAAGAGGTTAATGAAATTGTGGAACGACGTATATTGATCAAGTTAATGATGCAGCAGCTGACAGCGGCTCGCGTACAAATTCGTAGCTTCGAGATATTTAATTGTGCTTTTTTTTGCGCGCGGTCTTGTGATGCGGGAGCATCATTGGTTTATTCTTAAAACGAAGTGCGAAGAGTTTGAGCTGGGAACACTGTGTGCAGGTTCTGTACTCTGTTTACCTTCGATGAGTCTTTGATATGTTAATTTAGTGTATCGATTTTTAAGAATCTCGTGATTTGACTTAACGTTCGGTTTCCCGAACACGAGACGTCACGTGTGCCTACGTAACGTGTTAAGCAGAGTATAAATACTTTAGTAGCAGCGATTTCGTGTTTCTGTGAAACGCTCGAGAATAATTATTTGCTGATTTGCGAGGTCCTCACTAACGAATCACGCTGCCCTCTTTAATTAAGGGGTATTTGTACCTCTTTCTTTCCCGAGAACTGTGGTATCCGACAGAAAGTCTCTGTTGTAAAGATTCTTCGCTACAAACGGGCACTTTTTGAGTAAAACGAAAAAAAAAATAATTGGAAGAGCAAAGAGTTCAACGCGAACCACGTATAACCTGGAACATGATAATTAACTTCTCAGTGGTCAGTTAATAATTTTGCGTTAACGACTGACATAAATACGTGGATTTTTACTGTTATCCAATTAACCACCAATATCACCTCGGTATTCCATTTTCTGCAACTGACGATGCCTTAAGTTTCACAGCTGTCGAAATGTTTAGAAAATTCTACCTTTAAACGAGAAACAAAATAATCGCGAAAGACTGAAACAGATAAATTATCGAAGAGATAATTCTAATTCGGTAATCGACGCTCTTCGAAAACATTAAGAAGCAATTTTGCGAATCGCAAAACTAAACCATATCCGATCGCATATAAAGAGCCTTCGTTAACCTCCTCAAGGCAAATCATCACGCAGAAATTTCCTTTTTCCCTTCGAAAACTAAAAACGAATGAAAAATCCTACCCTTAAACGGGAACCAAAATAATCGCGAAAGACTGAAACAGATAAATTATCGAAGAGATAATTCTAATTCGGTAGTCGACGCTCTTCGAAAACATTAAGAAGCAATTTTACGAATCGCAAAAAGAAACTAAACCTAATCGCATACAAAGAATCTTCGTTAACCTCCTCAAGACAAATCATCACGCAGAAATTTCCTTTTTCCCTTCGAAAACTAAAAACGAATGAAAGATCCTACCCTTAAACGGGAAACAAAATAATCGAAAAAGACTGAAACAGATAAATTATTGAAAAAAGAATTCTAATTCGGTAATCGACGCTCTTCGAAAACATTAAGAAGCAATTTTACGAATCGCAAAAAGAAACTAAACCTAATCGCATACAAAGAATCTTCGTTAACCTTCTCAAGACAAATCATCACGCAGAAACTTCCTTTATCCCTTCAAAAACTAAAAACGAATAGAATTCCATCGAACTGGCGAGCTTCCGGCGACCGAAACCGAAGCCCCTGGCCGCCATTTCTTGCGCGAACCTCGGAGTCGGCCGAGATAACATGTCGTGTTTACAGCGGTGTAACGCCATTACCATGTTAACGGAGCCCGCCTCGCAAGAGGCGCATAAATACGAGCGCTAATTACGGCGCCGACCACGTATTAATTTCATCCGTGAGCGGGAACCGAACCCGTGTACGCCTGGTGAACCGCGACGCGTGTAAGCTCGCCCGCGCTTCCGATTAACGAGACTTCGTTCCCGATCCATTAAAAGGGTTACCCCGGCGCCCTTTCGCGACCACCGACTGTCGCTACTTTTTTTTCGAATACCCAAGCGTAACCTCACGGGAAAGGATTGTAGGTGTTTCACGGGAAAAAGTGTGGCGGGGTCGCACATACACGGCAGCCATTGATGCTTTTCAGGTGTTCATAAACGGTGTGGATAGCTTTTCAATATTTACACTACTAATTTATCACGCCACGATTATAGTACATTATGCTTTGTAATAGTTGCATATTATTAGTATAATTATAGCTTGAAGTTTACCTGATCATAATAATATCCTAATTCTAATCCCAATAATTATATATCATCTACATAATTATAGTGTACAGTCGAAGACACTGTAATTTCGTATGAAAGGTTTTCACCGGGGAAAAGCAGTCGGTTCCCATCGTTAAAAAATCAGGGATACGATAAGTTGCGACGAATTTAAATTGCGCGAGAATGCACGATATAGTGTGTAAAATATGCAAAGCACTCGTTGTTGTATTTATAAAATGAAACGAATGCCCGTCTAAATTCTACGTCTTCGCTTGTTCTTGCAAAAATTTGAACTCGCGAGAAAGTTCGCAGCCTCGGGCGATTCGAATGAAATTTCCATCGGTTGGAAAATTTTCCCGAAACAAAAAAAAACGAAACCGGTATCGAGCAAGAACAACCCCCGTTCAGAGGTTTCGTTGAAGAAAAGTTCACTGCCGGAAGTAGTTGCGAGGTTTCAAGCGACACAAACGAATCCTTATCCTCCAGCAGGCACCGAGTGCACAGACAAGGAACGCATTACGCATCCGAAACGTCGTAGAATTTTAATTGACCAACAACCGTGCTAAGATTGATTCCCTGCTATCGACGGTTGACGCGATCCGATCTAGGAAGCGCCGGGGGAAAATTCGAATGATGCATGAACCGGGAAGGGATCCTCTGCCTCTGTTCGCCATCCTCTAAATCCCCTCCTCCCTTCGCCGCGCGAAAACGGCCCTGGTTCGCGACAAGTATCGTAGCCGATCGAGCGATGAACGAGCAACGCGGGGAACACGACGGGACTCTCGCGACGCCGTGACGCCGGTAAATTTTATCGCGGGACGTCTTCCTTAAATAATGACAAATTAATTAAGGCGCCGTATCGCGGCGCGGAAGACCGGTTTACTTCGAGCGTATCGTCGCCTCCGCTCGGCCCCTATAAATCCCCGTTTCTACGGGCCTGCGTTCCCGTTTACTGCGGGAAATATAACGCGACGAAACGAATTTTCGCCGTTCGCGCACGGAAACTTGTAATATTATCTCAGTTTAACGACGGGACCCCATCGGGGGCCGTTCAACGCTCGACCTGGCGAATAGGTTGCGATCCTGTGGATTCCTTCCACCGCTATAATCGATCCGATCGTCGTTAAATTGTTGCCGTGAACCATGCACGATCCCCGGTGTTCCTCGAATCGCTTTTCAATTATTCTCGTCGGGCTTGAAGGATCGTTCAAGTTTACGTTTGCGAGCGATTGTCACGCAGATTGATTTCTCGAACTTGAACGACAATTACGGTATTAATATTCATTACCGCGTCGTCGGTGTGATTTGCGGCGTTTTACGTAATTCTGAGCATGTGAAGGGAGTTTCTTTTTTTAGGTCGAACAGTTCCATCTTTAATACCGGATTTATTGGAAAATCTTGTCTTCGATTAAACGAAATTAATTCCTCTTGCGATTAACCCTTTCGGAGACGTTTGAAAATTTTAGAGAGCTTTGTACTTTTAGAAATTCGAATTTACATAAATATCCGCACTCTGTGTGTAACTGATCAATTATCGTGAAGTTTAATAAATTTTGAGACGACGACAGCTGTGATCACGTTGTCTGCGAAAGGGTTGATACACTCGTCGATTTAATTCTGTGTCGAGTACACGTGAAAACTTGCGACTCGTCAAAGTAGCGTTTCACCACGAATTAGCTCTGCAGAAATCTCTCGCTGAGAATAAGTTTTCACAGAACTGTGCACCTCGTAGGATCATCGAAAGAGAGCAAACAATAAGGGAGAAATGAGCGAACACACGGGGTGAACATTTTCGAGCCACGACTCCCTATGGATCCGGCAAAAACGATGAGACGTAAATGCAATTCTACCACGAGCGCAACAAGTTTGCGGTCCTTGAAATAATCACTCTTTTACTAGCACACGCGTTACCGCGTGTATGCAAACGTAATACACCGCCGTCACACTTTAGAAAACCGCCTAACAAGTAGGATTAGTAGCGACGCACAATCCGTATCCGAGGGAAACTAAAAACGAAGAGGGTAGCTCGTCGATCATGAGCAACTACTCCGATTACTCGAACCCGAGACATTAAACGTCCATTCATAGAGAACACGTTGAGATCCAATTTTTCCTAAAGAATGCTCTGTCTATCGAGATATCGATACCTCCTCTAACAACGACGAATTTATTGAGAATAATTTTAAATCCTCGATCAAACAAGACGAGAACTGCCATTGTGATTTTTCTAAGATTTTTCCGCGGAAATTCGATGTTTTATATTTCTTCTTTATTTGCGATCCATGATTAACGATCAGGAAAGAGGATTTCCGAAAGCTTTATCCTTAAACGCTTCAAAAACTGAGCTTCAAATATTGTTTCCCGTAAGCGACAGAAGAACAAGTTAAAATGGCAACACGAGCAACAAGAAAAACTGCTTGACCATGATCGGAAAAAGCGTTTATCAAAACGAGGATCCGTTTCGAACGCGAGCAAAATATTTTAATGATCATTCGACACACGACGTGGGCGCCACAGAGGGGAGTCGTTTGCGTGATTTTTTTCGGCTTTCCCAGGCCGTCATGCATCATTAATATCCTAATTGTCCGTCAACTTTTTCACCCTGGCTAGTCGTATCCTTCGAAGCATCCGCGTCCGTAATAATAATGATTGAAAGGTGAAACACTCGCGTCAAAAGTATCGCCCGTTTACACCGTCCTCACTCTCTCTCTCTCTCTCCCTCCGTCTCTCCTTCCCCCACCCCCCGACGCCGTCTCTTTTTTTCGGTCCTCCATCGTCTGTTTTATCTTTTCCTCGTCCCCCCTTTTTTTTTCTATCGCAAGCATCAGGATCGCTGCCAACCCGTGGCAGCCAATGAGTGACGAGCGGCTGCAGCTTTAATGAACCGGTTGTGAGCGGCACGTCACACGGATATCATGGTACCGACTGCAGACAGTTGAAATTGTTGTGCCCGGCCGCGTCGTGACAAATTAATCGTCGACGCCGCCGAATCGGCGTGGACCAGACAGAGAGAGAGAGAGGGAGAGACGAAGGGAGGGACGGGGATGGTCGAATCAGTTTTTCGTACTAGCCAGAGGCTAGTTGGCTCGTCGAAGCCGGTCACAAATCAAACGATCTCCCACTCGACATTCGCCTCGACTCAATTTCTTTGCGATCACAATCCTCGGATTCCTTAAATTGCAAACCGGATAACTAGACAGATCTGCATTGGAATTCAAAAGACCGGAATTCCGCAACAAAGCACCTTTAGGAATGAACAGAGAGTACTCTCGTTCTGGAGGAAACGAATTCTGTTCGATTCATGAAAAGCAGCACAGGTTTATCCTACAGTTCACCGACAAAAAGAAGCTTCAATCTTCATCCGTTTTCGTTCCCGTTATAAGTAGTATCTTCCCTTCGGCGTCAGACGTTCTTCGGCTCGCAACATGCTTCCCATCGATCACAATTAGCGACGCAATCAACACCTGCTCGATATCGTCGATACAATTGATCCATGAGTACTTTAGTAGGTAATTAGGTTCCATGAATCCCCTGTTCGCATGAACTGTCAACGAACGCATTTCCCTAACATCTATGGCAACGCGATACTCGAGAATTACTACGTAACGACGACAACGAATATCTTATCGAGTTGGCTGCACCACTGATCACAATACACCACAAATCACCCTTAAATTCTCTTCCCGCTCAAACTCTGTTCGGTAACCCGTCAACCACCTCCTGTGCACACCTGTTCACCGATCCCCGACGAGCGTGCTACACGTACCCATCAGCTGGAACAACGATGAAAAGAATGTCTCACTGGTCCCTAGTATCCTTCCTCGTCGTTCTTCCTCTTCGCGCTCGTCGTTTCAGAACGCGAAACCGGCCGTTCGCCGCGTGTTCGTTCGCGCACCGTCCCCGACCAGCGTTCCCATGGCTACCATCGGTCCGTATCCAAGGTGAAGCCAACGCGCACTCGCAAATTCGCGGCACGGGATCCAAGGATCAAGATCGGAAACGCTCGAAGCTTGCGAGGAGCAAGAACAACCCGCGCCCGTGTTCCCGGATCACTTTGCTCGACCAAGCCGTTCACGAGGCGCTCGTTGCTCGAGCGTTCCCGCGATTAGCGAGGCGCGCTCGAGCGGCGTCGTCCACTCCGGGATCCGCTCGCGGAGAACACACGGGACTCGGAAGCGGCGGTGGCGGAAGAGGAGGCGGGCGGACGCGAAAAGATCGACGAAAAGGGGAAAAAAAGAAACGGGAACAAGGGGCAGAGAGGAGCAGCGCACGGAGGCGAAGTCGGTGCACGAAAGAAGAATGGAAGGGAGAAGAAGGAGGAAGCGTGGGACAACACGGGAAGAAGAAGAAGAGGACGGAGTCGTGGCTGGACCACCGGCCGGCTCGGGGCGTGCGCTCGTGTAGCACGTGGCCGCGAGACTGAGTATCCCCTACCTTGGCCACCTTCGTCAGTCCGTTTGTCCGCCTCGTCCTTATCTTACCTGGCCGACCGAGAAAGACTACCGCGGCCTTCTCTCGTTCTCCCTCCTCCCCCCATCGAGATTCCCTCTCCTTCTCGACGCTTGGACGATCCTTTTCTACTTCTTCTTCTTCTTTCTCTTTCTCTTTCTTCGATGCTTCTTCTTCAAGGCTTCTTCCTTCTTCCTCTTCTTCCTCTTCTTCCTCCTCTTCTTCTTCTTCTTCTTCTTCTTATTCTTCTTCTTCTCGTGCTTCTTTGAAGTACTTCTGTTGTTCCTAGTTCTTCCTCCTACTCTCGCTTCGGTTTCTGGTGTCGTTGCTTCTCCTCCTGGTTCTGATCTTGCGAGCTTGTCGATCTATCCTGGCGCAGCATCCGTTTCCAATGAGGAAGAAAGAGAGGGAGGGAAAAGAGAGAGAGAGAGAGAGCATTGTTTTACCTCCATGCATGCCTTGCGACGCGGTTCGCGGGATTATACATGCGGGTGGAGCGTTGAGGTGTTGCATGTCTATGCGATATCTGTGTCCAATTCTGGACAAACCTTTGACCAGTCGTTAGGTTTGCCCAATAAATTCTGAGTCCTCATTTTTATTCACAGATTATTCAGAAAAGTTTCTGATTTATTCAGAAAAGTTTCTGATTTATTCAGAAAAGTGTTGATTGAGATAATTAAGATTCAAAGAGGAGCTCGTGTAATAGAATTTTAAGAACTACAATTTTGATGTTTCTAGTTTTATCGAATCTTTTTGTTATGCGAGACTTTGAAAAAAGAAAAATAATAAGTGTTCTCTACGTTTCATTCTCCGCTGACCAACAATACACGATTTTCACAAAATTCTGTAGTACAAAGTTCAAGTTATCCACAAACAGTGATCCGAGTTCCTTCCACAAAATGAATTGCGACCTTCGCGAACGCGACAGCTCAACCAATTCGCACCAAGACACGCCAATTTACTCTTCTTTTCCAAAAACGGCGTGTACGCGGTTTCTACGCGTGACAAATTTCATCGTTGTCGTTCTTTACGGCTTGTAAACACTTGTTCGTCACCGTCGAACCGATCGCGAGACATCGAAAAAAAGAAAAGAGAAAAAAGGTAGAAATCGTCCTGGAGGCTGAAAATTATAAAGTTTTCTCATCAACGCGAAAGTTTCCCAATCTTTGTAGCTAAATCGACGATTCATAAAGTAGCCGGAGTATATTTTCCCGAGGCCTCCCCGAGTATCGGGAGATAACCATCTGTATTTAATGAGCCGTTCGTTCGAAGCAGTGATTCCCGTGTGAGTACTCGTATTCGAGCGGCGAAGCACGTGCGGAAAAGCTCGCTCGCCATAAAACGCGCGCCGCGTCGATCCGCGTAACTATAGCAGTCGCTCGACTCGTAAACGTAATCAAAGAAAGCACCGCCGAGACACTTTATTGGCCTCATTCTATTTTCCCGTGTTTTAGTGCTTGCACACGCGAATTCCTGGCCGTGAACGCGATCACGAACGAAGGAATCTCGTTTGCGGCAGCCGTTACAGAACGTTTCGCGCGTTTTCGAACACGCTTCGCGCGAAATGATGGAGACGCGAATTTGTCGGGAAGAAAATTTGTTTCACGGAATGTCGTTATAATTCATTATGAATTTACTTTCGAGGAAAGAGTAGCTTATTAAGTAGCTTATGTTCCGGAAATTTCTATTTTACACTTAAATGTAAAATACATGAAATTTTAACGTTTACCGTAATTCCCAAATTTCTAAATATACGAACACTCTTGTTACGCGTTACGCGCAGATTATAGAAAATAAAGCATTACTATTATAATGAGAGTGAAAAATTACAGAATTATCTTAAGAATATTCAAAAGTTAAGAATCCATAAAAACCGTAGCAAAATTTTTGACTGTTACTGCTACGAAAGATGTTCTAACGATCATCGTGAAGAGTTAGGTGATTCCACAGGAAATAATGAAACTGAGAAATATTTGGATTACATTTCAATTGAAATAACCGACTTATAGGATTAACATTCCTAACTCACAATATCCTTCGATTCGAATCTTTAACCAATCAGTCTGATACATCCACTGTTTCAATCACTGCGCCAACGACAGCGATCGTTAAGATTTGTTTACCTCGTTTCTACGGCACGAGATAATTGCATCCACGGAAAAACTCGCGACGGAACAATAGCAATTAAAGTTCGAGAGATTCATCAACTAATAGCCCGACGCGGGGCGTTAAAGTAAAAAATCGTATTGATTGTTACGTAATGGCATCAAGGAGTGATGGTCGTCGTAAAACCCGAACGATCGTGTATAATACGCAGTTACGATAAATCCTGGTGCACGGATGCTGCCGTCGATTCGATAAAAATCCTGCAACGTGCGAAAGCTGCGCGCCTTTGTCGAGCGAAGGAGAACCGTGAATGTATTTCACTTGCACCGATCCTCGCCGTTCCCCTGCCAGCTCATTTGAAACGAGACAAATGGTATATCATGGTATCACAGTTGAATGGAATAAACCAGGAAAAGGCAACGTCGCTCGAAGTGGGAGGCGCCCGATCAGCGACCAATAGAAAACGCCGCCACCCACGAAGCTATAAAAATTAATTTATCACATGGATCGCCGCCTACGCCATTGCTCCGTTCGCCGGACTGTGCTTCTGTAGCATCCCGTCAGATAGCGCTATCTGTCGGGTATTCCCCGGTCAAGTAGAACCGAATACCCTTAGAGTATGCAATATTTGACGATGAACGTTAAAAAATGATCTAACATTATTTGGCTCCTTTCATTTCAAATATTTTCATTACTTCACGTTACGTAGAACTTTTGAAGACAAAATTAAAAATTCGTAACTACGTTTGTAATTGTTTCGATTGTATTAAAAATTCGCTCTACGATATTGCCTGGTATGTTGCAATTATAATTTTCCTTTAACTGATAACAATGCTTGGGTTGGTTAATAGGAACATTTGAAACAAGATGTATTTTCGTTGTAGATGGCACCACGATACGGTCCGATAAAGGCGATCGGTAATTATATTGATTGAAGCGAAAAATAAAAAACTGTGGTATCGTAGAAAGTGAGGTACACGAGAGATTTTGCTTCACAGACGAGGTACAGCATAGTATGTCAATATAATGTATTTTTTTACGTGGAATTTGAGACCTCGTAAATCTTACTATGAAGATTACACGGTTTTGCTGCCACTCTCCAAGTTACCGATTTCACACACGATAAAATTATAATATACATACTTGATATTTTGACATAAATATGTATATTGGATTTTTTGAAAAAGAAGTAGTAAATAATACATATGATAAAGTAGCAAAATAAGATTTCCTTGTATGTTTGAACGAAAGTATGTCAAGACTTCTGACCTTTAAACTTTAGATATTTTAGACCGTTGACACTAAGCCCTATAAGATGTTAGGTCTTATAACTCATCTGTGAATATCCATGCCTTTTGAACAAAAAGAATAGATGAGAATAAAACGATAATCTTAATCAGATTTCCATATTGAAAATATAGTATAACATAGCTTCAATATATGTAATTATTCGAACAAAACGGAAAATAAGACACAAATATCATTTCACGTATAAGAATTAAACCATATTCATATGATTTATCTAAAGATAGTAACGTCTGTATTCGCAAACACACAAATCTATCCTTACATCTGATAGATCGCGCTTGCTGTTTCATCCAAAGTAACCGCCGACAACATAAATTACCGATTAGAATTGCACCGATTAGAATTTATAATTTCTTCCTTAAACAATCGCATTCTAACTGTACACCGTCTTAGACAATATGAGAAATATAATGAAAAGGATGGAATAAAATGAAGGAACAAGCTCCATAGGAAATAAGATTAATTCACGAACCTTGGTAAGCAATCAAAGCCGAGCACAATGAAACGCAACAAAATAGCAAATGGATTAAATACGAATCGGATACAAGGAATAAATAAATATATACTTGGGCTGAAGTCAAATTAATACGTTAAATTAATTACCTGCAACACGAGATTTCATTATCATACAAAACCGTTGGTACATTACGCGATAACTTGTTCATACAATGGATCAATCCAATTTGTATGGAAAAGTTATTTGACGGTATGATAAACCGCGACGGACGGATTGCGGAAAAAATGAGAAAAACTGTAGAAAAGTTGAAAACATTTCAATAATTTAATCATTCTCCAATCGGTTTAAGACCGGGAGCAAAAATATGCAAACTCTAAATTGAATCGCGAACCATGCGTAGCTCTTAGCTTGACGTAGATTTCCAAAGATCATGCATCCTTTGGAAACCGACGTCAATTACCGAGTCTCACCTAGGGGAGGTGGCTACGCAACGAGCGAGACTCGTCTGAAATTCATTCTACGTTTCTGTAATTTATGATTCTAACGTTAGATAAGAGATAAAAGTTTGACAGCGTTTGATAAAGTGTAGAACGAATTTCGGACTCACATCAGGTTATAATGACGTTGAATCCTAAGTGGCGGATATCCTATTCAAGGATAGCTTGTTCAACTTAAAGCGAATGGAATGAAATGAAGCTAAAATGCACTTGAAAACTATCGTGCACTGCAAAGGGAAATCGATACGGAAAACTAAGGTGTGACTCTAATTTCGCAACGCTAAACTATATTCAATGATCGATTGATCATTAAAGAATGATCCGAAAAGCACCCAAAGTGAGTGTTCGGTTGGAAACGCGAGCAATTGAGAATCGCGACGCGACCGAATCTACCGAGTTCGCAATCGCTGGCCAACATCGTCGAGCAGTGCACAACGCACTCTCATGCACTTAACAACGCCATGCTAAATGCGCTCTCGAGAGCCGCCCCCGCCTTCGACCGTGGCACGATATCCATGCCGCGACTTACGCGGTCGCTGGGGCGACGTCATGGCGATAAAACTCACGGAGCTCGGCAAGGGTTCGAGCACGATCCTGTAGATGGATGCAACAGTCCACCCCTGCCGACTAACGGATGCAAGAACGCACCACAAACTGGCGGCACGCCTCACAACGGCGACCAGTGGAAGGAGCATGCCGCTGTCCCCAACGCGTAGCGCCGAGACCCGTCCACCTGCAGGACCTAACCCTGGTCGGGAGCAACCACCGCTCCCTTCGACGCAGGACCGCAGTTCCCCGGCCGAACACCGGTAGTCGCATCGACATGCCGCCGCCCCAACAATCGCGGCGCAAACATGGAGTATCGTGACACGAGCGAGATTGGTGAAGACTCGCGAGAGTGTCTGACAGAAGCATGGAATTGTTAAGCGCATGTCGCACCACGGCGGCGAGCGAGTGCGCGATGCAAAGCCCTCCGACACCGAACGATTGCGAAGCTATACACGCGCGAGAACATTGAATTGTTCTATACGATAAGGCGGCGGGAGGAATGGGAAAGCGAGTTTCTTCGCTTTAAGTTGGGCAAGATTTCCTTGTAGGAAAGCCGCCTACAATAAGATTAACATGCTTAAACTAGCTTATGATTAATTGAAACTACGTCGCATGCATCCCACGTAGTCCTACGAAGCGTACCGGTGCGCTACGCTGTATAAATCAGGGCTGTAATCCTAACACCACAAGAATAAGGGAATGGGGAGCATTCCATGGAATGCAACAACGGGGGGAAACGTAAAAAAGAAGGAAACGGCCGGAACCAAACGAACTAACCAGCGATAGAACAGAATGGAATCAGGTTGAGAAAAATGTAAGAGCCCCGGTGTACACCCGATGCAAAGAACGACAAAATACGATAGTACGGATAATTGAGTGGGTAAGTTGGGGAGGGAAATCTATATCATAAGTTAGGCTTTTATTAGACTTGGTATAAAATTAGATCGATCTATTAAATACCTGAAATGGGAAAACATATATTTACACCTGTAAAAAAAAGTTTGTACATTACGCGATAACTTGTTCATACAATGGATCAATCCAATTTGTATGGAAAAGTTATTTGGCGGTATGATAAACCGCGACGGACGGATTGCGGAAAAAATGAGAAAAACTGTAGAAAAGTTGAAAACATTTCAATAATTTAATCATTCTCCAATCGGTTTAAGACCGGGAGCAAAAATATGCAAACTCTAAATTGAATCGCGAACCATGCGTAGCTCTTAGCTTGACGTAGATTTCCAAAGATCATGCATCCTTTGGAAACCGACGTCAATTACCGAGTCTCACCTAGGGGAGGTGGCTACGCAACGAGCGAGACTCGTCTGAAATTCATTCTACGTTTCTGTAATTTATGATTCTAACGTTAGATAAGAGATAAAAGTTTGACAGCGTTTGATAAAGTGTAGAACGAATTTCGGACTCACATCAGGTTATAATGACGTTGAATCCTAAGTGGCGGATATCCTATTCAAGGATAGCTTGTTCAACTTAAAGCGAATGGAATGAAATGAAGCTAAAATGCACTTGAAAACTATCGTGCACTGCAAAGGGAAATCGATACGGAAAACTAAGGTGTGACTCTAATTTCGCAACGCTAAACTATATGCAATGATCGATTGATCATTAAAGAATGATCCGAAAAGCACCCAAAGTGAGTGTTCGGTTGGAAACGCGAGCAATTGAGAATCGCGACGCGACCGAATCTACCGAGTTCGCAATCGCTGGCCAACATCGTCGAGCAGTGCACAACGCACTCTCATGCACTTAACAACGCCATGCTAAATGCGCTCTCGAGAGCCGCCCCCGCCTTCGACCGTGGCACGATATCCATGCCGCGACTTACGCGGTCGCTGGGGCGACGTCATGGCGATAAAACTCACGGAGCTCGGCAAGGGTTCGAGCACGGCCCTGTAGATGGATGCAACAGTCCACCCCTGCCGACTAACGGATGCAAGAACGCACCACAAACTGGCGGCACGCCTCACAACGGCGACCAGTGGAAGGAGCATGCCGCTGTCCCCAACGCGTAGCGCCGAGACCCGTCCACCTGCAGGACCTAACCCTGGTCGGGAGCAACCACCGCTCCCTTCGACGCAGGACCGCAGTTCCCCGGCCGAACACCGGTAGTCGCATCGACATGCCGCCGCCCCAACAATCGCGGCGCAAACATGGAGTATCGTGACACGAGCGAGATTGGTGAAGACTCGCGAGAGTGTCTGACAGAAGCATGGAATTGTTAAGCGCATGTCGCACCACGGCGGCGAGCGAGTGCGCGATGCAAAGCCCTCCGACACCGAACGATTGCGAAGCTATACACGCGCGAGAACATTGAATTGTTCTATACGATAAGGCGGCGGGAGGAATGGGAAAGCGAGTTTCTTCGCTTTAAGTTGGGCAAGATTTCCTTGTAGGAAAGCCGCCTACAATAAGATTAACATGCTTAAACTAGCTTATGATTAATTGAAACTACGTCGCATGCATCCCACGTAGTCCTACGAAGCGTACCGGTGCGCTACGCTGTATAAATCAGGGCTGTAATCCTAACACCACAAGAATAAGGGAATGGGGAGCATTCCATGGAATGCAATAACGGGGGGAAACGCAAAAAAGAAGGAAACGGCCGGAACCAAACGAACTAACCAGCGATAGAACAGAATGGAATCAGGTTGAGAAAAATGTAAGAGCCCCGGTGTACACCCGATGCAAAGAACGACAAAATACGATAGTACGGATAATTGAGTGGGTAAGTTGGGGAGGGAAATTTATATCATAAGTTAGGCTTTTATTAGACTTGGTATAAAATTAGATCGATCTATTAAATACCTGAAATGGGAAAACATATATTTACACCTGTAAAAAAAAGTTTGTACATTACGCGATAACTTGTTCATACAATGGATCAATCCAATTTGTATGGAAAAGTTATTTGGCGGTATGATAAACCGCGACGGACGGATTGCGGAAAAAATGAGAAAAACTGTAGAAAAGTTGGAAACATTTCAATAATTTAATCATTCTCCAATCGGTTTAAGACCGGGAGCAAAAATATGCAAACTCTAAATTGAATCGCGAACCATGCGTAGCTCTTAGCTTGACGTAGATTTCCAAAGATCATGCATCCTTTGGAAACCGACGTCAATTACCGAGTCTCACCTAGGGGAGGTGGCTACGCAACGAGCGAGACTCGTCTGAAATTCATTCTACGTTTCTATAATTTATGAATCTAACGTTAGATAAAAGATAAAATTTGAAAGCGTTTGATAAAGTGTAGAATGAATTTCGGACACACATGAGATTACAATGATGTTGAATCCTAAGTTGGCGGATATCCAATTCAAGGATACGATTGCTCAACTTAAAGCGAATTGAATGAAATGAAGCTAAGATGCACTTGAAAACTGTCGTGCATTGGAAAGGGAATACGATTCGGAAAACTAAGATGTGACTCTAACTTCGCAACACTAAACTATACGCAATGATCGACAGATCATTAAAAAATAATCCGAAAATCACCCAAAGTGGGTGTTCGGTAGAAAACGCGAGCAATTAAGAATCGCGACGCGACCGAAAATACCGAGTTCGCAATCGCTGGCCAACATCGTCGAGCAGTGCACAACGCACTCTCATGCACTTAACAACGCCATGCTAAATGCGCTCTCGAGAGCCGCCCCCGCCTTCGACCGTGTCACGATATCCATGCCGCGACTTACGCGGTCGCTGGGGCGACGTCATGGCGATAAAACTCACGGAGCTCGGCAAGGGTTCGAGCACGGCCCTGTAGATGGATGCAACAGTCCACCCCTGCCGACTAACGGATGAAGGAACGCACCACAAACTGGCGGCACGCCTCGACAACGGCGACCAGTGGAAGGAGCATGCCGTGGTCCCCAACGCGTAGCGCCGAGACCCGTCCACCTACAGGACCTAACTCTGGTCGGGAGCAACCACCGCTCCCTTCGACACAGAGCCGCAGTTCCCCGGCTGAACACCGGTAGTCGCATCGCCATGACGCCGCCCCAACAATCGCGGCGCGAACATGGAGTATCGTGACACGAGCGAGATTGGTGAAGACTCGCGAGAGCGTCTGACAGAAGCATGGAATTATTGAGCGCATGTCGCACCACGACGACGAGCGAGTGCGCCAAGCAAAGCCCTCCGACACCGAACGATTGCGAAACTATATACGCGCGAGAACATTGAATTGTTCTTTACGATCAAGCGGCGGGGGGTGGGGGTGGGAAAGCAAGTTTCTTCGCTTTAAGTTGGACAAGATTTCCTTGCAGGAAAATCGCCTACAATAAGATTAACATGCTTAAGCTAGCTTATGATTAATTAAAAGTACGTCGCACGCATCCCTCGTTGTCCTTCGAAGTGTATCGGAGCGCTCCGAGTAGGATTCAGGGCTGTAACCTTAACCCAACAAGAATAAGGGAAAGGGAGTTTTCCATGGAAAGCAATATCGGTGGGAAACGCAAAACAGAACGAAACGGCCGCAACCAAATGAACTGACCAGCGACGGAACAGAATGGAATCAGAGAGAGAGAGAGAGAGAGAGAGAGAGTAATGTAAGAGCCCCAGTACACGACCAGTACCACGAACGACAAAATACAATAGCATTCATAAGAGGGGGGGAAAGTTGAAGATGAAATTTTGCTAAATTTGGTATGAAATTAGATCGAGCAATTAAATATCTTAAATGGGAAAACAAATGTATACACCTGTAAAAAAAGTTTATACATTACGCGATAACTTGTTAATACAAATGGATCAATCCAATTTGTATGAATAAGTTATTTGACGGTATCATTGCACGCGACGGACGGAGTACGAACAAAAGCTAGTGATTGTGCAAAAGTTAGAAAGATTCTAATATTTCAATCAATCTCCAATCGGTTTAAGACCGGGAGCAAAAATATGAAAACTCTAAAAATTGAATCGCGGACCATGCGTAGCTCTTAGCTTGACGTAGATTTCCAAAGAACATGAATTCTTTGGAAACCGACGTCAATTACCGAGTCTCACCTAGGGGAGGTGGCTACGCAACGAGCGAGACTCGTCTGAAATTCATTCTACGTTTCTGTAATTTATGATTCTAACGTTAGATAAGAGATAAAAGTTTGACAGCGTTTGATAAAGTGTAGAACGAATTTCGGACTCACATCAGGTTATAATGACGTTGAATCCTAAGTGGCGGATATCCTATTCAAGGATAGCTTGTTCAACTTAAAGCGAATGGAATGAAATGAAGCTAAAATGCACTTGAAAACTATCGTGCACTGCAAAGGGAAATCGATACGGAAAACTAAGGTGTGAATCTAATTTCGCAACGCTAAACTATATGCAATGATCGATTGATCATTAAAGAATGATCCGAAAAGCACCCAAAGTGAGTGTTCGGTTGGAAACGCGAGCAATTGAGAATCGCGACGCGACCGAATCTACCGAGTTCGCAATCGCTGGCCAACATCGTCGAGCAGTGCACAACGCACTCTCATGCACTTAACAACGCCATGCTAAATGCGCTCTCGAGAGCCGCCCCCGCCTTCGACCGTGGCACGATATCCATGCCGCGACTTACGCGGTCGCTGGGGCGACGTCATGGCGATAAAACTCACGGAGCTCGGCAAGGGTTCGAGCACGACCCTGTAGATGGATGCAACAGTCCACCCCTGCCGACTAACGGATGCAAGAACGCACCACAAACTGGCGGCACGCCTCACAACGGCGACCAGTGGAAGGAGCATGCCGCTGTCCCCAACGCGTAGCGCCGAGACCCGTCCACCTGCAGGACCTAACCCTGGTCGGGAGCAACCACCGCTCCCTTCGACGCAGGACCGCAGTTCCCCGGCCGAACACCGGTAGTCGCATCGACATGCCGCCGCCCCAACAATCGCGGCGCAAACATGGAGTATCGTGACACGAGCGAGATTGGTGAAGACTCGCGAGAGTGTCTGACAGAAGCATGGAATTGTTAAGCGCATGTCGCACCACGGCGGCGAGCGAGTGCGCGATGCAAAGCCCTCCGACACCGAACGATTGCGAAGCTATACACGCACGAGAACATTGAATTGTTCTATACGATAAGGCGGCGGGGGGGAATGGGAAAGCGAGTTTCTTCGCTTTAAGTTGGGCAAGATTTCCTTGTAGGAAAGCCGCCTACAATAAGATTAACATGCTTAAACTAGCTTATGATTAATTGAAACTACGTCGCATGCATCCCACGTAGTCCTACGAAGCGTACCGGTGCGCTACGCTGTATAAATCAGGGCTGCAATCCTAACACCACAAGAATAAGGGAATGGGGAGCATTCCATGGAATGCAATAACGGGGGGAAACGTAAAAAAGAAGGAAACGGCCGGAACCAAACGAACTAACCAGCGATAGAACAGAATGGAATCAGGTTGAGAAAAATGTAAGAGCCCCGGTGTACACCCGATGCAAAGAACGACAAAATACGATAGTACGGATAATTGAGTGGGTAAGTTGGGGAGGGAAATTTATATCATAAGTTAGGCTTTTATTAGACTTGGTATTAAATTAGATCGATCTATTAAATACCTGAAATGGGAAAACATATATTTACACCTGTAAAAAAAAGTTTGTACATTACGCGATAACTTGTTCATACAATGGATCAATCCAATTTGTATGGAAAAGTTATTTGGCGGTATGATAAACCGCAACGGACGGATTGCGGAAAAAATGAGAAAAACTGTAGAAATGTTGAAAACATTTCAATAATTTAATCATTCTCCAATCGGTTTAAGACCGGGAGCAAAAATATGCAAACTCTAAATTGAATCGCGAACCATGCGTAGCTCTTAGCTCGACGTAGATTTCCAAAGATCATGCATCCTTTGGAAACCGACGTCAATTACCGAGTCTCACCTAGGGGAGGTGGCTACGCAACGAGCGAGACTCGTCTGAAATTCGTTCTACGTTTCTGTAATTTATGATTTAAATATACAATTTGGCAATAAAGTTTGAAAATGTTTTAGTAAAATGTATGAATCTCGGACTCACACGAAATTACAAAAATGCGCAACGCAAAACGTCGCGTCTCCGTTTCAAAGATACACTTCTCCAACTTAAAGTGAATGCGTGAAAATGTAAGGTAATGTACACTTAAAAATTGTCGTGCATTGGATAGGGTATTCGCTTCTTTCACTTTATGATGGATAAAGTTTCTTTGCAGGAGAAACACAGGCAATAAATTGAACACGCTTAAGCCATTATCGTGAACATGTATCTATGGTACATGACCCACAAGATGGCTAGAACTCTCTCCTTTTGCCTGTTCTTTCTGATACTTTTCGTTTCGCGTACACATAAAATCCTAATCATGGATATTCTCTTTTCGACCAATACCTATAATCCATTTATATAATACTGTTAGGAATAGCTTGTAGACACCAATCTGCCAGCCAATTCTTTAATTTTGTAATTGTTATAATTCAGAAGAAATTTAGGGGTATTTAAAATGAATTTGGAATTGATATTCTCATCCATAAGTCACTGGACACTCGTATGTTTTATTTAAAACGTTTATTGATCAGCTATATGGCGAACAATTAATAAAACTGAATATCTACGTTGTGCAAATGTGTCAGACACTTATCATTATTTTAAATTTATTAAGTGTCCAGTAAATTGTGGATGAGAATTTACGTATCAATCTACAATTATATGTCTATATGTAAAACTAGGAAGGCTTTAAAAATTTTGAAGATTTTATTCATTGCAAAAGACCGAAAAGAGTTTTTCAAAAACTTATGAATTTTAGGATTTATGCGTAGTTCTTAGCTTGATATCGCTTTGCATAGAACATGCGGTCTTTGAAAAGCGATATCAATTCCCAGATCTCACCACGAGGAGGTGACTACGCAAACGAGACCCACCTGAAATTCAAACTACAGATAATTATATGAAAAATATAAAATATTGAAGGATCCTGCAAAACAATAAAACACATTTCAGGCATAAATTAACAAACGATATAATAAAACAAAATCAAATCAATCTGTCATAAATAAAACAGATTTGTTCGATCGATCGATTGAAGAAATAAAATAGAATTGACTGTGTGATATCAACACAGTTGACTCAAATTTGCGAACATTATAAAATATGCTTGTATGCACAAAGCATATTAAGATGTGCGGATCAATTAGTGTATTATACGGGTACCTGACATTACGTATATATCCGGTAACTTGAGATTTATTTAACATAGAGGCTTGATGTGCGCCTCAGAGCGTTTTAAGATACGCAAAACCAATATCAATAGATTTTCGAACAACCAGATAGGACGCTTTGAAGTACGCAAAACTAAAAACGACCGATTTCCGAGCTGCCACAAAGGCGCTTTAAAATTTACGAAACTAACAACGACAATCGATGTTAAAAACTAAGCAAAATTATACCTATGTACAAATTTGATAAATTTGATTTTACATTTTGTAAAGGACTCCAACATGAGAAGTACAAGAAATCTCTATGCAAAGCAGAGAAAGGCGCCATGGGAGATATATAACATATATGATTGCTATTGTACCGATGTACAATATTATATAATTTTATACAATTATATAATTAAAAATAGGTAAAGCATGCGACTCACCGACCGCAGAACCGCTCAAAATGTAGTACCTCGCTAGGCAGCCGCTGGAGATGCAGTCGTAGAGCCCTGTGAACATTTAATCAGAATCTTAGTCGAGCTAGTTCCAAAAGAGGATATGTAAAATCATGCAAATGCAAACACAAACACTCATGCAGACGTATACGAAAATTCAAAAGATGTTACAGGCATGAACACGGAAAACGTACGCGAATATGTATACAGAATAGCACGCGGAGATTGGAAAACTAATTCGGAAAAATGAAATGTAATGTGCACGAAAATGTTTAAAAAATAACCCGTAAAACGTGAATTTATCAAAATAAAATCGTTTGCGAACGTACACGGAAATCGATAGATAAACATTCGCGGAAACATGCATTAATTAAAAAAAACATTTGCAAAAGTACGCGGTAATCGATATAAAAACATTCGCGAAAACATGCATTAATTAAAAAAAAAACATTTGCAAAAGTACGCGGTAATCGAAAAAAAACATTTGCAAAAGTACGCGGTAATCGAAAAAAAAACATTCGCAGACGTACGCGGTAATCGGTAGAAAAACATTCGCGAAAACAAGCATTAATTAAAAAAAAACATTCGCAGACGTACGCGGTAATCGGTAGAAAACCATTCGCGAAAACAAGCATTAATTAAAAAAAAAAACATTTGCAAAAGTACGCGGTAATCGAAAAAAAACATTTGCAAAAGTACGCGGTAATCGAAAAAAAAACATTCGCGGACGTACGCGGTAATCGGTAGAAAAACATTCGCGAAAACAAGCATTAATTAAAAAAAAACATTCGCAGACGTACGCGGTAATCGGTAGAAAACCATTCGCGAAAACAAGCATTAATTAAAAAAAAACATTTGCAAAAGTACGCGGTAATCGAAAAAAAACATTTGCAAAAGTACGCGGTAATCGAAAAAAAACATTCGCAGACGTACGCGGTAATCGATAAAAAAAACACTCGCGGAACGTGCACTAATTAATACGGAAACACTCGCGGAACGTGCACTAATTAATACGGAAACACTCGCGGAACGTGCACTAATTATTACGGAAACACTCGCGGAACGCACACTGATTAATACGGAAACACTCGCGGAACATCCAGTAAGTTAAGCGTGAACACATTTACTAACCCGGAATGATGTCCACCGTAACCACTGCTGGACACACGTACCACCGGCCGGAACACTGCTATCCACTCGCGAACACACGCGTTACCGAACGATAAAACACTCGCGGAAGCCCGCGGGAACGCGCGCGAACCCGTTACTATACGCGCGATGTGTCAAAATATGTTCGATAACATATTGACATGTTGACGTGCACGGTAAGACGGTCGGACAACAACTGATGTGCTAGGACGTCTTCTCCAAGTTGCGCAGTGTACTTTAGCGCAAAGTGCACTGAAGCATAAATTACCGTTCTTATGGACTTGTTTACTATTCATTTAAATACATTATTTCCTTATTTCTCAGATTTAATAATAATTTATTAAATCTTAATTGTTTATGCAATAAATTATTATAGTACCTACTAGCCTTCATCGTTTTTTTCATTTTTTAATAAGCAAATATAGCAAATTGCTGGTGAAAAATAGAATTCTTTTAGATTTCATGGTACTTAATGAAATACTATCAAATTAGTTAAGAATTTCTTATAATTTTTAAACAATTAGTTAATACTTGCAGTTGCTTTTGTAATAATTTTAATCCTTTATCAGAATTTTAATAATAAATGATAACAATATTGCGTACAGTGTGTTCTTTTAATAATTATTCAATCTCTTTGGATGATAGATTCTCTAATACCCTTTATATTAAATAATTTATGTAATTTTGATTGCTTTTGCAATAAATAATTGTAATACCGATTACCTGGTATTGTTTAATCATCTTTAATTATGCAAATACGAATGATTCTTAACGCTAAATAAAGGCATTACTATAATACCTTGTATTCAATGGATTGTAATTACATAATCAAAAGTTTTGTATGGTTTTTAGACTATTTATCTTATTTTAAAATTTTATGCGACTCCTTTAATATTTTATTAAATTATTTATAGGAAACATTCAACAGATATCTAGAAGACAATGCTGTTTTACGATTAAAACATATTTCCAGTTGCATTTACCTCTTAATGCTTACATGGTGATACTACTTTATTAATACTTTCGTTGTATTATTTTTCAAGGCTTTTGTGAATTTTCTATTAAGAGGTGGGGTCTTTTGAAAATGAATTTATTATAAAGAATTTGCTCAATTTTCTTTGCAACTGTATAACATATTTTTCAATTCATTGCAAGTATTAAAGCTTGAACTACCTTTGTTTTCGCCTTGTTTACTATTCCATGAAATATGTAATTTCGTTATTTCTCTTTATTCATCATAATTTCTTGAATTTTAATTGTTTATGTAATAATTTATTGCATTACCAATTAGCCTTCATTGTTTAGTTATTTTTTGATTGGTAAATATAGTCAACTTTTGGCACAAAATAGAATTACTTTTAGTTTCATGGTATTTAATGAAATACAATTAGTTAAGAATTTCTTATAATTTTTAAACAACTAGTCAATACTTGCAGTTGCTTTTGTAATAATTTTAATCCTTTATTAGAATTTTAATAATAAATGAAAACAAAATTGCGTATAGTGTGTTCTTTTAATAATTATTCAATCTCTTTGGATGATAGATTCTCTAATACCCTTTATATTAAATAATTTATGTAATTTCGATTGCTTTTGCAATAAATAATTGTAATACCGATTACCTGGTATTGTTTAATCATCTTTAATTATGCAAATACGAATGATTCTTAACGCTAAATAAAGGCATTACTATAATACCTTGTATTCAATGGATTGTAATTACATTATCAAAAGTTTTGTATGGTTTTTAGACTATTTATCTTATTTTAAAATTTTATGCGACTCCTTTAATATTTTATTAAATTATTTATAGGAAACATTCAACAGATATCTAGAAGACAATGCTGTTTTACGACTAAAACATATTTCCAGTTGCATTTACCTCTTAATGCTTACATGGTGATACTACTTTATTAATACTTTCGTTGTATTATTTTTCAAGGCTTTTGTGAATTTTCTATTAAGAGGTGGGGTCTTTTGAAAATGAATTTATTATAAAGAATTTGCTCAATTTTCTTTGCAACTGTATAACATATGTTTCAATTCATTGCAAGTATTAAAGCTTGAACTACTTTTGTTTTCGCCTTGTTTACTATTCCATGAAATATGTAATTTCGTTATTTCTCTTTATTCATCATAATTTCTTGAATTTTAATTGTTTATGTAATAATTTATTGCATTACCAATTAGCCTTCATTGTTTAGTTATTTTTTGATTGGTAAATATAGTCAACTTTCGGCACAAAATAGAATTACTTTTAGTTTCATGGTATTTAATGAATTACAATTAAATTGTGTACAATTTTTAATAATTTTATACATTTAGGCAATGTTTGAGATGGCTTAGGTAGGAGCTTGCATATTTTATTAAAATTTTTATAACAAATCTGAATAATATTGCGTAAAATATATTCTTTTAACGATTAATCAAGTTTTTCGATGATAAATCAATGATGTCTTTTAAAAACAAATAATTTACTGAATATTATAATTGTTTGTACAATAAATTTTTGCAGTTCCCATTGTCCGGTATTATTTAATTATTTTTAATTTTGTAAATGTAAAAGATTATTAACACTAAACAGAGGCACCTCTAAATTTCCTTGTATTTAATATATTGCAATTAACTTGTTTGAAGTTTTGATAGTTTTCAAACTATCGAACCTATGTACTACAGTTCATGTAACATCTTTAATATTTCGTTATTAAATAAGAAAAATATCCTGTAACATTTTATTGATTAAAGGATATTTACTTTTAATATTTAAAGAATGATAGTTGGTTATTTGTTGGTTAATCTGAAACGTTATACACCTCTGCTTCTATTATGATTATGATTTTAGTAAAATCGTGAGAAGCTTAAGATTGGAAAAATACATTTCTATTAATAAAACCATTCTAATGCTTACTATGAAGCTAAGTTGTAAATTCTAATCAATAAAAGGAGATGTGTCTCAACTTTTACCATTTCTATTCATAATTTATAATTCCGCGCAAAGTAATGAAGAATTTCGGTTCTACACAATCCTTCTGCATTAGAAATTCACGTTTACTTTCATTTGTTATTTTAATTGTTAAATTCGTTACGAACTGAGAAGCAAATAGAATTATAAAACTAAATATCGCAGGATTATTTATGATCACACTCTTCTAGATAGGAAAAATATAGATAATTTATAGGAAATGAATATAATATTCCATACGCGTCATTGTTCAATTAATTTTTATTAATCATTATTTTATATTAGAGGCGATACCGTACCTTTACTTATTCTAAATTCGCGCTGAGTCGTTCTGCGCAGCCGCGGCCGGCTACTGGTACGTGACGGCACCGAGGTGACCCTTTCCGGCGTGGGACGCCATCGCGTACGGACGTTTGACAGGTCGAACGAAACGCGTCTCGCATAATCGCCAACCATAAACGCGTTTTTACGGGTTATAGCTTCGTGATTTCGCGTAATTTAACCCGTACGCTATTATTAACGGTCGGGAGTGTTAGATTTTTATTTTTATTTGTTTTTATATCACCGATTCGATACAAATTCAATTCGCCTACAGTATTTCGCGACCGGGAGTGTTAGACTTTTATCTTATATTTTTTTATTAACGAGTGGTGGTTCCTGGATATAGAACTGCATCCTGGATACTACTGATGCTACTGATCTACCCGATGCAGGCTATGGGGACCATAGAAGACGCGTGATGCTAATCGCCATACGGTGAGTCACATATTTCATTGTTCTTCCGGTTCCCAATCATGTCGTAGGATGAATGGTCCGAAACGACACGGGAATTGGTCGTATTTTTGCTTATTATTGCGAGCATAGTGACCACGAGTATTTTATTACTCGTGTACATTGATATATTATTTGTCAGGGCTTTCTTGTGTCTCGCGGTTGCATAAATTTATTACATCCATTACTGTTTCATATGATTTAATAATTTTACACAGCTTCATTGTATTCGGTATTATTACTTGCGTTAGAATTTCATATTATTTCATAATGAAGCTTCGATCTGTTACGCGCAAAAACTTTCGAAGGACGTTCGGGCTTGCTTACATACTGTAAACAAGAAAGCATTTCGCGACGAGCTTGCAAGTGGTATCGAAGCGACAGCTGTTGAACACTTGTTCATTGTTTTCGATTCTTAGAATTGTCGCTTCGATAACGCTACCACTCTAGGGTTTTTTTAATATGTTCATTCAGAGCTTGGAAAAATATTTCATGTAGCAAATAGAATGCAGTCTACTCTATATTAAAATGTTATAATAAAGTATAAGTATCATACATGAATTAGTTAATATGCATATATTAATATTTTAATTATATTAATATATATAAGTGCATTATAATATAATAGTTAATCCAATTCGAAGAAATTTTCAAGTAGCATGTAACAATAGTTTCTTAGTAATCTTGAAAATATTAAAGTCCGATTTTAAAATATTCTCTTTTCCAAATTTTACCTAGCTCTGAATATTTGCCCTTTCCCTTTCCATTTCTCCATCCTAATAATAAAATAAATAAAATGTGTGAAATAAATAAAGTGAATAAAACAAATAATACCCTTCCTTGTGTTTAATTATTCTTTCCTCTGAAAAGTCTTAGATCGTTAGCTATGTCACTAATTATATTTTTAGCTGGGATTCATAGCACACATGAAGACGCAAGGTTAGTGATATTTTTACGTTAAATTATATAGCAGCCTATATGCAATAGGATAGCGAATTATCCATGATACAATTCAAATTTAAATTATTTTTGTCAGGTCAAAATTAAATACATATTAGAGGCTTTAATTTAAATACATATTTTGTTTAAAAATTTACAAATGAGCAATTGAGAGAATTTAGTTTAGATTGAAAATTCTCATTCAAATATTGGAACCTTGAATCTTAAAAATAATATCTAGAAATTTTTAATTCAATAATTAGTGCTGCATTGAGTTCTTCACTTGTTCCATTGTTCTTTTAAAGTTTGGTTTTTCGAAAGCTTCTTTTTACGCGCATAGAGAATAATCAGATATTCTTAAATAATCTGTGGATGTTTATGCAAATGAATATTTTTATTAGTACAATTAAAGGAAATGAGTTTAAATAAGAAATTTATTTCGTTTTCTAAATATCATAAGCTTTAAATTATTTTGTATATTAAGTATATTTCGTATTTTTACATTCATTTATAGTTCCCATAAATGCATAAACATCTATGGTTTAATCGTGAGCTGCTACTAATATTTTCTCGAATTTATCCTTATCTATTTTCATTCAAATATTATAGTCTTGAATTTAGGAATAATATCTATAAATTTAAAATTCATTAATTAGTGTTTCTTTGGATTCTTTATTTGATGTGTTGTTCTTTCGAAGTTGTTTAGTCCGGAAGCTTTTTTTTTAACGCACGTAGGGAATAGTCGAACATTCATAAAGAAATTGTGTATGTTTATGCAAATTAATATTTTTATTAGTACAATTAAAGGAATCGAGCTGAAATAAAAATTTATGTTTTGCACATTGAGTGTATTTCTTGCTTCTACATTTATTTGAATTTCCAATTAATGCATAAACATCTATGGTTTAATATCGAGTTGCTGCAAATGTTTTGTCGAATTCATTCTCATCTGCTTGCCGAAGAAGAAGGAAATCTGCAGCTGTATCTTCGAAGAGGCCCGACATATTGTCACGAAGAGGGCTGCAACGTAATGGTTGTCCATATTAGAATAGGCATTCTGTTCTACGATGGACAATCATTTTTTGTTTTACTTTGTCACTATGCTCGCTATGTGTTCTTTATCTATTGTCCAAAATCGAGAAGTACTAACACAGATTTCGTTCCCAAATAAAATATAATATTATTCTGTACAAGTTTTGAATATTCAATTTTCAATTAATTAAAACATTCCTGTGTACTACTTGATATTTGGGTCATTTATTGTTTAATGCAAGCGGTAAGTCCTTTTTTATTGTTTCTACTTGCATTTTCGAGAGCATATAAAGTGTTTCATCGAATATTTAAATCAAAATTACGAATATTCCACTTTTAACTAAAACTTAAAGCTTATTAAATTGGTGTTGCAAATTAATACAGCCTCTCAAATTTTCTGATATGAATATTTTACTTTATCTAATATTTCCAATTTATTAAATTAATGTTTTGCATCATTAGAGGCTCTCGGATATGTTTCCGACTTTCTTTTTTGAAAATTGTTACTTTATTTTGGAAAAAGAAATGGTTTTGATAAATGCTTAAACTATCTCTATTATCATCCAAAGAATTATAATATTATTGGAACAAAATACATTAATTTTAATTCCAACATTAAAATCCTTAATTTATAAGTAGTAATCAATTTTTTAATTTCAACGTTTTAATTAAAAAAAATTTTAACTCATTAATTAGTATAAGTACTCCTTTGGGTACTTCGCAAGATCTGTTACTCTTCTCAGAGTTGTTTAGTTTTTCGGAAGCTTTTTTTTAACGAACGTAGGAAATATTCAAACATTTCTAAGTGAAAGTTTAGAAAAATTTATAATTTGACGAACTATGTTAAAAAAATAAAATCCGAACAAAGTAAAAAATATTTAAATGCTACAACCTATAAATTAGTTTTAATATTTTATATATTTTACGTATTGCATTTTCTATTTCGTATTCGTTTCGGTTTTCCATAGATGTTTCGCTGGCTGATGAAGTCACAAAGAGGCTTGCCAGAAGATCTCGGAATTAGTATCGCGAATTAGAATTGTAGGTTTTGTCCACGGTTTTCTTCCGCTTTTCAGAGAGTTTCGAAAATAGTCAGTCTATAGGTTCAACCAATTTAGGACTTACGGAAAATAGGATCTACGAGGGAAGGGTTTAGGGGTTTACAATTTAGAGAGTTTAGAATAGGGGGATAAAGGGTAGGGAGTATCTTGATTCAAACCCTCCGTTTAGGCGGAGTTTGGTTTACTAAAGTTAGTTTAGTAGTCTGCTAGTACCATTAAATTTGGTACCTTTCGTTCAGTAGTCAGCGTGGCCGTGGCGCGTATATACTCTCAGGGCCCTCCGTTCACGCGGAGCTTGTTTGTTGAAAGGTCTCAGCCACGTTGCATTCGCGTGCTTTTTTATTTGTTAGGGGTACCGGGGGTGGGTTTCGCGGTCGTGACGTTGGGGGTACGCGGTCGTAACGTTGGGATACGCGGTCGTAACGTTGGGGTACGCGGTCGTAACGTTCGCGGTACGCGGTTTAAGGGATGGATTCAAACCTTCCGTTCACGCGGAGTTTGGTTTAGTAAAGTAGTAGTCTGTAAGTACCTTTAAATTTGGTACCTTTTGCCCAGCAGTCAGCGTGGCCGTGGCGCGTATATCCTCTCAGGGCCCTCCGTTCACGCGGAGCTTGTTTGTTGAAAGGTCACAGCCACGTTGCATTCGGGTGCTTTTTTATTTGCTAGCGTATTCCGGGGGTGGGTTTCGCGGTCGTAGGGTTGGGGGTATACGGTATATGGGGGAGGGGGGTGGGAGCAAACCATCCGTTTATGCGGAGTTTGGTTCACTTGTTCAATTCTGTACATTTTGGTACATTCAGTCCGGGGGCCAGTCTGTTTCTAGCGCGTATATACACTCAGGGCCCTCCGTTACCGCGGAGCTTGTTTCGTTGAAAGGTTATAACCAGGCTGGACTCGGACTTTTTTGGTTAGGTTAACGCGCGCGAGGGTTGTGGGAGTGGTGGGTTTAGGGAATTCGGTGAGCAGGCGCGCGTGGGGTTCTATGGGTGTAGAGTCAAGGGGTATTAGTAGGGCAAAGGTATAGAGATAATCGGTGTAGGAATACAGGACACCAACCAATCGGCGTGGGTTGTGGGAGTAGGACTCGGGGCGTTTTTTGCTAGGGGTATAGGACGAGGGTGCATCGGGTTTAGAGTCAAGGGGTGTAGAGGTTAGAATCACGTTTAAGGGTAAGCGGTATTGTGCGTGTTAGGTTCCGGGGATTAGGGGGTAATAGTATAAGGGTGGGGGTTTTGCGGGTATTCGGGTCTTCGGTGGCGCGAACAACGGGGTGTGGGTTCAAACCCTCCGTTCACCCGGAGTGGGATCAAACCATCCGTTCACACGGAGGTTGGTTTAGTAGAGTAGTCTTATAGTACTTTATAGTACTTTGCATTAGATAATCGATGTGGCCGTGATGCGACCCCTCCGCCGGGGGCCGTCGTGCACAGGCGTGATCCTTCCAGCATTTCAGGGTCCTCCGTTCACGCGGAGCTTGAGTGCGTTTTAGCGTTATAGCCACGTTGAATTGGGGTGCTTTTTTATTTGCTTTTGTATTTGCTAACGGTTTCCGGGGGTTGGTAAAGGGGCCGTAGGGTGGTGGGGGGGTACGGTAGGGTGGGGGGTGGGCGCAAACCTTCCGTTTATGCGGAGTTTGGTTTAGTTGTTCAATTCTGTACATTTTGGTACACTCAGTCCGGGGGCCAGTCTGTTTCTAGCGCGTATATACACTCAGGGCCCTCCGTTGACGCGGAGCTTGTTTCGTTGAAAGGTTATAACCAGGCTGGACTCGGGCTTTTTTTGTTAGGGTAACGGGTGTGGGCCGTGGGAGTGGTGGGTTTAGGAAATTTCGTGAGCAGGCGCACGCGGGGTTCTATGGGTGTAGAGTCAAGGGTGTAAGATCACGTTTGTGGGTAACTGGTTTTGTCAGTGTTGGTTTCCGGGGATCAGGGGTAATATTATAAGGGTGAGGGGTTTTGTGGGTTCGCGTTCCGGGGATTAGAGTAATAGCATAAGGGTGAGGGGTTTATTTCGTTATTCGGGTCTTGGGTGCTAGGATAAAAGTACAGGGGAAGGGGGTGCTGGGTTGGGGGGCAGGGTGGGTGGGTCTCGAAGCGCAGTCACCTCCTCGTGGTGAGACCTGGTAATTGGTGTTGGTTTTCCATTGAGTAATCAGTGGATTACCATACCAAGCTAAG
Organism: Tetrapedia diversipes; assembly: GCA_033822845.1. NCBI lineage: Eukaryota > Metazoa > Arthropoda > Insecta > Hymenoptera > Apidae > Tetrapedia > Tetrapedia diversipes. The sequence continues at coordinate 2,515 of JAOPTO010000605.1, read as the reverse complement.
AACTGCGTAAGAAATTTATGGTTCAATTAATTTTGAATAAAACTTTTCATCTGCAATTTCTTGAACATTTAATAATTTTAAAATAAAGATAAGGTAAGTATAGCGCGATTGTACAGTCCTATTATTCAACATATAGAGAACATTACGTTGGATCATCGTGTTATCCAATAAACTGTTTGATTGAAATGTGCAAACGCGGTTAATGATTAAAAATTTTGTTTCGATCGTCGAGCGAACGATTGATTATCGATTAGACACTGAAATTGTTTTTATATGTTAGAATCTCGTGTGCACACTTTTATATGCGTTTCATACGTTCACATATAATTTTCAAATCGCAAAAAATACTTCTCGGGAGTAATTTAATACCTTAAAAGTTTACACTGTAACATTTTGAAACTCGTAGTAATAGTTGTAACTATTGGTTTTCGATTTATAAACTTTATCACACAGTTGAATGGTTAGTATTGAATATAAAAATAAATATTGTTATAGAACTCGTCTGGACTTGGAAATGAAGAACGGGACAACTCCAAGCATAGGAAGGAAATCTCTAGAAGAAATTACACGAATGTTACATAATCAAATCATTTATTGTAAAATTATTTAATTAATGTATTTTACAAAATCATAATAAATTAGATTAATTTAACACTATTACAATGCTTTATCATTTACTTCCCCTCCTATCTTATCTAAGATAATGATAAACAATATTCTGCAAAAATTAAAAATAAGATTCGAGAAAGGTAGTAAAATACGAGTGAGATTTTCGAGAAGTAAACTTTAAGTGATGTGATTAAAATTTTTGGGGTAATTGAATTAGTTTTAGTTCGTGGCGCCATCTAACGATCAATTGCTAAAACTGTTATCGAAACAGTTCCGCTTTTCCACCAGCAGAGGACGCCGTCGTGTTCTTCTTTCTCTGTCTCTTTTTATTGTCGGTAAAAATGAGCGAGATGTTTCAGCAATTCTCTGGTAGATGACGCTGCAGTGTCGTTCCTTCTGTGTTTCCTTTTACTGTCGGTAAAAAAGAGCGACATGTTTCGGCAATTCTCCGGTAGATGACGCTGCAGTGTCGTTCCTTTTACTGTCGGTAAAAAAGAGCGACATGTTTCGGCAATTCTCCGGTAGATGACGCTGCAGTGTCGTTCCTTTACTGTCGGTAAAAAAGAGCGACATGTTTCGGCAATTCTCCGGTAGATGACACAGGAATAGCTTTCTTATTTCATCTCTTTTTATTGTCGGTAAAAATGAGCGAGATGGTTCAGCAATTCTCTGGTAGATGACCCTGCAGTGTCGTTCCTTCTGTGTATCCTTTTACTGTCGGTAAAAAAGAGCGACATGTTTCGGCAATTCTCCGGTAGATGACGCTGCAGTGTCGTTCCTTTTACTGTCGGTAAAAAAGAGCGACATGTTTCGGCAATTCTCCGGTAGATGACGCTGCAGTGTCGTTCCTTTTACTGTCGGTAATGCAGTGTCGCTACTTTTACTGTCGGTAAAAAAGAGCGACATGTTTCGGCAATTCTCCGGTAGATGACACAGGAATAGCTTTCTTATTTCATCTCTTTTTATTGTCGGTAAAAATGAGCGAGATGTTTCGGCAATTCTCCGGTAGATGACGCTGCAGTGTCGTTCCTTCTGTGTTTCCTTTTACTGTCGGTAAAAAAGAGCGACATGTTTCGGCAATTCTCCGGTAGATGACGCTGCAGTGTCGTTCCTTTTACTGTCGGTAAAAAAGAGCGACATGTTTCGGCAATTCTCCGGTAGATGACGCTGCAGTGTCGTGCCTTTTACTGTCGGTAATGCAGTGTCGCTACTTTTACTGTCGGTAAAAAAGAGCGACATGTTTCGGCAATTCTCCGGTAGATGACGCTGCAGTGTCGTTCCTTTTACTGTCGGTAAAAATGAGCGACATGTTTCGGCAATTCTCCGGTAGATGACGCTGCAGTGTCGTTCCTTTTACTGTCGGTAAAAAAGAGCGACATGTTTCGGCAATTCTCCGGTAGATGACGCTGCAGTGTCGTTCCTTTTACTGTCGGTAAAAATGAGCGACATGTTTCGGCAATTCTCCGGTAGATGACGCTGCAGTGTCGTTCCTTTTACTGTCGGTAAAAAAGAGCGACATGTTTCGGCAATTCTCCGGTAGATGACACAGGAATAGCTTTCTTATTTCATCTCTTTTTATTGTCGGTAAAAATGAGCGAGATGTTTCGGCAATTCTCCGGTAGATGACGCTGCAGTGTCGTTCCTTCTGTGTTTCGTTTTACTGTCGGTAAAAAAGAGCGACATGTTTCGGCAATTCTCCGGTAGATGACACAGGAATAGCTTTCTTATTTCATCTCTTTTTATTGTCGGTAAAAATGAGCGAGATGGTTCAGCAATTCTCTGGTAGATGACCCTGCAGTGTCGTTCCTTCTGTGTTTCCTTTTACTGTCGGTAAAAAAGAGCGACATGTTTCGGCAATTCTCCGGTAGATGACGCTGCAGTGTCGTTCCTTTTACTGTCGGTAAAA
>JAOPTO010000604.1:302577-380975 GCA_033822845.1 Tetrapedia diversipes | reverse complement strand
GATAGTTTCGCAAATTTTCAGACTTTAGTTAGTTAGTTTATTAGTTAGACTCAGAAGTTAAATAGTCATATATGCAAGTTTTAATATATCACTTAACTAAACTAAATGAAGTTTAATATACGTGAATCATAGTGAATATTTCGAATTTGAAAATTTTTGAAGTTAATATTATTAGGCGACTGTTACTCGTCAAACGGTAGTTTCGCAAATTTTCAGACTTTAGTTAGTTAGTTTATTAGTTAGACTCAGAGGTTAAATAGTCATATATGCAAATTTTAATATATCACTTAACTAAACTAAATGAAGTTTAATATAGGTGAATCATAGTGAATATTTCGAATTTGAAAATTTTTGAAGTTAATATTATTAGGCGACTGTTACTCGTCAAACGGTAGTTTCGCAAATTTTCAGACTTTAGTTAGTTAGTTTATTAGTTAGACTCAGAGGTTAAATAGTCATATATGCAAATTTTAATATACGACTTAACTAAACTAAATGAAGTTTAATATACGTGAATCATAGTAAATATTTCGAATTTGAAAATTTTTGAAGTTAGTATCATTAAACGACTAACCGCCACTTCTCGAGTGCAAAGGGTTAACTTTTACAATTCCCTATTTAACAATTAATAATACAATTGGGTATGTTATATGAAGAGATGATATCCGCGAACGCAACTATAGTGTCGCGTCGATCCTAAAAGATTAACATCCATCCGTTTCAATAAAGCTTGAAATATTTCACTATTTCTTCAATATCGATCGACGACACTTTTATCGTCGCAAGATTTCTACAACCAAAAGATCTGTCCAACGATTAATTGCGAAACGAAACCGAAGAATCAACCGTGTTGCTTCAGCTCCGTTTTTATCGAGCGATTTTTGATACTTTCGCGCTTGCTTCCGCTCGATACACGGATAAACGCGATTTTATCTGCCGCCACTTTGATCCTCTTCCACGCTTTGACATTCCTGAAATTATACGCGTATTCTGTGTTTCATTACGAAAATCTATTGTAATTCCCGCCCACCCGCCCCCCCCCCCGTTCTCTTTTGCCGTGGAACGCGTTCCCGTTGGAAAGCCGCCGCGTTTTCGAATGCATGAAAATTATCTTCGTTAATTTATTAAGTATCGCGTCGAAGGCGGGCACAGCACGTGAAAGCAAACGTATTAATGCGCCCGCGATAATTACGATTCCATTGTGCACGGCTTCGAGTTGTTTCCATCGACGTGATCGGCGCTCTTCCACGCGTTCCACGTTTCGAGGCTCTGATTTTCACGCTCGCTTGTTTCTGTAAATACCGTTGCACACACGCGTTCTCACGAAAGTTTACCCCTTTACCCTTTGAAAGTTTTTGCAGCCTCGATTTCTCTGAAACAATTTCTGAACGATCTTGACTATATGTCGGGACTATAGGGTTGGGATTATTCGAAAACCATCATTCGACTCTCCTTTCGCATCTTCTCTATATGTACATCTTATATACTGTTATACGGTTTTTGTTAACACGATTTATTCGTAGGAAAAGTCGATTTTTTTTTTATTACAACGATTTACTCACAGGTATATGGGAATGCTTTCCTACACGATCGCATAACACAGTATTTATCATAATTAACACTATTCCTACCACAACCGGTCAAATGATCGTTTTTAAAATTTCGATTAGAATTTCATAGATACAACTTGATTAAATAGCCTTTAAATTTTAGACTTTTTCTCAAATATACGTGTAATATATTTTTCAATATTCACTTCCCTTTTTATTGTTTATTTTTTGAGAAAAATTTGTAGTCTGTCTTACGTGGGAATGTCGCGTTAGGAATAGGTATACGTGAAGTGTCGATAGGAATAGTGTTAAACTTTAGACATTTTTCAAATATACGCGTAATACAGTTTTCAACATTCACTTCTTTTTTCATTGTTTATTTTTTAAGAAAAATTTGTAGTCTGTCTTACATGGGAATGTCGTGGTATGAATACGTATAGGTGAAGTGTCGGTAGGAATAGTGTTAAACTTTAGACTTTTTCTCAAATATACGTGTAATACAGTTTTCAATATTCACTTCTTTTTTCATTGTTTATTTTTTAAGAAAAATTTGTAGTCTGTCTTACGTGGGAATGACGTGGTAGGAATAGGTATACGTGAAGTGTCGGTAGGAATAGTGTTAAACTTTAGACTTTTTCTCAAATATACGTGTAATACAGTTTTCAATATTTACTTGTTTTTTCATTGTTTATTTTTTAAGGAAAATTTGTAATTTGTCTTACGTGGGAATGTCGAGGTAGGAATAGGTATACGTGAAGTGTCGGTAGGAATAGTGTTAAACTTTAGACTTTTTCTCAAATATATGTGTAATACAGTTTTCAATATTCACTTCTCTTTTCATCGTTTATTTTTTGAGAAAAATTTGTAGTCTGTCTTACGTGGGAATGACGTGGTAGGAATAGGTATACGTGAAGTGTCGGTAGGAATAGTGTTAAACTTTAGACTTTTTCTCAAATATACGTGTAATACAGTTTTCAACATTCACTTCTTTTTTCATTGTTTATTTTTTGAGAAAATTTGTAGTTGTCTTACGTGGGAATGACGTGGTAGGAATAGGTATACGTGAAGTGTCGGTAGGAATAGTGTTAAACTTTAGACTTTTTCTCAAATATACGTGTAATACAGTTTTCAACATTCACTTCTCTTTTCATTGTTTATTTTTTAAGAAAAATTTGTAGTCTGTCTTACATGGGAATGTCGTGGTAGGAATAGGTATACGTGAAGTGTCGGTGGGAATAGTGTTAATCGTTTGAGTGGCAAGCCGCGTGATCGTGCTTCTTCTGTTCTGTCCCCAAAGCGCCAGCGATCTAGGCTGCGAAACTGATAATCACAGCAGGTTTAGGTTCTTTCGATGCGCGACTGTACGATTACCCTTCAGTCTTAGGTAAAAAAAAAAAAGATAAAATTGGAGTAATTTTATTCTCAGAAGAATGTCGGAACGAAACTAAACTGTAGGAAATATTTATTGCATCTAAGCTAAAAACAGTGGAATCGCACTTTTTGGCATTTTTCGACATGGAATATGACGAGCGTCATCGCGCCGCTTGGCAATTTTCGATCGGGAAATAAGAAAGGGCCATGGCACTCGAACGGTTAAGAGATATTTCATTTATGGGACACCAGTGCTCCATATTCCAAAGATCCAGCTGAATCTCGAAACAATCATGCGGTGGATGGGATAGCTTTAAAGAGTTTAACGTCTTCCGTATACTGATGGAGGAAACTTTAGCATATAAATTTGATGCTCACGAGAGGAGGATTGTTGACTTAATTAATAACATCAGGTCAGAGTTAAAAAATATCAATATGATATAATGCTCCATTAGTTTTAACATTTCGAAGGATATTGGCACGTGTGTGTATACATTGCAGCTTCTTTTTTTAATTTAAATATTTCTCAACATATTTCCCTGTCCTTTCTTTTTTCTCTGTCTGTTATTCAAGTTATTTAGACATTTTTAATTTTCCGATTTATTTCGTCATCGTTCGCGGTATCCGAATATTAGGTGTACAAGTTAATTTTATAGTCTTTCATCTTTCGATGATGATACAGGCTATTTACAATTTGAATATCGTAACGGTATTTTTGGAGTCTTATAGCGCAGACATCTAGCTTTCCAAAATATTAGAAAACTGCTTGATTCGGTCAACGTGACCTGGGTAAACAACAGTTTAAACGATGGCGTGCAGCAAAGAGCACATTCGTCATTATGCGCTCTTCGCACTTCAGTTAAACAAGGAAACGCCGCAGAAATGATCTGAGATGCTCTTTGTGAGAATGCTCTATCTCATTCCACCTGCAAATACTGATACCAAAGATTCCGGGCAAGAAATTTCGATCTCCAGGATAAAAAGCAACCTGGACAACCGCAATGATTCAAGAATGAGGAATTGCAATCACTTTTAGATGAGTTCATCGAAATAAGACAGCCTAGTTTCTTCAAATGAGGCATCCGTTGTCCCAAAGATGGGCAAAGGTTGTAGAAATTGTGGGAAATTGCTTCGTCCACTAAATTTTGGGCATGAAAATTTAAATAAACTCTGAACCTGCTAAAAAAAGACTAAAATTAAGTTGTACACCTAATATTTACCTGTAATCCGGATAATTCAGTAATTCAGGTCATTCGCTAGACGAGACGTGTTTTATTCAAGACAGATTCCTATTTCAGTGGCAGACGCGTAATCTTGTCTATCTTTCAATCATTGAGATTCGACTAGCCGGTTTGCTGCATAGGAAAATTGACGATAGAAAGAGACGAACGATGAACATCGTCTTCTTCATTATACGTCTTCCTATTTTAAGCTCTCGTTTAATCGCTAAACGAACGGAATACCACTTTTCTATTTGGTTTCCGTTGACGGACAAGACTTATGCATTTTGAGAAAAAGCTTCTTCTATTCCAACACCTCGATTTATCGCGAGATCGATCAAATACTTCCCTTCATTAAAATCCTTTATTTAACGCTGGAGAATTACGGCAATTAACCTTTTCAGTGCTATGGACGCATGTATGCGTCTGAGGAAAGTTGCTCGTAAGGACTACGGACGCATATATGCGTTTGTCAATTTTTGTTTTCTTTACTTTATAACTTTTTCCGTAGCCGTACTTTTTGACGTTAACCTTTTAGCGTTGACGAAAGTTACTCGTAGGGACTGTGGCTGTTGTGGAAGAGAAGGAAAAGGAATGGGGGAAGGGGTTGTTTCGTCCGGGACCTGCTAGTGGACTCGTCAGTAAAGGCTTACCTAGCAGGCCCCTGCCTTAGACACAGGGATAGGAAGGGACTTTTGTTTTTTGATGAATTGGTGATTTTGGCGCCGCTCCTGTCTGTGGTCCAGACTTATCGGCTGAGAGAGGGTGGTTTTGGTGTTACCTAGTAAATTGGTAAAGTTAGTGTCTTTTTAATTGCATGAGGTGGGGGGAGGAAAATTTTCAAAAAACCTCCTGGACTGGCACAGGGATAGGAAGGGTCAGGTCAGAACTCGTATATACAGTAACCGTGACCCGGCTCGGGCACTTGCGAGAAAGATGCTTGCTAACTCCCTCCTAGTGGCGAGTGCAGGAAGGTCGCCACAGGACCATGGACGAAAATATGCGTTTGCCAATTATTTCGATCTTTCGCTCACTGCAAACGCGATTGTCAGTGTACGAGTAACAATACTCAGTCTCCACTTGAAGCACTTGGGCCAAGAGTATGCAGGGCTCAAAGGGTTAATTGAAAAGTTTCAAAGTTACGAGCGAAGAATGCATGATTAAGTACATGATTGAGCATTAAAATTTGCAATTGCAAATACTGTTTATGCGTCGGTGTTGTGAAATGTGTAAGGTGTTACATTTAAGTATTTTCGGCTGTTCTTAAAGCAGTTTTTAGAACGAACAGAAGAATTCTCTTCGCGCTCTGTGTTCCAAAGAAGATGCTTGAAAACGACGTTCACGAATGTATCAGGTTTTCTCGCTGTTTTCTTCAACCAATACCGATAACGCGTGAGTTTCATCTTTGTGATCGTGTCAGAGGAAAGTTCAACCGAATGGGACTCGCGTTTCTTTCGTTCGCCATGTTCCCGACGAAACGTACAGCGCATACTGTGCAGTGCTCAGGAGTTGGCTCTTGGAAGAAGCGAGGATCTATAAAGTATTTTAACCTGTCGGCGGATTCGATCACGTGTACTTAATTCGACGCCAGACAAGAACGAACGAAACGCTTTGAAACCAAGAAGAATAGATAATTAGGATAATAGGATAATAATGATAATTATTATCATTTTATTAAGTAACAAGTATAAGCCCTTGATGTAAGAGAAGAAAAGCTTAAGACTGAACGTGAGAGACCTCGCAATGACGCACAAAATGCATAGTAAAGTTGTATCTGAAAGGTGCAAATTGAGTAAAAAAATTCGTAGAATCTTAAAAATTATTCACACCGATTAAAACACGATTTAAGGAGTTATATCAGCCATTAATCGAGTAATGAACAAATGTTAGTGTCATATTGGGGGTCAACGAAAGAGAATGAAAAGAATGAAAACGAGCGACGATTGCTTCCCTTACCCCTGTGCTGTTCCGGAGGCCAACTCCCGAGCACCGCACGGTACATACGTACATACACACACATATACACACACACAGACACGCATACATATGTTATAGTTAGTTAAAAAGAAGAGAGGTCTTTGCCAGTTCAAGGTTCTGGGGTAAGTGCTGTGTGGTTCATCACAGTCCTCTTTCCAGAAGACTGCATAGCCTTCCCCACTCCGTGGTCAGATCCTACAGCACAAAGGTCCTTCCTTTTTGGCGACGCAACGTCGGGCTGCTCGCAATGTTTTAGACTTTCCCACGACTAACATAAACAATACATCCCTTGGCGCCCGATGGCTGCACGCCTTCGAGGCGCCAGCCGTCAAGTGGCGCCTTGGGGTTGCATTCATACTTTGTAACATGTTCTCTCGCCAGGCACACCAGATACCCAGTCATAAATCGGTCACTAGCGTAAATTACGGTCTAGGCCGGTGTTTCCCAACGTGGGGCCCACGCCCCACAGGTAGACAATTCGAAAATGGACTCTATATATGTTTCGAAATTTTACTCACTGTGTTTTGTTAACAATTTCGTAGTGATTTCTTCCTAGAACCTATCATTTATGTTTCTTAAGTGAACAAATTAATTGTTTAATGTTAAAAATTATGTATGTTACATAGGGGGAGGGGGGCATAACAACTTTAGAAAGGTTAAGGTGGGGGATGGCACAAGAAAGGTTGGGAAACACTGGTCTAGGCTCTTTTTTAGCGACCACCCGAAATGCGCTGTCGCTAACACATACATACGTAGGTACATGCGTGGTTCCAGATGGAATATGGGATCTGGAGTCTTCACGCCGCGGGTGAACTTTGGGGTGACCCGCGTCTCGCCCGAAGGCACCCGATTCTTCCACCAAGTGCGACGCAGTTGCTGCCGAGGGCTGCCTTCGCCCTGAGCGGCCTCCACCGGCCGGACATGGTGCCGCTACCGTTAACTTCCGTCGGACCTCCGTACGGGCCCATGGAGCTGGTGACGAAACGTGATGGTGAAAGGGCCGCGGAGAAGAGCGAGGGGAAGGAGGAAGCGGAGAAGCGCGACGACAACGAAGGAAACATCGAGAGAGCCGACGAAAATGATAACCAGGTGTGTTTCGTGGAATTTCGTACCTTTTTCTTCGTTTTTTAAGGTTTCATACGTACACGGTTAGCAAAGGGTTTATTCTGTAATTTGGTTTAGCGGGAAATCTTCTTGTTCTTTAAACTTTGAGGAGAGACGGACGGTTCGGTGGTGTTCGTTCGGCTTAACGAAATGATGGTAAAGAGGTTTTTTATTTATTTTTGTTTATATTGGGTTAACCCATTAGAGAATTACAAGGAAATTATTACAGTGAGGTATGACAATATAATAATGGTAACCGAGAAAAGTAAAAATATCCAAAGGGAAGAGAAGTGTATGGAGATAAGAAAATTTTACAGAGAAGACTTATGCAGTGGCTGTTTTATAAAATAAAGAGATTGGCTGAATAGATCTAGGGTAGGATAGGTGTTGTTAACATTAATGATCATTCTATTGTTACCTGAGTGGTATGCAAAAGTGGTTTTCCAAAGATGAGCTTCAGGATCGATGGCAATGCGATTCAAAGTATCAGGAAGGATTACATTAAGCGGTAGCTAAACTGGAAGTGTCAATTTCGAAGAACGAAATCTGTCGAAGGCTTGAACAGCTGAACCGTGTCTGGTTAACGAAAGGACCGAGATTCTTTTCAGGTAGCCGATTCCTTTCTTCTTTGAGATCGGACCCTGTCCCCTCGCCTAACATTTTTGGTAATCGGTGTTTTGTGAAATGCCCCGAAAACTTCAGCGATGTAGTTTCACGAAAAGTATAGAAATTTCACTGCTGCCTTTGTATTCGATGCTCATACCTTTTGTCATCATGCAGACTACCGTGCCAAAAGAAAATAACGACAATGAGGACGCAGGGGAGGAAAGCGACACAGGAAGTACGAACAGCTCGCATCGTTCGGCCAACAATAATTTACCAACGAAGCTGCTCGATCCCATGGCCTATCTGACTTTCGACAAGGTTCGTCTAACCGTAAACGTATACCTAAAATCTATCTAATCATCCAAATTGTTATGTAATGCATACAATTGCAATCATTTATATAGAACTTATCATAAACTTAGCGCTTATGTAAAACTGAAATATCGAAACTTTCAATTTCTGTTTTAGAAATACTTATTTCTTGAGATATTCTTCATTATCTCATATCTTGAAATCTCTTCAATGTTTTAGGAAATGAATAATTTATCTAAATTGCTTATCGCCGGCTAATTATTGCACCGATTGGCCGATCGAACGGAAATAAAAGGATACATTTTTGTGACAGGAGGGAACAGTAACACCGGTTCTAAATGGCTGGGTCTTCGGCGCTTATACCGCGATGCTTGGAAGACTTTCAGCGGCGACTGCGGCCCTCGAGGCTTCAGAAATCCCGAACATTCCATCAGACAGCGACTCCGAGAGCGAACACTCGTCGTACACCGAAAAGTACACACTTCCCCGGTTATCAGCCTCATTTTTTCCGAGCCCCAAACGTTCTACACCAGAATGTACTTTAGCTTATCCTGCCTAATGCATCGTGTAGTTAAATTCTTCCTTTCGGGCCGCATCGGATAAGAAGTTAACACTATTCCTACCACGACCGGTCGAATGACCGTTTTTAAAATTTCGATTAGTATTTCATATGTACAACGTAATAGAATCGCCTTTAAACTTTAGACTTTTCCTCAAATATACGTATAATAAATTATTCAATATTCACTTCTTTTTTATTATTTATTTTCTGAGAAAAATTGGTAGTCTGTCGGAATGTCGCGGTACGAATAGGTATACGTGAAGTGTCGGTAGGAATAGTGTTAAAGACGGTGATTGAGAAATGAAATACAGTGATGCACGCTTTATTGTCGTACCATAGGAACCGTGACACGATGGTTACTAAGGTAGATCTTCTGAGAAGTGATAACTGTTATCTTCTTGATATCGATCACATTTCGAGCTGGATATACTTGCTATCTGGTGAGATAGAAAAATGTATCGGTGTAGTTGTCCTTTAGATAATACCAATATTCGCTTTATTGAAGCAACTTTAAGAAGCGACGAGGATAACTTCGAGGCAATTAAATTGGCACCCCAATAAAGCGTATGTTACTGTAGTAGATATACTTAACCCTTTGCACTCCGTTGTCCCCTCTCAGGGGACATTAGAATTTATTAGTGATTCCGGGGAATCAACTTATCCCAGCGCAACCTTTTCAGAAATGCATGTTTCTGTGAAGGTTTCTGCTAAAATGGCACAAGATATCAAATCAAAATATGGTACAGTTACCAAGATATATAAAAAAATAGTGATTTTGAGGGACCCAGGATACGTCCATCCAACATGTCCGAGATGACGTGAAGTGCAAAGGGTTAAATATGAAGATAAGCAGAGAGGGAGAGAGAGAGAAAGAAAGAGAGAAAAAGAGAGATGTTCATATGTAGGTGGCATGTCATCTACCTCGTCAAGGCTTTCTTTCATGAAATTCAAAAAGATTACGATCACGTCGTTACCAACATTTTTCTATTTTTTCTCGTCATTTTACCCTCTCAAGAAACGAGAGAGATACAATCATCTCGTTGTTAACGAAGAACTTGTTTTCGACGGTTATTCCTTTCACTGTAGCTAGGCTTTTTACTTAACACGCCGTAGAATCGATAAAACGAGACGAACGAGAAATACGTCTAGCCAACTAGCGAATCTTCCTCTCTGCTCAACAATGCGAGCGCGTTTCTGATATTTCAAAAGGCCAGAGATAAACGGCGTCGTAAATCAACAGCTTTGAAGGATATTGACTGGCGTTGAGTTATGGCAGATCCGTGAGGGACGATTACGAAATTTGCACAAAAAGAAAAAAAAGGAACACGTACTCAATCCCGTGCGATTCTCTTTAAGCGAAACGGTGCCGTTATATTTTTTGAAGTTGACACGTGTTCCGTCCTTTGTTCGAGATGATGTGCATGATTGAAAAATTGTTATGAAAATTCTGAAATTTAAGCTAAAACAATTTTAGTGAAACTCAATCCCGCTGTGCATTATTTGGAACATTTCTATTCGATTCTCGTTCAACCCTCTTATTCTCCTTGGCTCTATAATTTCATCATTTCAATAAGTATTACATGAACTGAACAAGTACATAATTAATATTCTTGCGCATGATGAACAATACCAATCACATAAATTCTATAGTATTCTTGAAACATCATGTTTTGAACACTGTAACACCAAGATCCAAATAATACGAACAGGAAGAGTAAACGAGGGGAGCAAGAGGGTTGAATCGTTGCGTCGATCTCTTGCGAAGAAATAATTCCGCGGCTTCTTCGTTCGAGGAAAGTGAAATTTTTCATCGGTTCTCAGGTCTCGAGGTAGCAGTCCAAACGTTAGCAACGCGCATCGCGGTTATTCCTGCGGCTCCTGCGACGTGGTCGCGCCAACGAGGCCAGCGCTGCGAAAGCACATCGTCGATTGCCATCCACCCGTCCAGAGCGCTGAAACTGGAGAAACGAAAAGTTGTCCGTCCTCGGGCTGTGACTTCACCACTAGCAGCAGATGCGAGATGGAGACTCATGTGGCTGCGCACGTGGCGCAGGGGATGACGCCCACCGGGAAGAAACGCACCCTCGCATTGCAACGCGTCAGGTATAGGTACTTAGCGCTTGTTTCAATTATCGTATTCATAACTCGACCAAAACTGTTGCAACGATCTGAGTAATTTTTGTGATCGCAAAAATCCTAATTGCTTCTCGGCTGTTTTAAGTGAAATGTAAGATAAGGTATAATCGAGGTTTTTTAAATTTTGCGACGAGGTATACGAGGAAAGTGTCGTCTCAAAGGAAAATACGGCAATGGAACCTTGATTAACTGGCTTCATGGAGACCAGATACATCGGATAATTAATTAATTAGAAATAGCACGATAAATGAAAATGGTATTCTATGCTAAATAATAAATAGAGTTCTACTATAACGACGATAAAAATAAGTATATGAACAATATTTGCATACCATAAAACTATGCTTTACGTTGTCCTGTCGTCTTTAACTTTTGCCCGCTATTATACGTCCGCTACTGTATATATGATTACACGATAATCGTATACCGATTAATCGTGGTTCCGTTGTACCGATAATTGGCCCCTCGCGAGCGTCATAAATTTGTAACAGCGTGTTACTAATGAATCCCAATTTTCTTCCCGTTCAACTTGTTATATTATTTTTATATATATAAAAATGAATGTGTGTGTCTGTCTGTCTGTCTGTCTATACTCGATAGATTCAAAAACCATACATCCAATCGCCGTGAAAATTTGGGAAATTATTAGGTATATCCCCGGGAAGGTTTTTGAACAATTTTTTTTTAAATCAGTGTTGGGGTTCTAGGTGCTCCCCAACAAATATCCAAAAAGTATCAAAATAACATTTAATTAGTAATAATAAATAATCTTGAGAATCTTTTTTCTGCAATAATAGTAATTGTTTTGGCAAATTTTGCTCCTGGAGCTCGAAACCCGTCAAATTGCCGGGTCCCGTAAACCTAGTCATTAATATTGAACAGCGACTAAGTGGTTCCGACTTATTGTACCCTTTAATGCGTAGATATGAAAGGGAGGAGTATCGGTGCTCGTTGTGTTCGTACGCGTGCACCATCGAGAAGGCGTTCCAGAGGCATTTGAGGGCACACGCGAAGGGCACGGCGCCGGAAACGAGGGTCAGCTGCGCCGTTTGCGGCGCGGACAGATCGTCGGAGGTGGATCTAAGCAGGCACATGAGAAGGCATCGCGACGATCGATACTTCTGCTGCGACATTTGCATTTTTCGCACGGTACAATTGAAAAAGGTAATATTTCTCGCGCCACAAAAGGGGGAAACTTCTTTATCGGAGGGAGAACCAAGCCTGTGCCATTGAATTTCGTCGGAGCACGCCGACAAGCGCGAAATCGATGAACTTCGATTGTTTCGAATTTATGCCCGAGATGAAAAGCCAGCGTTTAATCCTCGATCCGTCGTAAATTCTACGATATCATCCCTGTCGACCCTTTGAATTCCGTAGAATCACCGGGGATATTCTACTTCCACCTGTAAATCAAAAGTTTCGCGGTATGTAAATAATATCGGGCGAGTCGACGACCTGTGTGATCCACGAATGTATTCAAGACCGATGATATACAGTTGAGGGCTTTGATGCCGAGTTGGGGAACGACTGCGATGAAAAGCCCCGGCGAGCAAGACACTGAAGTTAAATTGAAGACCCCGGGGTTATTGTTATGGCTATGATACACAGCGCAGCCATTGAGATTGGATTGCATAATAAATTAAGAAGCAGTCGTTGCGAAAAGACCGCTGTTTAACGGTCATTTAGAACTTATACAAAATTAATATTTTACACTTTGCGATTCTAATTATAACATTTGATTACACATCGGTGCTTAAAAATATGGCAATGATTTCGAGTAGTTTAGTCTACATATATAAAAATGAATGTGTGTGTCCGCCTGTACTTGATAGATTCAAAAACCAACAAATCCAATCGCCGTGAAAATTTGGGAAATTGTTAGGTATATCCCCGGGAAGGTTTTTGAAAATTTTTTTTTTAAATCAGAGTTGGGGTTCTAGGTGCTCCCGAACAAATATCCAAAAAGTATCAAAATAACATTTAATTAGTAATAATAAATAATCTTGAGAACCTTTTTTCTGCAATAATAGTAATTGTTTTGGCAAATTTTGCTCATGGAGCAAAATGACGGATCCCGTAAACCTAGTAATTGATAGCATTTAAATCTAACAATTTATAAGTAAACGAAATTTAATGAAAGACAATATCCGCAAAACGTTCAAAATCCTTGTGGTATACGTTGAGAGCCACCGCTATAGAAACCATAGTAACGCTTCAGAATCTTCGTCAAGGTGTACCTCTTTCATTCAATGTTCGCCATAATCGTACATATGTCCCCCCCAACCCATTGTATACGTGTTCAACTATTTTTTCTATCGAAGAACAATGATTTTCTGTCCTCCATTAGCTGATCCAGCACCGACGGATGCACACAGGGGAGAAGCCGCACCTTTGTCCACACTGTGCGTACAGGAGCGCGCGCCGCGACAATCTGCGTAGCCATGTAAGACGAGTGCACAAGAAAGAGAATCTGTATTGCGACACGTTCAGTCCACGTGGCATGCTGCTGTCGCCTACGATCACCAGGGACACCCCCCTCGTGCAGAGCCCAGAGTCCTCGCCGTCCTCAAACTCGGAGTCCACGAACTAGCGAAGCAACCCGACAAGCTCGAAGAGGAAAGCAAGAAGAGGGAAAACTCGAAGAGGAAAGCTCAACGGGGAAAAACTCGAAGAGGAAAAACTCGAAGAGGAATGCTCAACGGGGAAAAACTCGAAGAGGAAACCTTGAAGATCCGGCCGGGGCTCGTCGATCGATCGTCTCGTCGTTTCACACGTCCTAATTTTGTCAATAATGTAACTTATAGGTATTAGAATGGCGGAGGAGATTTTACATCGGCAATCGCGCGGTTCGTGTCGTCGCTACTCAAGCTTGCTGCAAACGAAGGTCGACGCGTTCGATCGGTTTTTAATGGATGGATCGTAAGATGGATTGTTGTTCGAAGCAAACGTAAATCTCGTTCGAATTTGTTTCGCTTAAACGTTCAATGGAAATCGGTGGTTGTCGTTTAGATAGGCGGAGGAAGTTGTAGGTAGTTTTAAATTACGAATAATATTCGCGATGAGGGATCGCAGATTTCGTGCAAGACTGGAGATGGTGGAAGTAGTCAGAAGTTGTGGATCGGTGATCTTTGACACTGGAATCACTTTGACGATCAATCTGCGAGCGATTATAAGTATTTGCAGATAATTGGAGAGGATGAAAAAGTTTTGGCATTGCGAATTATACTTATTGCTTCATTTAAAAACTGTGTACATAAATTACATTTTTTAAGAAAGAAGACTAAGAATAAGCTTTGAAAAGATTAGAAAACACAATATGTATGTGCACAATGAATATTTTCAAAATTAGGGGGAAACTTCTTTGTCGATTAGGGATTAATGTATGCTTGTTTCTATTAGAAGAATGCAATATTTTTTAATGTAAGTAATATCGAATGCTTTTCACAGGAGGTTGTGATAAATTTCCGAAAATGCCTGTTAGTAAATTTACAAAAATTCTGTGAAAAGCTACGCTTTGATCGTTTGCACCATTTTGGTGGTTCTAGTGTTAAGGAACAGAATGATTTTGAAGCGTTTCTCTAGGTCAGTTTCGTCACTTTCTTGGAATGGGTTGCAGGCCCAGCTTTTAGCTCGATTATAAAATACATACGATTTCTAACGATAGACTGCGAAACGAAGTATACGAATAAAATTAAATTAAAAAAACGGATGATAAGATGTCACTAAAGAAAGTATAGCGGAGAGAGCGCAACTTCTGGCTAATTACGATAAACTTTGCTCTTAATAGGAATTACTTAGAGAATTGCATGTCGATAATTCAATCTAATCTTCGAATTCTAACGTGATCTTTATTAATTAGCTCGATTTAATTATCGAAGTCTCTTCGTTGATCGGAACGTTGATGATCGAAAGTAAAATTGCGCAATGGTGCTAGAATCGTAGACTGGATTATAGAGGAAGACTGAAAGTAGACGAGATGTTATCACGGTGTGACATTCGTCCTTTCGTTGTTTCACTTGAAATCGTGATTCAAAGGGAAAATCGATGATTACTAAGACTGCTATCCTGTACTGATGGCCAAGAGATTCTTGTGTTGTAAATCCCGCACTTTGATCGGTATCTCATAAAATAGAAAGGAATAAGTTTTAGCAAACAAACTGTATGCATGTATAAATAGATTAATCTCATATTTAAAGTTCAACGCTAGAACCACAATCGACTAAAACTTGTTTGATTTACACCAACGAAATCAAATTGAAAATTATATTTAAAAAAAAAGAAAAATGCTTGATGCAAACGAGACGAATTTACGGTTGCACTTTTTACTTGAAAATCATGGATTTCCCTAAACGCATCATAGCAAGTTTCACAAGCTTCTATGAAAACTTGCGAATTCGTCTTTCTCTGGCGTGGTTCTAGTGTCGGTTTTTTAAACTTAAAAATTTATGCGTGTTAATAATAGGTTTGGTCGAACGATTACACGATACAAGATCTCTGGCCTCTGGGGAAGGTGCTATTTTGCAAAGATAATTTTACTGTCGCGTCCTTCCATATTTAAGCTCCAACTATAATTATGATTGTCCAGCTGTGTAATTATGATTGTTAACCGTATTATCGATAACGATATACATTGTTATTATTATCATTATCATCATTACCGATATTACTACGTATTTAGCATGTAAACGCAAATCTAATACTATACTTACGAAATAATCGGAATCACAACGATACGTTACCATGTAACAGCGTGTATACGGTGTGTTCGTTAATCGAGGAAAAAATGGTCGTGGGAAATTTTATCGAATTTTCATATAGATAACGATAAGCGGTGCGCGAATGTCTTCTGTTTGCCGGTCGATAATATAATGTTATGTGTTCGCTTATAAAAACTTGCGTAAGGAGAAAAGGTAAAACAAAAAAAAAAATAAGTTATGACGGCAACGTCGTTCATACATTTTCTCGCGTGTTAAAACTAAATAGCTAAGGAATCGTATAGAGTGCAGGATTTTCCAACGAAACTACAATATGCGCAAAGCAACTTTTTATGTGTCTCAAGTGTAAACTCTAAGCAAAAGCTGTAGTAGTTTTAAACACAATTAACAGTATTATCGCCTGTAATAAGCAGAGTGCGGATGTTTAAGCAAATTTATATTTTTATAACTACAGCTAATACAGTGGAATCCAATAGAGATTTATGTTGACCGTTTAAGCGTTGTATTGTAACGTGTACTTTACTTTGGGTATTTTGTATAACCGGATCCCAGATCCAAGCTGTATCAAGTAACAATTTTGGAGGAGAGCAAACCAAACATGTAAAATCCTCTTATACATTTTGGCTCAGAGCAATATTGTATTAAAAACTGAACAACTTATTCCGTTTATCATGAGAAAAGTGAAGAAATTTGATATAGGTAGTAAGGAGAATGTGATTTTTGATAAAAGGTAGATTTTAACATACAGTTTGGTACTGGGTTCTAGATATTTTTGCTATTATCTGCATTGCTATTATGTGCTTGTTTGCACGTTAACATTTCTCACAAACGCATAAACATCCGCAGTCAAGTAATAAGCAAGTTAGCTAGTGTTCTCGCAAGAACGTTGGCTCTTTTACTCTGTCCTCGCTTGACGCCAACGGAAATTATTATTATTATTATTATTCTTAACAGTACGCCAAGTTTCTCTCTCTTATAGGATCGAAGACCGTCCCTGTAAAATGATTCGATTGCCGTGCATTTTTTGTTAACGGAAAAAAAAGAAAGAAAGAGAAAAAAAAAGGGGGAAAACAAGGAGTTGAAGAGGAGGCGACAAGGCGAAGCCTAGTATACATATAACATAAATGTGTGTCAATTTTTAATGTATCATAACTACGTTCTAGTCGATAACGGTTTTTAAGGGGGAAGATAACAAGGCACGGGAAGAGGATCTATGCTCTTCGATGCGCAACGTTATGGCTGCGATTAGTATAATAACGCCGCGTTCTTTCTCGTCCGAGACGGCTGTATTTCGCGCTCAGCAACGCAGAGAGGAATAAAGAAGCGATTGCATTAGGTGGTTGGAGGAAAAATTGTTACGATTGATCGAATCGATGGTTACCAAATTCTTGTTACCAAAATTTTAATCCGTTAACGATTTTAATTCATAAATTATTCGAAACTGTCCAGGGCAACGGCGGATTTAACGTAAATCCTTGTCTAGTTAAGCGATTATTTTTACTTGAACAATTTCTCAACTCAACTGTAGCTGCTTAATGTCGGATAATAATTGGAGAATCCGTCTGTTTAAACTTTAATCTCCAGTAAACGGATTATTAGTTTGAATGTAGTTTGAAATTATTTTCAAACTAAGCGCAAAAACATTCGAACCTTTAATACCTATTATTTGTATTGTTCCTGATTTACTTTTGTTCTTTGATCGATGTCGATTAAGGACACGTACTCGATCATGTAACTGCTTTCAAACGTGGTAAATTATACTTGGAATTTTCGTATAATATATACTTCTCCAATTAACAATCTATTCAAACTGTACACGATATTCTTTCAGTTCATTTATGAATCTCTAATAACTTTAATCGCGATGCACCGCAATTAAAATTTTCATAGACACTTCAAGTAATAAATTCTTAAATGTAAAATGGTGTTTCCACAGTTTTATCGTTCTTCAACCACAAATTGATGATGCTCGCAAAATTCGATCGATCGTAACAATTAACGTACAGTAGCGGTCACAGCAATTGCATCGCCTTGGCAATATCGATGTCTTTAGTTTAACAGAGAGTAGCGACCGATTAAAGTTAAGCTACGCTCGGTTTCACAACGGAAAGGATGGTCCAAGTATGGATTAGACTTTTGCTTCAAGATTTATGGTTGCCGAAAATGACCGCAGCTGACGATATAATCACAATTTGAGATAAATTGTATCTGTTTAACACGTTCGTCGCCCAGCATGATTCGGTTGAATTTCTCGTTGGGCCCAAATTCGGTTGCAAAGAAAACTGGGATAAAAAAGTATAAAAACAGCAAAAGTTTCAACTTCTTATTTTTATTTCATGTATTTTATATTTACATATATCTATATTATACTTCAATGCTTATTCCATTGAATTCTTTTTAAAATTCCAATTTAGAGTCCTATTTAAGTTTAAAAAAAAAGCGTCACCCATATTTGGGTGACGTGGCGACGAATGTGTTAAGAGGCGATGCAATTTCTACGGTCACCACTGTCCAACGTCACCAAGAACCGTACGTTTCCTCCGCCCGGCAACGATACACGTGTGCGTGTACAGTATACAATACTTTCTTGCTTTTTGATATACGTATATTGTATTCGATACGATATTTTATATTTGTGAGACGTTTATTCCGACGGCGTGCACAGCAACGAGTTCGCGGTACTTGAGTGCATACCTTTTATAAACCGCATGATTTTACACGATGCGTGCGCCACGCCGAACCTCCCTTTGTCGCATGAAGAAAGAGCAGAGAGCGGCAGGGTTGGGCTGAACAGAGGGCCAGGTCCGGGGAAAACTGTTTGACGACGGCTCGTCGGATCTCGGGAAAAACTGGTTAACACTATTCCTATCGATGCTTCACGTACACCTATTCCTACCGCGACATTCCCACGTGAGACAGGCTACAAATTTTTCTCAGAAAATAAACAATGAAAACAGAAGCGAATATTGAAAAATGTATGATACGTACATTTGTGGAAAAGTCTGCAGTTTAACCCTTTGACTACGGCAGACTTTGGCACGGTACGAATTCACTCGCGACGTCCACTGGGTACTGCGAAATTTTTCGTTAGACATGCATTTCTGAGGAAGTGTATTAAAATGTTCGAAATACTGAAATTTATTACATTAAACGAATATTACTTGAAGTGAACATTAATTTTAAGCTTCTTTTAGATAACAATATTTTATTTCTTTAAATAACAATGTTTAATAATAAAATTTAATAATATGATAACGTATATGATATATTTCAAAACTGTGAATCAAAATAAGTTAATCGAAGTAGGTAATCTACATTACCATTAGAGGTCTACGATACCGTAAGACCAATTATAAAATTTTAAAACTGGCGAAACAAGCGAAATTTGATTTGGACGCCAATAGGCGTCAACAGTACCAGGAAGCCAACGTGTGTCGGACGCCAATAGGCGTCAACAGTAGTCAAAGGGTTAAAGGTGATTCAATTACGTTGTATCTATGAAATTCTAATCGAAATTTTAAAAACGATCATTTAACCGGTCGTGGTAGGAATAGTGTTAATATTATGGCTCTTCGTAGGATCTCAGATTACGAAGACCCATCGGAGAATTGGGCTTTACCTGGTGTTAGGAAGATGTTACAATCGTCCGACCAGACCTGCAGGTAGTTACAGATGCGTCTAAGCCAAGCTATAACCAGTACAAGCATTTGAGGCATCGTTGACAAAACTAAATTGTGCCGCCAGTTCAATATTTTAATGTTATCGCTGCTAAAACGCCACGATTAACCCCCGAACAATGGACTCCGGGTCCATTTTGATCCGACTATAAGTACCTTTGTGTCGTTTGTTACGTATTGGACCAGGCTATCATTTATTTTGGTTGTACGTAAGCTTGTAAATTTAACCGTTTGCCCTCGAGACACGACTCGTAGTCGTCCAGTAATACTAACTTCAAAGATTTTCAAGTGTTTAAATAATTTAATAAGATTCACGCATATTGTATTTCATTTGGCCTAGTTAACACGTTCGTTGAGATTGCATAGGAAACTGGGGTAAAAAGAATATAAAAACAACAAAAGTTTCAACTTTCTATCTTTATTTTATGTATTTTATATTTATATATGATATACTTCAATGCTTATTGCATAGAATTCCTTTTAAAATTCCAATTTTAAATCCTGTTTAACTTTAAGCAAAAGAGCGTCACCCAAGTGTGGGTAACGTGGCGACGAACGTGTTAAAAGGCGATACAATTTCTACGGATATAATCGCAATTTGAGATAAATTGTATCTGTTTAACACGTTCGTCGGCCAGCATGATTCGGTTGAATTTCTCGCTGGGTCCAAATCAGATTGCATAGGAAATTGGGGTAAAAAAGATATAAAAACAGCAAAAGTTTCAACTTTCTATCTTTATTTTATGTATTTTGTATTTATATATATTATACTTCAATACTTATTCCATAGAATTCCTTTTAAAATTCCAATTTTAAATCCTGTTTAACTTTAAGCAAAAGAGCGTCACTCAAGTGTGGGTAACGTGGCGACGAACGTGTTAAGTAATATACTAAAATTTACTTATACGACTATCTAACTGTATGAGTCTGAACATTTGCAAAATTATCATTTTGCGACTGATAGTCACCTGTCGAGCGCAAAGGGTTAAAATGCCTCTGCTGACGTACCTGCAGGTCTGTCACGTGGAGGACTCGCCCAACCGGAAGTAGCCGGTCCTCGGTCCAATCTTGAGAAAGAAAGTCGAGGGAGTAGCCAAGGAGGAGGAGGAGGATCGTCGTCTCGTTTAATTTTTCGGTGCGTGCACGCGGACGCGAGGTTCTGCGCGATATAGTATTTTTGGTATAATGCACAGGCCGTGCCGCGATAAATAGCGTTCGAGAATGGAGATCGCGGAACGGCGATTGTTGATCGATCGTTGCGATGATATCGGTGCGTTGCGTACGGTATTTACACTGATAATTCTATTTTTGATAACCGCTCGATTGATTATTCCCATTTTAGATGTTGATCATTCTCTACGGCCGCGTTTAGAATAATTTCGTAGCTTTTAAGGGTGTGCCGCGGGAACGAACGACCTGTATGATATGTAATCCTTTCCTTTCGTTCGCCTAACGAGCATCGTGTAGAACAGTGGTGTCAAACGCGTGTCCACGAACACGGGCCCACGATTGCAGTTTTAGAGGGAAAGTTTCTGTGGCGAATTAAAACGCTCTGTTCGTCGAACTCTTATTATTCGGATGTCCGAGTACTCGAAACGCTCGATCGTAACTCGAATACTAAATTCGAATCTCAGGCACGAGTATCTATACCAGGGTTTCCCAACCTTTTTTGTGCCACGCCCCACCTGAACCTTTCTAAAGTTTTTATGCCCCCCGTATGTAACATACATAATTTTTAACATTAAAAAATTGATTTGTTCACTTAAGAAACATAAATGATAGGTTCTAGGAAGAAATTACTATGAAATTGTTAACAAAACACAGTAATTAAAATTTCAAAACGTATATAGAGTCCATTTTCGTATTGTCCCCCTGTGGGGCGTGGACTCCACGTTGGGAAACACCGATCTATACTATATCCGAATCTGGATCTGTGTAGATCTTAACCGTTTGAGTGCCTCGGCCCTTTCTTATTTCCCGATCGAAAATTGCCAAGCGGCGCGATGACGCTCGTCATATTCCTTTTCGAAAAATGCCAAAAAGTGCCATTCCACTGTTTTTAGCTTACATGCAATAAGTATCTCCTACAGGTTAGTTTCGTTCCGACATTCTCCTGAGAATAAAATTACTCCAATTTTATCTTCTTTTTACCTAAGACTGAAGGGTAATCATAGAGTCGCACATCGAAAGAAACCGAGCTTGCTGTGATTATGAGATTCGCAGCCTAGATCGCTGGCGCTTTGAGGACAGAACAGAAGAAGCACGATCGCACTGCTTGCCACTCAAACGGTTAATCGAAAAGAAATGCTCGTATCAAAGTTTGAATATCCGAGTACTCGGATACTTGAGACTTAGCTACTCCTAAATCTGTGTAATTGCAAAAGCCCTACTCCGTTTACGTTCCATTTTGTTGCTTCGACGAGATTGACTTGAAACTTCGTGCATTTTACATTCCATTTCGTTGCTTCGACGAGATTGACTAGAAGCTTCGAGCATTTTACATTCCATTTTGTTGCTTCGACGAGATTGACTTGAAGTTTCGAGCATTTTACATTCCACTTTATTGTTTCGACGAGATTGACTTGAAGCTTCGAGCATTTTACATTCCATTTTGTTGCTTCGACGAGATTGACTTGAAGCTTCGAGCATTTTACGTTCCATTTTGTTGCTTCGACGAGACTGACTTGAAGCTTCGAGCATTTTACGTTCCATTTTGTTGCTTCGACGAGATTGACTTGAAGCTTCGTGCATTTTACATTCCACTTTGTTGTTTCGACGAGATTGACTTGAAGCTTCGATCATTTTACATTCCATTTCGTTGCTTCGACGAGATTGACTTGAAGCTTCGAGCCGCGGATCACGTGCTTGACACCACTGGTTGTGGAACGATCGTCCCATGATCCACGGAACGTCTCGGACGTAGATCACTTCGAAACGGCGTGGAAAACGCACAGCCGAACGGATTCCCCTACGCGAACGGACGTAGAACCTCCTCGGGCCGAACATACATACATGCATACGTACATTACATTCATTGGCATCTCTATATTTAAAGTAATATACGGCGGGTGCATAATACGTGCACGCGATTAACGAAGGTCTTTTTATTATTATACATCGTGTGTCGTCCGAATGAAAAAAAAGGAAAAGATCGATCTCAGGTGCGTCCGAGGTTTATTCTAATCAATCGATTAATTAATTCTAGCAAGCTCATTGTTCGTAATTGTCGTGCCAATAATAAGGAAACGAAGGAGGGGGCAGAAGACGAAGAAGAAGAACAAAAAAACGGGAAAAATGCGTGCCAAAATGGTAACCGAGTAAAGGGAACGGGAACGAGCGTGGGCGAGTAGCGTGTTTTAACGCTTGAACTACCTTGACGATTGAAGTGTACTTATTTGCATGCGAAAAGGATGAAATTGAGAATCACACGAAATAGTACCGAATACGTGGGAAACAAATCTTTATTTACACCTTCTGCCGAAAATTGTAGAAAATTTTGGAAGCTTCACCAGCTTCACCATAACGAATTTATAACGTCGCCGCGAATAATCATCGATTTGGTCATTTTGACTGTTCTGGTAGTTCTAACGTTAAGAGGAAAGAACCGCAGCGCGAAAGAGCTGGAAGGCCGGAAGCTGCGAGCGAGCCGGATCTGCTCGATCGTGTATCGCTCTTTCCGCTAATGCTTCTTTGTTCGAGCGACTACGGATAAATTCGTTGGCCAACCGGAACGCGATACCGATCGAGCAATTTCGTCCCGCGCGAAAAATATACGAAACTAGTTGTTACAATCTTTTAACTGTTGAATTTTTGCAGTAGATGGTAAGTGTCTTAACGTATACCTTATATAAACTACACGATAATATATTCTATATTAATGTTTCTTAGATTTACGTGCGAACGATCGACCGCCAGCTTTCGCCGATCATCGTCCATTTTCGCGAACACTCGGAACAAGCGGCAATAAACCTACGAATTAGTTTTCTCCTGTTCGTGTCCTCTTAAGTCAAAAACATCGTATTCCGTGGTGGTGCACGAGGAAACTGAAGTTTAATTACTTTGGATTAGTTAACGCCGTTTATGGACTATGTAAAACATAATTTCATGGTTCGCAAATATTGTTTATATCATTTATATTATAAGTATATATGCATTATATCGTTTATCTATTCATTTTTATTGTCATTACGCTAGAACATATTATAGAATACAAATTTTATTTATACTATCATTTCTTATCGATTAATTAATTTATTTTCTCTGACTCTTCGGTCTTAAACTTTTGTCCGCTACTGTATCTTGTAACGCAAGAACGCAAGAACGCGGAACAGGACGTTTTAACCCTTTGCACTTGAGAGGTGACCGTTAATCGTTTAATGATACTAACTTCAAAAATTTTCAAATTCGAAATATTTACTACGATTCACCTATATTAAACTTCATTTATTTTAGTTAAGTGATATATTAAAATTTGCATATATGACTATTTAACCTCTGAGTCTAACTAATAAACTAACTAACTAAAGTCTGAAAATTTGCGAAACTACCGTTTGACGAGTAACAGTCGCCTAATAATATTAACTTCAAAAATTTTCAAATTCGAAATATTCACTATGATTCACGTATATTAAACTTCATTTAGTTTAGTTAAGTGATATATTAAAATTTGCATATATGACTATTTAACCTCTGAGTCTAACTAATAAACTAACTAACTAAAGTCTGAAAATTTGCGAAACTACCGTTTGACGAGTAACAGTCGCCTAATAATATTAACTTCAAAAATTTTCAAATTCGAAATATTCACTATGATTCACGTATATTAAACTTCATTTAGTTTAGTTAAGTGATATATTAAAACTTGCATATATGACTATTTAACTTCTGAGTCTAACTAATAAACTAACTAACTAAAGTCTGAAAATTTGCGAAACTATCGTTTGACGAGTAACAGTCGCCTAATAATATTAACTTCAAAAATTTTCAAATTCGAAATATTCACTATGATTCACGTATATTAAACTTCATTTAGTTTAGTTAAGTGATATATTAAAACTTGCATATATGACTATTTAACTTCTGAGTCTAACTAATAAACTAACTAACTAAAGTCTGAAAATTTGCGAAACTATCGTTTGACGAGTAACAGTCGCCTAATGATACTAACTTCAAAAATTTTCAAATTCGAAATATTTGCTATGATTCACTTGTATTAAACTTTATTTAGTTTAGTTAAGTCGTGTATTAAAATTTACATATATGACTATTTAACGTCCGGGTTTGAACTAAAGTCTAAAATTTGCGAAACTATCATATGCAGAGGATTACGATGTCCCATGAGAGGGGACAGCCGAGTGCAAAGGGTTAACTTAAGAGGACAGCGTTGATCACCGTACAAAACGTTTCCGTGGAAACTCAATAGCATTTGTTGTTATTCATCGAAATCGAATTGGACTGTATGCGTGTCGCTGAAAATTTCCGTTGTGCCGGTCCAATCGCTGCGAGAAATCGACGGTCTTCCGCGAAAAAAGCCGGTCCGGTCGATCGATTCTGGATACCTTCGAGGAATTGACGCCTAAAAAGTAAATAATAAACGATGTCACGCGTTCGACGAATCCGTCGCCGACCGCGGCGACATTTCAATGCCTGCACGAAGAATATCGGGGCTTTACGATCCCCATGAAATCTCCGTAATCCGTAAGAGAAAACGTGTTTGCAAAAGCGAAGGAGGGAACGAAAGAGAGAAACGAGGACAGAAAGAGAGAAAAACGAAAATGGTGAGACAACGGGGCAGGTGTTTAAATTTGTCGAAGGACGTCCGGCCAATAAGAAACAACAAAAAAAAAAAATACGTCTTAAACATTAATACAATCTAAATGTGATAATATATTTGCTATATTGAATTACGACGTAATTATTACGTATTCTAATTAATAATAACGCGCGAATCGTACGGGAGGAAGCGAGCAATTTTAAGAGGTCCGTCTATCCGTGTGAATACAAAAATGGCGTGCCAGCGGCAAGGTGATCGGCGGGATCGGATTCTCCTTTTTCCTTCTTTCTTCTTCTTCGCGCGAAGCGAATCGAATACCGCCCCCCCCCCCCCGGAAACGGGGGCCACGCTGCGTTTATCATCTCGATCGGCTTGGACAAGTACAAAGTACTCTCGGATATTATTTTTTGATTATCGACGGACGACGAAAGGAAAAAAGAAAAATGGACAAAGGGGCACGAGGAGGAGAGGATCGATCACGCTGCGAGGAAAGAGAACAGAAGAGGGGACGAGAGAAAGAAAATCGGAGCGATATAAAATGGCTCCAAAAAGTATTCGTACACTATGTCACAAGTAAATTCGTTTAATCCTGAAATTCTGAGTCTGATAGAAGCATTTGATAAAACTTTGTGAGTATGTAGATCGTAATAGTATACATATGAATGAATCTCTTCTTTTCATCTAAATGCCATTTTAAAGGTGAAAGGTGAAACCAGCATTGAAGTTTCTGAGTTTTCTCTCATTTTTTAAAGATAACTTTGTAATGGTACTTGACGAAGCAAAACCTTTCAAATAGAAAATGTTTAATTTTTAATACCCTATCGCCCTGCCATAAAAAAGGAACACAGAAAAAATCGCTGAAACTTTGAGATTCGTTATCAGTCCCCTTAACACGTTCGTCGCCCAGCGTGATTCGGATGAGTTTCTCGTTGGGCGCAAATCCGATTGCATAGAAAACTGGGGTAAAAAAATATAAAAATAGCAAAAATTTTAACTTTTCATTTTTATTTTATGTATTATATTATACTTCAATGCTTATTCCATTGAGTTCTTTTTAAAATTCCAATTTTAAATCCTGTTTAACTTTAAGAAAAAGAGCGTCACCCAAATATGGCTGACGTGGCGACGAACGTGTTAAAAGATATTTCGCAGCCAAAAAGAATTGCTCCACGCAAAACACACCATTCTCTGTGCACAGATAAAATGTTCATTGAAATCAGAATTTCAGAAATAGATGAATTTCCTTATAATACAGTGTACGAATACTTTTTGGAGCCGCTGTATATATACCGGTTTGAATGCGAACGATTGTTCGACCGCCAACTAATTGAATGGAAGATAATAACTGAAAAGAGGATCGACGATAGTGTATGCAACGATCGTAGCCACGAGAGAGGAGAACGAATCGTCGCGTGACCCTTGTCCGCGTTAGTATTGCACACACTCACGGCAAATCTAACCGTCGCGGATTTACGATTTGCTTCGCGAGATATATAGAGAAAAAAAAAAAAAGAACAGACTCTTGTGCTGAACGCATATATATATATATTATATATATTATATAATAAATGTATGTGTATGTGTGTGAGTGTGCCTAAAGATTTTCTCTTCGGATCTATCTATTTCACTCTGTATTTACCGTCTCTCCGATGGCCTTCTACTCTCTGTCCCGTGTTCCTCGTTTCAGCCGATGTCCTTTACGTTTTCCTTTCCTCTCGCCGGGAAACGGGAAGAGAGTGGATCGCTCTTCGATTGATCCTTCGCTGACGAGCCACGCGAATCACACCTGGCACCATGTAATAGCGATTTCAATTTTTATACCGTGGACCCCCTCTCGTTTTGCATGCGCAACTGTTCGCGATAGGTTGATGATGTTGAGCATTATACACAAGATTGTTCGTCCTGTTTGCGGTTAATACCTTGACATACAATGACGTCTGGGAGACGTGAAGATGTTTCGAAATGTTTTATACTTCACAGAATTACTAATTTATTATTTTGTAACGTTACGTAATTATCGTCCATTAACGTTATGCATCAACCTGGTTCAATGTTATACAGCAATGCAAATTTCAAAATAAAATGTTCCATTTCCAAGTGTTTGCACATAACAGTCGATCAGTTGAGCCAAATTAAATAGTATCTTTCGGACGCATGAAATTCCGTTTTATTTGTATGTCGAGGGGTTGAATACCCCTTTTTTTTTACGGTTGATAGACCTGCGACACCGTTGCACCCGATGGTCACAAAGGCGGCAAGAAGTGGTATCAGTCGGTCGAGGATCAATCGCGTTGTTTAACAATTGTCTCTCTGTGTTCCGGTTGTACCTATAATATACGATACATAATATATTCCATTGATCGTTCCTCTTGATAGAATGCAGCCGCGACGAGACCACGCGCGTGCACGACGCGTCTGTTTCGCGTGGACGGGTCTAAGCGATCTCGTGTTCGCGAGTATACGAATTTGCACGTGTAACGAGCGGGACGAGGTGTTTGTCAATTAGCATTCGAGTGGTGTACGAGAACCAGGCAAAAGTGACGCGCTGGGAAAAAAGGAATATTTTAAAAGATATATTTTTATTCTCCGGGGTTTGAGTAGGTATTCGTTCGTCGGGGACACACGACTCCGGTTACCGTTAAATTGGCATGAGGCTCGATCACGTGCACGCGATATTCATTTTTGCGTTAACAACAGGTTTACGGGACCCGTCAATTTGTCGGGTTTCCGACTTCGTGGGTAAGATTTGCAAAAATAATTACTATTACTCCTAACAATTTTTGCTGAGTTTTATCGATGGAGCGATAAACAAATCAAACTCTGTATCTCTGTTCTGCAATTTCAAATTCTTTTTGGTGTACGCTTATTCCTTAATATATAAATATTAGAAATAGGTATACAAGAAATGTCCGTGAATCTAATGTTAATTGTGAAAGCTGACGGAGTGTTAGCAACGATTGTCTCTTTTAACGCGATCTTTCTAAACGCTTGAATTGTTGGGTAATTTATAATTAAGACTGTATACTTTTATTGTTCTTATCGATATTTAAATCCAAGCTGCATCGTACGATCTGTGAAATCTTAGAGCACACTGTAAACTCATCTGTTCGTTTATCTTTCCGTAATAATATGTATCTCTTATTCGCTACTTTGATTGCAGCTTTAACCGATTAAACGTGCAAGAAACGCGGATCGGTCTAAATCCAGAGATTTCGAAGGTGGGCCTAATATGGACAACGAAGCTACATAGAATTTTACCGAATGTCGCGTATTTTTTGAACGAGCGATCACAACGATTTTAAGATGAATTTTCAAATGCAGGACACGAGACGCCGTGACCGTCGAAGCAATCATCTCTTTCCGTGTATCGTGGATCTTCGAACAATCTTCGTACAAAGTGTGGCTCGGTCGAGAGGCGTCGCGACGCCGATTCTTAACACCGTCCCAAAGATCGTCGACTGTTCGTGTAACTTTAGATTAATAAAATTGAAACGCGGCCGTCGATGCACCTCTCGACGACATTGCAAAGTGGCGGTGATATGTTCCTTGTGGTAGAACAGTTTAATCGTTTGTTGGTCACTAGAATAAACGATAATCCTGTTGGCCTAATAAAAGCATCACTTTTAACAAATATCATGAGTCACTCATAGCAATGATGATTCTCATGTACAGTATTGCGTGGATTAATGCGAACACTTGTTTCATTGTACAAACAAATACTTGATAAAGATACTTTATTGGTCATAAAATCAGTTTCAAGTAGATGTACAGTATGTCATGTTGAATTCTTAACAATGACATTCTTGAAAAAGTGTGATCTTTATTATCATCATTGAGACATCGTTACACAACAATGTGACAACGTAGAAGAATCTCGCATAATCATGTATGTTCATATTAATTTGCACAATACAATATCTATTACAAAAATGGCCATAATGGTCACAGCTTGACCTCCTTTCGTACATATTTTACTTGAGCTTTAATTCAATCAATATCTTCGATTCGCTCTTGGTGATTATGTATTATGGATCATCAGTGACTCACGTGGCACAGAACATGCCGATAAATCGTTATACAAAGCTCGATTATTAAATTTCCAAGGGACGTTGCTGTATCGAGGAACGCCTTTGTGAAACTATTTGCCACGAGGAACATTTTTGTCGCACTTCAGAACTTGAATGAGAAAAATGCGATGGACGAACGATGCACGTGGGCACGTGTGCAGATTCGAAAGTCCGTGCACGCGCGTACACCCGCGGGTCTCGCGCCTTCTGACGTACGTAACGATCACTTTTAAGGATATAATTAACGAGAAAAGTAAACAAATAAATTTGTCGTCGCCATTGTGATTTAAGGTAGTAGAATTGGCCCACGGCTGGTCGCTCAACATGCAGCACCGAAACGGCGTGCAAATTTATTTACGCCTATGTAATTCATGGTAAAGTGGCCAATTGATATCGGCTTCCGGTGAATCATTATATTTGTTAAGTTCCATTTCGTGCGAGATACTTTGAGACCTTACTGATAACAAACAAATATCATCGTCAACTTTTAATTTACACGTAGTTTGTCGTAATTTGACGCGACATCTTTTGCATACAAAGTAAGATCAATCTTATTTATGAGCATACCTTTTTGGATTCTTGTGTTGAGCAATATAATATAGCGATGATATAAAAAATACTATTTTGTAATGTGGTGTTTATTCAATTACTGAATTGCAACAAAAAATGGTAACGCTTTGGTCGTACATTTGAATCGCAAAGTGTCTCGTATGAAACGGGCCTAAGCCTCACCAATTGATCTGTACTTTCGCTTAATTGTGCTTCACTGATTTGAATTGGTAAAACCTTTCGTTTCGGATAAAAGATAAGAAAAAAAAAAGAAAGAAAGAAAGAAAAACAAGATGTCGATCGGTAATGCATCCGTATTTGAGGACTTAAGGGGCAAAACGTTTACCTGTTTGTATTGCCGGAGTCACTATTTGGCTTTGGTGCGATAAAGTCTTAATAAAGGTTTCATTAAAATATTCACGTCGTGTGTTCCGTGTCTCTTTCATCGTCGTTTGACGAGTCCTCATAATGACTGCATTATGCAGATTCTATCCATTCTGTTTTAGGAACTGCAGACTGCTTAATTAATATCTCTCGCTGAATACGTTGGTACCTTATCGAAACCATGGATGGGACCTGAAATAATTGAAAGGGTATAACTTTGATTGTGAAATGGTGTGATAAACAGGTTGTTGTTAATGTTAGCGTACACTCATAATATCAGGATATCTGATTTTGGTGAAATATATTATCTTACGAAGTATTGTGCCATTAGTCATTACATGCATACACACCAGCATGAATTAATTCAGTTTGCTCCAATTTTATTTGACGGTGATATATCGTGATAATAATTACATCAATATAGTAAGTAACGATATTGCTTTCGTGTGCATTAAATAAATTGGATTACAACTTATTGCTACTAAACTACTATTATTATTGTTATAATTAAGGAGAATTTAGTAAATGCATGGCACTGTTTGCTCGTCTGAGAAGCATCTCTATCCGACATAAATTACAATCGATAAAGGAGGCTTTAATAACTTGCATGGACTTCTCCAATGACAAGTATGCAATATTTTGTAACAAAGAGTATCAATGAATAACGAGGTTTAATCAAAATGTTTACCAGTACTCGATTTACTATTTTATCAAATGGTTAAAATGCTATCCATAAATGATCATACATATTAAATTTCACATTTCATGAATTTGTTGAAATGCTTAATAATCGTGGGAGTGATCCCATTCAGGAAACAATACTTGAAATAAAATTGGTCTCCTTGTGTTGGCGCACATAACAGCGTCCAATTGCGTTATGGTTGATCAAAATTATTGGCTTACCAGTGGGGCTGACAATTGTATGACTCATTCGTAGTCCAGATGATCAGTCAAGTTTTATTCCTTTTAATTTCTGTATAAGGAACATCAGAGAAAACGAGTTTAACGATATAACTTTTATAAGTATTGACATTTTGTAGTTACTTTCTTTTAATTCTATTTTACGTACCTTACATAAATTTCTTTATTCTAGAAGAGCTAAAGTATTAATCTCTCTACAAAAGATACAATACCTTTGCATATTTATCTTTGATCTGGTAAGTAATCGTACAGGTACACAATTCTGTATTGAAATCATATTTTATATAACTTAAGCGAAACAAATAACAGAAATACAAATAAATTTCACTAATATAATTTTATAATGAATGCTACATACCGCGAATAGTCGAGATTTGTAGATCAATCGTTCTGAGGCATATGAATAAATTTTGGAACATCTGTGTAATTCTAGAAATTGAGACAGTAATAAATCGTTTCAGCGATATTTCATTTTCATTCAATGCTACATTAAGTACTTAATAACAGTGCTGTAACATAAAAACGGGGTATTGTTAAAATTCTACAAGGGTTTCATTTATATCGCGGTCAGATTCGCTGCTGGGTTTCACTGTGTACTCACACGTGCGTGTTCTTGGCTGCGAAACGATATGGTGGGGATGGAGAAGCGGATGGCAACGAGAGTAGGGATGCATGGTGCGGTAGTAACGCGCGTCCCGCGTAGGTTTAGGAGCAGAATGTTATTGCTGGCAGCACGGACAGTGCTGAAGTGTCGAAATGAACCTGTTGTAGTGCTTTTATCTTATCGCAACTGATCCTGTTATCGTGTAAATAGCCGGAGAAAGTATCGTCTTTCGTCTTCTGTGCGGCATGAGTAGCTAACTCCCTTTAAAAATTGAATATTGTGAATAGTGAACGAAGATATCAAAGAATGCGAAGAGAAAGGAGAGAATCTCGATCGTAAAGTATGAGATTCGTGTGTGCGTGTTGAGATCTGTACGCGAGAGTGTCTTATTCGTGTACACTTCTAAACTATTTAGTATCTATGTGCGTGTCGTGGACATACAACAGTGTATACCTGTTTATAGGTAAAAAGAGAGAAGACACGAAGAGAGATCATGACAGTAGCAATGGCCATCAACCAGGTGGGTCTTTGATCTCGCTGGATATCAAACAGTGCAATGTTTAAATAGTGTTTCGTATACAAGATTAAAGTGCGACATCGCATTAAAAATACTTGAATACTCGTGGAATCGTTTTATGGATTCGACTTAGTCCTGTTTTGAGGTATGTAAAGCCTTTATATCTTTATACGATGCTCCATTCAATCGTGGCGAAGAATCAACAAGTAGCTTCACTTAACTATAGATAGGAGAGTTAAATTTGATATAATGCGCTTGAGATGTTATAAATAACGTGAGTAACGTTGCGAAGCGTTGACTTTTCCATGTAACGGAGATTTTGTCTGGCACAACACGGTAGCCTTGTCGCATGAAAATCGAAAGAATAAACACCAGTCATACAACTCCTCTGCATACACAATATGTAGAAACAAACAGTATGGTCCTAGTGAAATTTAAAATAATAATGTTAATATTACTAAACATAAATATTATTATTGTTTTAATGCAAGCTAAATTGATACGGTATTGCGGATAACTAATATGCACCTGTACAAAACGTAGGAACCCATTGACGTTTTGGCAAATGTTTAAGTACACAACAAACAGTTGCCAAGTGTGCCAGCTGCTTGATGGAAGTAATTAGAGCTCATTTATTATTGACTGTTCACGTTGCATGTATTTTTATATGTTAGTTGAGCTATACGATGAATGTTATCAAGATGGAGTTCTGTATATGGTTGATCAACATAATATTTATATAAAACATCTCTGCTTCAAATTCTCTTTCACTCGTATTCTGTTGCTCGTAGAAGCTAAAAGTTAATCAGTTTTGCTGGAATAAATAGTGTTGAAAAAATTAAATTTTTGCATAAACCTAACTTGTTTAAAACTGATTTAAATTCAATTATGAATCAAATGTGTTTCCTTCAAAAGTGACAATTTCAATGCGAATACCTATGCTCATTAATATTAGCAAAAGGAAGTTCCGGGCGTTTAGAGGATAACAAGGAATACTTATCATTTACAGCGGAAGTATCAGTTAATTTTAGAAGCTCCAATGGATCTACTGACGCGACTTTACCATGATTCATGTTACGTTCTCGGCTGAGCAGAGGGAACAACGAACCGCTCTCCTTTGTCTGACAACGAGGAACATGGGAATCTAGGTCCAGTCCGTCGATCCCTGGATCGGAACCGAGAAAGCATGGAAACGTGAACGTGACGTACATGCTGGTTAGTGCAAAACCGGAAATTCGATTCGTTCAGTATCGGATTTCGAAATGGTGACTCACAACTACAAAACAGTTGTTGCGTTACCTTAATTTTTCATGTTTCTTTATTCCTCTAAACTGATGGTCACGTGACTCGGATGCGGTGATTCAAACACGCCACAGTTTCCAATGAATGTCGTTTTCGCGGGAATCGGAAATTTTTAATTAATAACTGTATGTGTCATATTAATGTGGTTTAATCTATTTATGTTGAGTAATTATGAATAGTTTAAATGGTCATTATATGGCGAAATTTGTATTGAATTTAAAATAGGTGCTTGGGAAAAAGTACAGTATTCTAACCTACATCGTTGGTATTAATTAGATACGTTTTATAAGCCTAGCGGAAAATCTGAATTGATCTTTGCGTCTTGAGGTATTAAACACTTGAAATGAGGAATATATTGAGGTTTACAATTACGTCTGGAATACTAAGTATGAAATACGCTTATGATTACTATTTAAATTACTTCCTTAATGGTACGCCTTCCTTTCTAGATTTGCATATATCGTATTACATGTGCGATACATGAATGAGATTTCATTTCAAATAAAATTACACAAGAATTATGCAAGACATATTACAGCAAAGGAATATCTTTTTTAAATTAATACAATTATTAGATAAAGAATTTATTAAAAAGTAATTAAAAGAATGATTATACCGTAAATTGATTTCAATTATACCATTAATGTGAAATTTAATTAGGTGAAAACTATCGAGCTCCAGAAGAAATATATACGAAGCTGATAATCAAGACCAATCGAAATTATAAAACATGAATTATTCCAACTGCTCATTACTAATCACGTGACTCGGAAGCGGTGATTCAACCGTGCAGAAGTGCTTCGCGCTGAGCTGTCTTTATTATCTAAGTAACTATCGTTGGTAGAATGTACGGAGCAAATGTTGATAATTCTTCAACTCAGTGTTCAACGCCTCATCGGGATCTCGAAAATGAAGAATCGTCTTCAGATGTTGCGACGTATGATTTATTAATAATACTATTACTCTTACAAATTATCGCTTGGTAACTTCTCTTGATGCTTTAAATAATTACTTTACAAAACCGTCGAAACAATGTACCGGAATTGCACAACTTTCATTTATTGCTTAACGTACTCATTAACAACCATTTTCTTTTTTATTAATTATTGATAATTCTTTTTAGAGACACGAACATTTGTATCTGAATTTTAATTCTAATTATGCAACTGAGAACGGGTGTCAGTAGGCTTGTACATGTGCGCTGCAAGATCAGTAATGAGTTCTGTTTGCACGGTAAATTCAGCATACTTTCACTGCTTTGCGATGGTACACATCATACGCTTTTTGACATTTAAAAATTATGATCCCATTAATCTTGCTTCTAATAACAGAGCAATTATAACTTCTTTACATTTTATAGTTGATTGATTAACATTGATTGGACACGAATAAGTGAGAGGTAGAAAGAGCCATGAACTAAGAAAAAATCGAATTAGAACAATTTACGATTTTTCTATCCTTTATGTCGCATGTGGCTTACTTTACGTCTCAAGTAGCACTGAATGCGATACTATCAAGTTCTCTGGCACAGGTTGACGAGATGACATTCGAATAATTGGTCTAATTCTGACATGAGACGGCTGAATTAATTCTAAAATAAACCTAACATATATGTACTTGCTTTTCGTCACATTAACCTGATCGTTAAACTAATCATTTATTAATTTTATCGAGAAGTAATTGGATCAAACCGAAATGAAAAGTAATATCGACCGATCAGAAAGTTATAAAATTAAACCGGAATACAGAAACAGTGGCATCGTATCCAATTATTTTTGTGAGTAATAAAGCATACATAAAATAAGAAAAATCATATCAATTATTGGAAACCACCAGGAATGTGCGGGTACCCCGATATTATAAATTTGTGCGGGCACTTGAAACATACGAATTCTCGGGTGGCTCAATACTTTTATGGGTTGATTTGAAAAAAATCATGTGGTTGCTGCAATATCTTGTGAATTTGTAGTTGATTAATAACTCACAGTTATTCATACAATTACCGTTAGTTGCGGAACAAATTTATTTTTCACATTTAAATCACTGGATAGGCATCGGACTGCCCCGAATTGGTCGAGCCCGTTCGAAACACATTTCGGGTCACCCGAAAGTATGGGACTTCCCAAGAATTTATATGTCTCGGGTATTCCCCGATTTTTCTAAGCCTGACCCGGCCATACGAGTGCCTATGACTTCGGGTACCTGCGCATCCTTAGAAATCACATGTCGAATTGGATCATACTAGACTTCCCGCTATTTTATCAAAACGTTTGATCGAAACGTAAAGTATCTAATTGCTCAAATTAAACCCAGAAAATCTTCCATAAAATGAAAAACCAAGTCTAAAAGTTCCATAAGCAAACGAATGAAAGATCTCGTAACGCCTGTTAAGGGGGCCGAAGCATGTGGCGCAGCTACTACGTTCCTGGATCCTTCGGTTAAAAACGAGCGGCGAGGTGGAAAAATTGCCATTCGAGATGGAGGAGAAGCCGATACCGAAACCCAGATCGGTGATGCCCGAGCGACCGGTACCAGCGCCTAGGAGGCTGCCACCGTCGTTGCCCGGTGCTCGATTCAGCAGCCACAGCGAGCCCAGCCAGTCCGAGAAGAGCGACGACGCGAAATCGGAGACACGAAGCACGAACAACGAATTCTTTCGCAACCTGAGCACCAGCTCCCGTCAACTGAAGGACGAAATTTCGGAGAAGATGACGATGAAGGGGCGCGCGGTGATTTCGAGCACGAGGAACGCCAGTATTAGATTAGAAAAATCGGTAAAGAGCCTGCTAACGCGTCGATTGACCTCGTTAAACCAGGACGATCTTGTCCATGATAATTCGATCGGTAGCAAGAACTCGAAGGACCCTGTAGAGAACGAAAGGTGCGTCTCGATGCCTGCCGATGAAATCTTCAGCAGCATCTCGTTCTACAGTCCTCTGAGCAGCAATCTGAGAAGCGTTAAAAACGAAGAGGATCTTTCCGGGACGCGTCATAGTCCACCACCCCCTGCGTATCCTCCTCCCCCGTATCCTGACGAGTCTATCTACAACGAACTGCAATCTGTAACGTCAGGAAGCAGCCGATACGACACTATCAGCTCGACCGTATCTGACAAAGTCGATAGGGACTTCCCCGAGTCGTTTGATCTCCTTAATTTTGCACTTAATCAGGTAAAAACTGCATCCGAATACGTGTTTGATTTTTGTTTTTGGATATCCGATGGTTAGGATCGGAAATCTTGACTGCTTATAGGTGGCGCTCGTACACTAGCTTACAAGTATTTTCTTGTCACCGTTTTGTATTCCTTTTTTTTTGTAAATTTTGTATTCCTTGTAAAACTTGAAAGTAGAAAATGAATACGTTAATAAGATCGTTATAAGCAAAACAGAGACTAACGACTTTGAATAATCAAAGTTTTTGGCCTAAGTTAGATATGAAAATGTATTCTAAACATTTGAAAGCGTACACGAGCTTGTAAAATTATTACAGACAATAACTCTTCTCATATCTGAGGTCGTTAACTTCTTTCCCCCTACTATCAGTTATTAATGTTTAACTGTCGCTCAATCTTTTATCTCTCATTCATTTCCCAATATTACTTGAACCGGTCAAAACATTTGATTTCAATGAAACATACAATTTTCTTCGTCTTTACGATTTCTTTTTTTCTATTAAACATTTACATCGCCTTTTAATCTGCGTTACAGACACATTTTCCTCGTCTGCATTTCCCAATCAAACGCGCTTGTAGAAATAAGAACGGTGAACGAAACGTTGAACAATTAAAAAATCGTGGAAAAGAATTCCCTTTTAACCTTCACCTAAATAATCGCGACGAATTATGAATGGGATCGTAATCAGAATCTACCGACTGTTTCTTATCTCAGGCAAGCGATTCCGATCAGAGCTTAAACCTGTCCGACGTGAACGTGGCTTCGCCGCAAGACAAATTGGACAGCATCAAGAGATTGTCGAGGTCCGACTCGTGGACCTACTACGACACACCACCAATGGGGAAGTCTGAAGGTGTAGACGAGCTAGACAGGATATCGAGCGCCGAAGAGGATATACTCGACAAAGAGGTACTCCTTCTCGACCAGACATCCACCGCCTCCA
Organism: Tetrapedia diversipes; assembly: GCA_033822845.1. Taxonomy (NCBI): domain Eukaryota; kingdom Metazoa; phylum Arthropoda; class Insecta; order Hymenoptera; family Apidae; genus Tetrapedia; species Tetrapedia diversipes. The sequence continues at coordinate 343,512 of JAOPTO010000604.1, read as the reverse complement.
ACGAGAGCCAAGCGTCCATTCAGAATTCTCTGTACGAGAATCTGTCGCCGCGAAAGTTTCACGAGGAGACGAAGGTGGCGTTGAACAATTCGGAGAACAGACAACAGAACAGCAAATCGTTGTTGTTCGAGTTCGATCCGTTCGCCAGGACGTCCGACGAGAACGTGTACAGTAACTTCGAGAACAACGATTTGATGCTGTTGGAGGCTTTGTTGTCCACCAACGATTCGCCGAGCAGCGCCGGAAGCGTCCTAGATTTTCAGGAGGCGGTCGATAACGAGGAGGAGCAGCACGAGGTGGACGAAGAGGACGCGGAGCCGATTTCGTCGGTGCCGCCGGAACCGCCGAAACGATTCGATTCTTTGCCCAAGAACGAATACGACGAGGTCACAGAAAGCTTTCCGCAATCCGACAAAAGCGCTGCAGGGAAGAATCCGGCTCTGCTGCCGAAACTGGCGCACCTGGTCACGCGGAAACAACCCGCTGTACCACCGAGAAAATCGACGGCGAAATCCCGTTCGAGCGAGGCGCATCGACACACTCCTACTTCTACTACATCCAAATCTGTGGCTGCGGCAACCAGCGATGGTCCAGGTGTTTATTTTGCTTATACCATGCAGTAGCGGGCAAAAGTTTCAGATGAGAGGACAATGTAGATCATAGTTTGATGATCTGCATATGTTGTGTGTACATTCATTTCCATATTCGTTAATATGGTAGAACACTATTTGTTGATGCAAATTTTGTTTATCATGCTGTTCCGCATAAATTCGTTTAATTTCGTTGACCCTTTGGTCTTGTACCTTTGTCCGCTACCGTACATCAAGATCTCTTTTTACGCGGTGATGCGGGTGAAATAATTTGTACGGAATACGTATGATTTTCATCGACACGATCCTTCCGCGAACCAAACAGCGTGCACTTTCGAAACTCGAACTAGCTAGATAAGAAGCAAATATAATGGGTCGAAAGAATAGCGTGAGAGGGTAAGCGATAGCGTAAAAGTTAACACCGTGTAAAAGGAGACCATGGTTCGCTATAACTCTAAGAATCGTTGAACCGATACCTATCTTGTGTAGATAAGTGTGTGACAACAAAAATACCTTGTCGATTATGAATTGACAGAAAATATGTCTGCCAAGATTGTCTACCAGTGTATTTACATAATTGTGTTTATAGAATTTTGGAAACCATTACATTTCTCACATTTGCTCATACTATAAGATCAGAGGACAAAACTTGTGCAGCGACCTAACGATCAATACATTTCTAATTACGTTTAAACTTTAACTGCTGTACGTATAAACAACAAACGATTCATAAAGTTATTTGAGTTCATTTTGAGTGAAAAAATAAGTATAATTTATCGAAGACGAAATACGTTACACGTTCCAGTCACGAGTGCAACGACCGACGAATCGCCAAATCCTTCGGCCGGAAAGGTGACGGAGGAGCACAGGCGCGTGAGCGTAATCCAAAAATTGAAAAAACTGAGGCACGAGTCCACGGGGCACGGTATCAGGCCGAACGTGATGAATTTCGTGAAGAGCGGCAGTAAACTGCTTTCCAGGAATCGGGACCACGGCGGCAACAGCAATCCACCGAACGCAAAATCGACGAAACTGGAAAGGCCGAAGGTGAACGACGTGCAGAAATTTACGACGCATCGTGGTATCGTTTACAGGACCGGTGTAGGCATAGAAAGGGCGAAGGACTTGGTGCCAAGAGCGGCGGTGTTGTCCGACCAGAGGCTCTCGTTTTACGCCGAGAAGGGCATGCCCGCTCTGAAGGAGATCATTCACCTTGACACAGTGTACAGCATTCATCTTCTTCAGGATGTTAAGTGAGTCCGCTTTTTTCGTCGACGCACGTGCCTTCAAATAACGATACCCGACAGAACGAAAACAACGAAGACACGCGGAGCGCGATCGAACACCGAGTGAATATCATTTTCTCACTGACAAATATTTCAATAACGTAGTAGGGTAATTTGTGATCGCATATATTGAAATCTGTGTCTTCTCGTTCCGTTTTTCTTCGATTTTACTCTGCTATCAAACCAATTGGTGCTGTACAGTATTCAATGAAAGCTGTGCGTAGGCCTGAACAGAGGCGGGTTTAAATTGTGATTAACAATTGTTAAACTTGATACAAACAATTTAAAACGCTACACTTCAAAGTGGTCCTTGTGAATGTTTATTAATTCTTATGAAAAATGTTTAATACAAAAGCAGTTTTCCAGAAATTCCTGAATTCTTGTGAAAAATGTTTAATATAGAAGCAGTTTTCATTAACACTATTCCTACCGACACTTCACGTATACTTATAATTTTTCTCAGAAAATAAACAATGAAAAAAGAAGTGAATATTGAAAAATGTATTATATTGTATATTTGAGGAAAAGTCTGAAGTTTAAAGGCGATTCAATTACGTTGTATATATGAAATTCTAATCCAAATTTTAAAAACGGTCATTTGACCGGTTGTGGTAGGAATAGTGTTAAATCCCTCATCCTCTGATGGCTACATCTCTAGACTGTAGCCTAACTTACTATTAGTTTATACCTAAATCCGCCTCTAAACCTGAGGTTTGATTTTCTTTTATAAGTAGGAATAAATGTTTTTGTATACGCAGAAAGATAAAGGTAGTTCTCTTAGAGAGAAATGTGGGAAGGAAGCATAATTTGCATATAGGCAAGGTTGAAACGGTGAACCTGTGGGGGAATAACAAAGGCGATTTAAAATGTCCAGGGAAGTTGATGGAGAAACAGTACATTGCATAGCGATTAGCTGCGAAGGAAGACCAAGCGTTCACGTGTTTTACGCGAAGGGAATCGCAGAACGAAGGATTTGGGCTCAGAGAATACTAGAAGCCGTTACTACAGTCTTTCCCACGAAATACACGGCTGACCTGACTAGAGCAGGATGGGCTCACTTAAAGGTACAAAAAACAGGCAGTACTATAAATGGACCTTGAATTCTCCAAATTTGATCTTAACTTCTTTCTTTTTTTTTTTTTTTAATTCTTACGCCTACTAGTACTTATACGAATAATAAGAGGTATGTATATTTTGTAGTTTCTGAATATATTTATTGAACGGGTATTAAAGAACAGCATGGTATGGTAGAAAATTTGTTTTATTGCCTTTTTCTAGTGTTTTTCGAGAAGGCAGTGCAAACGTTTTTGTTCAATTTTTGCTAACTGAGAATATGTTTGGAGAAAACTACTTTCTACTGAACAAACATCTGTCCCTGTATGCACCTCTATAAACGATGTGGGTTATAACGGGTGTCTTCTAATACGTAGAAGCTTAGACAGTTCTTTTTCATTTTACTATGTATCAGTTTTTTGTTTTAGATAATATATTTTATTTGCCAAACTAATAACAGGTATGTGATAAATCAATTAACGTTAATCGTGTTTCAGGAAGGCGTAACAGGCGTGTGGTTTCCGGCTTGGCTTCTCCTCTATCATCGAACGTTAATCTATACAAAATCTTTGGATCCCTTCATGGCCATAACTTTTGGAGAACTTGACCTTCGAAAAGCTCGATGCATCGGTGAGTATTGTTTATTTATTTATTTTTTCTTTTAATGCAAAGACTTACGCATCATGTTTTAAAATGCATAATGAATTTCTGACCTTGGCAAGTACGTCGTCAAACTGCGGAAATTTACAACCGAAACAATCTTCTGAGCTATCGAATCACTTTACCGCTGTTTCATTGGTAAATAAAACAATCAACTCATTTACACATCGACAGAGGCAAGCAACAAAGAAACAACTCGCTAAACTCATCCTACTCTAACTTCACAATTTAATGTATTCATACACGATTAATCGTGAAATTAACTCCTAGCATTTACAATAAACGATACATAATTATTGTCGATTTTATTCCTTATTAAGTTGTGTCGTACGATAATAAAAGAATGATAAACCTAAATATCGTTGACCTACATGCTTGTACGTCCGACTAAGAGAAAGCATTTTTTTATCTGCAACATTTGTCGTACCTCGTGCACATTCCCAACGACCTACTAACACGGTGAAACGTTTATAAAAATGCGGCTGTTAACACAAGTATATTAGCTGGAACACATAAACGATTTTATACGTCTGTATCATAATGGCCAATACATGATGATGCATTGCTAAGAATTGATTAAAACTTTTTCGAAAATTCTTGATCAATTAATCACGAAACTAATTACTTACAGTACATCTAACACATATTAACACTAGATTTACGAACATTTCTTGTATATCTATTGGGTTGGCTAACTAAATGATTGCGAATTTTATTGACAGATGATTTCAGCACATTCTTTCGTTTCGTCAACGTGTTTAAAGCAACTAATCTAGGGTAAGGTTGCTCAAGTCGTACCATTTGAATTTTGAACGAACTACAACGACAACAGCGTATACAACCACAAGCAAATACACATTTGAGTCGATCAGATGTTCTACCAATTTTGTTATAATAAATAACAACAATATTAACACAAGTTTTGAATAACATATTTAATTTTTATTTATTTGATAAATCCTAAGTTTCATACGGATTTTACCTTAAGCGGTTCGACCTGAGCAACCTTACCCTATATTGTTTTCTTGTTTTTGTACTTCCATCATTAATTAAAAAGAAAATCGTATCGATTATTTATTTAGTTTCGTTTTTATCCCAATTTAAAAATGGAAGGACAAAACGCGCATTTCAGATATATTTTATTGTATTATTTGATAGTTATATTTTCAAGTAAAAATTTTGAATTTTCATTCTTATTTAAAATCCACATACACTTAGTTGCCAACCCAATATTTTCATTATACATATACTAAGTAATAAGGTGTACATCAAACAGAATTTGAAATCGCAGAACCGAGAGGGAAATAGATTTGGGTATATTTGTATCATTCCATTGATAAAAGTTAGCAAAAATTGCTAAGAATAATAACTGTTCTTGCAAATTTTGCTCGCGAAGTAAACCTAGTGTTAATTGTTAACAGTTTATTTATAAGTCATGGCTGAACGATAGGATTGATCGTTTTTACGCTCTGTTACAGTTCTACGAGAACAGGAAGGACCAAATTCCGGTGCAGGCTCAGTTCCGGTGGTGGTTGTCGATGCAGGTGGTAGTGGTGCACTACACGTGGCTGCACCAGGAACCCACGAGGGATCAGCGTGGAGACACGCACTTTATCAAGCGGCAACTACTTGTGGCCCAGCTTTGGAACAGCAACAACTCATGCAGGACAATGTTCCTGTGATCCTCGACAAATGTATTAATTTTATTTATGTTCATGGTAAGTTTATACCGTGACCATTTGTTGATATTGTCTGAAAGTTATTTCCTTTCATCCCTTAACACGTTCGTCACCCATACTTGGTGTTTTTTCTTAAAGTTAAGTAGGATTTTAAATTGAAATTTTAAAAGGAATTCAATGGAATAAGCATTGAAGTATAATATATATAAATATAAAATACATAAAATAAAAATAGAAAGTTAAAATTTTTACTGTTCTTATATTTTTTTATCCCAGTTTTCTGTGCAATCGGATTTGGACCCAGCAAGAAACTCAGTCGAATCACGCCGTTGCGACGAACGTGTTAAGCAACATTTCAAATACGTACCTACAAGTATCTCTACTTTATTAGTTTGTATCGGTTAAGGTTTAACGATAATTTTAATACTACTAATGGTCTATTTAATGTTACTACCAATTTATGGAACAATTTTCTAAAGAAAATGTTGCTGGACTGCAGAAAATTAGGATTTTTGTATTTCCAAATAATGGCTTTTTTCTATGAAAAAGTATAGAATTTGCAGAGTAACTGATCCTTTAATATATTGGTTAATATGTTTCTGTTTAAAATTGATGTGTAATGCAATTGGTTCAATCGAATATACTTTGTCTTAAGCATTAATTAGATTAAATTGAAAATATTTATACGTTTAATGTTAAAGGCATTATGTCGGAAGGCATTTATCGTCAAAATGGGTCTAACACCGCTGTGGTTAAATTATTGAAAGCCTTTCGTCACGATGCATGGGCAACGCAAATTACGAGGAGTGCGTATACAGAACACGATGTCGCCACAGTTCTCAGGAGGTTTCTCCGTGATTTACCGGATCCATTGTTCCCCCCTAACATTCATGATCGGCTTTGTTTTACCTCAGGTAAGAAACACTCATTGTCCTTGACCGATTGAATGCAGATTTACTTTTTCAAATTGATATTTTGACAATGAAACTACGTCAGAAACGCTAAACGCCTAAATATTAAGTTTATGTAGAACTTTAAAAAACTAGAATACTTCTTCGGATACGAAAATTTTATTCGTTTATCTAACACACATCTTACCAAGTTTATTTTTCTAATTGAAATTGATCATGATGTGCGTTCAACATTGGAACTACCAACGTTTAAAATATACTTGGTGGCGGCGAAAAAATTGAAATTGAAAATTGTATTAAAAATCATTGATACCTTTTATAGGAAATCATAGACAATCTTTGAATAATTACGAATTGATCGTTTTAACTACCTTTATGGTTCTGGTGTTAATTAAATGTGGTACGAAATTATAATGTTTTGCAACGACCAGACAATATCCTGTAACAGCTGTTCTACTTCTTGAGAACTTTTATTATAACGGGTTTGATTGTTTCTCACGTTGCACTGCACGCAAAAGCGTGCATTGGCTAAGAATTCCAATGTGCTAGCAAAAATAATTTTTTGTTACAATAAAAAAAAAAATACACATATATATATATAAAAGTAAAAATTAAAACTAGGTTGCCTGTTTAATTGAAATTAATTAAAAATATTGTTCCAGTGGTTCGTTCCATTAAGAAGGAAAGTGAAATATCTCTTCGAAGCATAGTACATATAAATAAATCACTTCGTGCCCTCGACCATCATTCGCATACGTAATTATAAGAGGAACGTCAAGCTGTTGCACGTTTGCACCCACGCGTACTTTCTCACATTGTAGCCGGTTTCAACAGGAACCGTAATATTGAATTTCCTGTATCATTACCTACTGATTTAACGGCTTTCGACTGTCATTTAATATACATGAAATTAACAATTTTGTTAACTAGGCGAAAAAAAGGAACGTCTTTCTTCTTATTTTATTTTTAATACACTTTTAACACAAACCAGAAAAGAATAATCGACAATCTACAATTAATTAAGAATTATTTCCTGTTTGCAGGTAAATAGTTGTAGTTCTTCTTGAAAGAATTACAAAATAATAATTACTTGTTAACCGAATTGGGAGATCTCCCTTTTTTTCCTCAACACAGCCCTTATTTGCTTTTGTTATCAGTTAATCTTGAAACAGTGTAATAGTTACAGTTCATGAAATACATCTTCTGCTTTTCCAAAGTACAATTTTTAATCAATTCAACGCTAGCTCAAGATCAATAGACAATAACAAAAGTAAGTGGAATCAATGGCAGCGCTTTGTCGAGGAAAAAAATGGGAGACCTCTCCATTCGGTTGGCCCAGTGTTAAGAAATTTCATTGTAAAGCAGACAGTTATATTGCTGCATTATTTTGGACAGGGGTTTCTTCTAAAGTGGTTCCATTACCACCAATCATTGGTGGATCCTATTTATGTGCTTTATAATACTCGCTTGGAGGGGAGTTGCACATTTTAATAATGCGGTGGAACGAACGTTAAACGTCGTCGCTCGAATTTTTACCACGGCTGCAATTAATCTTTGATCTCTTTGGCGACGAAACGTCACATGAGAATTGTACACAGGCAGCTGATGAATCATTGTTTCTCGTGGCGAGCCTCCAATCTCTTCGGTGAAAGTAAAACACATGTACCTTTGTTGTTAATCATTATGAATAAAAAGGAATAAGTAACGATAACGTTCTTTTTAAGATTTAACTAAATTTTATTTCTAAAGAAAGGCATATTTTTTGTACTCGATTTTTACGCAGCAAAAGGCAAAACTCGAACGAATCGAAGAGGCTAAAAAACGGTTTTTTCTCTAATTCTCATACACAGCGTGGTGTAAAATACTTCTCCCATTCCTAGAACTCTCTTTAACCCATAGCTCGACCTCACAAATATATATATGTTTCTTCAAAAAGATTAATTTTCGTTTATTCGTTAGAACGTATTTTATTTCCAACAAAGGTTCTACTATATTTTTATAATTTCCATTTTTGCAGAGAACGTCAACGAGAACGAACGAGTTTCAACGTACAGAAAATTATTGTCCACTCTGACGCCCATACCGGCAGCAACGCTCAGACGAATTCTTGCTCACCTTCACTGCTTGAGTCAGCAGAGTTTCAGGAACCTGATGACCTGCGAGAACCTTTCCGCGATCTGGGGACCAACATTAATGCACGCCGGCGAAAATAGCGCTGACGAATGGAACAGGTTCGAGAGCAGGGTGATCGGTGACCTGATCAAGCTGTACCCGAAGTTGTATCAATTAACAGCCGCGGAATTGGCGAAAGAGGCAAGAATCCTGGAGGTCCTCGAGAAGCATCACGGTTCGAACAATGGCCTGCGCGGGGCACCTTCAGGCGATCTCAAGATTTGGATATACATTTTTACCAGAGACGGGGAATGCGTCAATGTGACCGTGAGAATCTCTTTTGTTCGTGTTAATTTGAAGTCGTTCTCCTTCTGTAAGGTGTTTCGAAAACAGGTGATCGAGTTTAATTTTTTATTTTACGGTAGATTCCTGTTTAACCTTAGGGTAAATATCACAAGTATTCTTTGTGTGACGCAGGATGTATGCTCATGCCCTGTGAAAGCATAGAAGAAATCTGCTATTCAAAAATTTAGTATGAATACAGAATAAAATTAATGAGAGAAAGACTATTTTTAAATCATGTTCAATGTGAAAAGAAATGCACTTGGTGGGGTGAAAGTTATTAATCACTAGACTGCTAACTTTTATGTGGATTTGACATATAAAAGTATGGAAAATATTCAAAGTAAGGCATGCATTATAATGTTCAGAGAGTGAAAGAAATTTTTATGTAGATTTTACCTTTTTAATTTTATTTATCAAGCTGTGAGTGTGCATCAAAATCTGCCGTCTAATAATTACAAAACGCGTTGCTTATTTTTCTGCTGATCAACTGTTTCTGTGTCAGCAAAAATGTGACCAGATAATCGGAAGCTTACTTTGTTCACTTTTATAGTAAGGAATAAATTCTGCAATTTTTTTTTTTTGTAAAATATAATTTACCCATATTCAATTCTTATTGTTGTAAAATACCAGAAAAATATAGTTAAATTGTTATGACACAAATATTTTTTTCAATTCAATTTCATGGTCAATTTATTATGAATATTGATTGCAAATATTTGTACAAGTAATGCAATTCGTTCCATAGATTGGGCCACAAAAAACTGCATTCGACGTGTGCCAAGAATTGGCAGAGAAAATTAACATATCAACTCATGAACTGTGCTTGGAAGAGTACACGTTGTCCGGTGCACTAGAACGGCCACTGCATCATAAAGAACGTGTCCTCGAAGCAGTGGCAAGGTGGGGATACTGGGATCCCGAGGATAGGAAGGACAACGTCCTGATACTTAAAAAAGACCGACTATACAAGAATATAGTACCTCTGGTAAATGTAATAAAATAACACTACACTGAATTGTATATAAGGTGTTTCACGTTTTATCTGGCAATTTTTGTTCATAATTATAATACTATATTTTTTTATTTATTGCAAAATTATGTTTTATCGGTTTTTATGATTCTCTATTTTTATAATATGTTTCGTTTTTTATTTTCAGATAAAACCACCGATGACGATGTCTGGCGAACTTAAATTTGCTGATACAAAGTCAAAAAATTTTAAGAACTACCTCTTCGAATTTAGTCAAGCGAAGCTTTATTGTTATAAAGACAAAGTTTGCGCGAATGTATTATACGAATGGAAGGTAGAAGATATCATTTGGTATTTAGGTCACGAGCCAAAGCGAAATCCACAAACAGGGTAAATGTAATACTTTATAATGTTTAATAGACATACTTATAAAAGACTGTATATATTTTTTTATTACAGGTGGTCCATCACGTTCATAGCAAAAAATAAAAAGCCAACTAGGTAATGATTAAATTGAACGTAACAAAATTATTTTCCTTAAAAGAAAATAATAAAGAATAAAAAGAAATATTCGAAAATTTGTTTTAAATAATAGGAATATCATAGACTAAGTTTTAAATTTTTATTTTAGGTGTAAAGAAAGTCCGTTTTTCGGAAATACTTTAGCAGGATCATTAAAAGAGGAACAGCATAAATGGGTAGCAGCTATGGTCTTTGGAGAATACCAACTCAACATCCGACCTCCCTCGGTCAATCTTATGGAACCATGAGACAATTGATCACAATTGACTTTTTTAACCTGTATTACTTAATTGCCTCCAAAATTCATGTTGTTTGTATTATATATTGATCATTGATGTCATTACTTCAGTACTCGTGCCTGCCTCGATAGAACATGCATAATTACATAGTAATCTATCTATCCATGTATAGCATAATAAATAAACAAATATAGTACTCAAATATATTCTAATGTTCCGGAGGTACAAATGTTCCGATCGATGTTTGACGAGAGAAAATAACTTAAAATATATTGTATATTTACTGCGAGACTTTATAAAATAATTTTTTACCACATTGTGCGAACACTGTCATATAATATAATATTAATTGTAAATGTAATTGTTACTTTTATTTTTTAATAAATTGCAGAATAAATCTTCAGAATGTTCAAAGAGAATCATTTATCTTATTTAACAAGATAATATTCTAGTAAAAAATAATTTTTCTTGTCACGAATGATTTAAATGCTACAAAGTTCGATTTGATCAATCGACTTTCGAGCATGCGCAGATTTTACCTAGTTTATTAAAAAAATTTCCACAATGAGAGAATGTCAGACTGTAACATCGTTGGTGACAGTTCGTGTTTATCAAGTTTAGTATTATGTTTAATTTATATATATTAAACATTGAGAAACTACAGTTTTCATTGTAATTATTAAGAATATTTTTAATATTGTTTGTAATAAGATATTAACCTACGCTACGCATTGCAATAATTAGTCACGTGTCTATGATTTCTACTGGAATTAATGATTGTATTAGAATTTAAATACTATTATCTCTTTGAACTTTTCGAAATAATTTATTTTAGTCCTAGACGTCAATCAAAAAGACATTAAGAATTATGAGCAACTTGCATCTTGGAGCGGGTAAGTGTATTATATCGTACATTGTTTGCAAATTCTAACGTAAACTTTCAATAACAAAACTTGAATAAAACATTCAGTAGAATGAATCATTGAATTTTCCTCTCTGAACAATTTTCTTGTAAATATATAAATTTCTGATTGAAAATTTTCTCGTAATTGTTCCTGAAACAGAATAAATCAATAATACAGGTATTTGTACAGCTACACATTGAAAATTTATTAATAAACCATTTATAAATCTTGTGTTATTACATAAAATATTGTTTTTATGACAGTAAAATGAAGTTGAAATATCTTTATGTATGATTTTTAATTGTTATAAAAAAGTAATACAGATTGAAACTAAATTTTGTCTTAGATAGTAATATTGAACATAATTTATTATAGATTCTCAGAAACCACCAGAAGTGAAAGGACAGGCTCGTTTATATAGTATGAAATTTTGCCCTTTTGCTCATCGAGTTCGTTTAATACTTTCTTATAAAAAGATCCCTCATGATATTGTTAACATCAATTTGAGAAACAAACCAAAATGGTACTTGGAGGTAAATACACATTTTATAAATTATTTATTTAAAAAACATTAATTCAATCTAATACTTATTAAATATAATAATTTTTCTAGATTCATCCTGAAGGAAAAGTACCAGCATTTATTGATGCTGATGGTAAAGTGATCACTGATTCAACAGATATAGCAAATTATTTAGATGAAAAATATCCTGAACCTCCTTTGTATAATGAAAAAACAAAAGCACGTGACATAGAATTATTAGATCATTATTCCAAGGTAATCATGCAAAAACAAACGTATATGTATAACATTATAATTATTTATAATAATTATTTGATGTTTGCAAAATGATCATAATAAAAGACATTTAATTTCTAAATGATTTGTTACTTTCAGCTTATTAGTGTTTTCTCAAAATGTATTCATGGTAATGATAACAGACCACTTAATGAAATTATTGCTGAAATGTCATCTGTACTAGTAGAATTTGAAGAAGAACTCAAAACTCGTGGTACTGTTTACTTTGGAGGTTTGTAAATTAATTCATACACATAAAAAAGAAAAACAGAAAAAATATTAGTGATTCACCCTTTTTAATCTGGTGTTAGGTACGCAACCTGGAATGTTAGATATATTGATGTGGCCATGGGTTGAACGACGAGAATCTCTATTTATAATTTATGATAAATCTATCAGTGTTAATGTTAAAATTTTTCCGCATTTGGTAAGTTTAAACATTTATTAAAACAGTTTTATTTGTTAAAATATGAACTAATTTTCAAATTTATTTTAGATAAATTGGATGCAGGAAATGAAAGCACAATCATTTGTGCAGGAAAACGCATGTTCGTATGAGAAATTTGGTCAGTTAATCAAAGATATGAAAGCGGGAAACGTTGATTTTGATCGACTTTGAACTTCTTGATAGATACTATAATAATATAATTATTTCCACAATATGTGATAATAAATATTTTGATCATTATACAGTATATCCAGTTTAAGTGTACATATACTATTATTACCCTAACTATTAAAAATGTAAAAGACGTATTATGAAATTTGTTTGATTGGATAAAAGGAAATTACTAGAATATCTAAACTTCATGAATAATTTCATCCAAAATACTTTGTATTTTTATTGTTGCAAATTTATTATGCATTTAGGGACGCGTCGGTACTGTTTATGAAATGCATTTTGAACAATAATTTAGTGAATATTTTTATGAATATTGCTTGTTGGTAAATGTCAAGTTAAGTTAATTCTGTTACTCATAATATAGAATTAATAGAGTTGGAGTATTAATATATTTTTGTTTATTGGTGTCACGAAGCTGTAAATCTCAGAAAAGTGTGATTGTGATAATAATATAGTTACAGTAAGAAATTTAAAATATTAAGTATATCATAATATTATTTACCCTACAAAAAAAGTGGTGTAATAAATGTATAAATTATATTAAAATAAAATATATTACATTATTCTTTCCTCAGGTTATATTGCTTCTATTATTGAATTAAAACAATTTTCATATGAGCAATTTTTTACATTATTAATAGTCAAAAATAATAATAGGTTGTATACACCTAAATTAAAAATACTATATATTGCATGTACTCGCGTACTATGTTGATATTTAATAATATAAGGTTTGAAAATAATTATACATAAGTTTACAGTACTATAATAGTTATTTAATTAAATTTATTACAGTTACTCTAAAAGCATATTAAATAGTATTTGCTTATAAACAGGAACTGTTACTGTATAAATACATGTAAAACAGCTTTGTAACACATGCCTTCTACTATGACAATATACATTCATGAGCCTGTATAAAATATCAGTGCTGCCTTGTCACATGTACTGTGAAAAACATGTTATAATAAACACTGAAAATATACTGTTTAAACAAATCAACATAGATTTTGCTGAATTTGTAATACTTCATTAAAATACTCTTATTTTATGTTTAACTGCATTGTTTCATTTTATAAAACAAAAATCAAACTTTTGTCATATAAGATATTGTATATTTAATTAGATATGTAGAAAATACATCTTAAGATACTTTGAAGAAATTTAAATAATAGTTTTGGCGTATTTACAAAACCTCGTTTGTACAAAAGCAGTACCGTTTTATTAAAAAAGAAAAAAAATGTAAAACAGATTAAAATATTCAAATATTTACTTCCGCATTACTGTTACTAGGGATGTCTCAGGAAGATTGAATTTCGTCTATATTTATGTGAGCTATAAATCGTAATCGCATTTGTAAGGCCGGTCTTAATCTTCGTATGATACATTCCACTTCGGTCTTCATCATATCACCAACAAACATATACTTTATATGATATCTATTATAGTTAATATTAAGAAAAATACAAACTTATGGTTTTGAATGATTATTTATAAAAAAAAAGTAATTAATGCAAGGATACAGTAAATCACAAACTGGATCCATATATTTTAAATGGGTTTGAAGTCGATCAACTTGTTCAAGCATTTCGTATAAACAAACTGCTAGTTCTACGACACAGTGCGGTCTTTCAGCATTAAATCTTGCTAAAGTAGGTCCAATTAAGTGACAAGCATATATTAACTGTTCTTCACTATTTACAACTGGTTGTAGCTTTTCTTTAATAAATCTACAAAACATATGTTTTATTATATTATGTTATAATTATTAAAAGTATGTGGTGCTGAGTTCTAACTTCGACTTACTGAGGCATGGTAGTTATTTGTCCAGCACCAGCATGATGCCAAACAGAATGTGCCAATGCCAACATATAACTATACTTATTTTCCAGTAAACTATTGTGTGTGTTATTAAAATTGAACATTTGAAATGGAGTTAAATTACTATACTGCCAATTAGCTATTCCTGGACTGTTGATAGTTTCTACTAATCGATCATGAAGTGCTGACCAATAACATTCCGGTAAAGCAGCCAATAACAAACCCACGCAATTTATCCATAAATGAATTTCATCCGACGGTATGACCGTATACCTAATAAATTTAAATTTAAAAAAGATCAAGATATATATAAAATGATATTGCAACTTACCCTTTTGCAATTACATCTAATAATGAATTGGCAACTATATTTGGAGCAACAGGTACTGCCATAAGTTCGACACATGTAACATACAATGCATGTGCGGCAGGATTGGGAAACTCATTAAATCTCCAATCAGTAGCAGGAAAATGCGCTGTGCCTGACATTGCTAAAAATTTTATAAATAAAAGATTACAATCTAAAAGATACTTGTTAATAAAAAGGTTGCTTACTTTCTACAATTCTCTGTACCAAACGAATATAATAATCCAAATCAGGCATCCACGTGACTACATCATCAGCAGATCGAGTCATGTACATCTGATACGCTTCCGAAAGTGCCCATCCTGGTGCTCTAATTTCTCTTAAGGAACCCAAAACAGCTGATACTAAACGCCGTTTCAAAGGTGGCCTATCTCTTAATTTACGTTCATAATAATGTAATGTATTATAAAGATATGTTACAGGTCGATCTGAAAGAAGTGAAAAATTTAAATGTACACCTTATTCTACTATCGCAAATAATAAATAGATATATACAAACCATGAAACTTATACAAACATCCCAAATGATCTAATAATGTTTCTAAACTTTTTGATACAGCTGGAATTTCCAAATACCTATGTACAACGATGTCAAAAACCGGTAAAAATCGTAAGCACACATTCCCGAAATAAACAGGTAAACTCTGATATTGACTAGGTCCACCACTAGTTTGCTCCATTATTCCTTCTGGGGCAAATTTCTCTGGGAATTTTCTGTGAAACGCAAGATGCTTCTCGTGCCAGTTTGACTGTTTCCAATGTTCCGGCGAATTCTCTTTGACAAATTCTTGGACTCGATTTCTAAGTTCAATGGCTTTTAATAGTAGTAACTGAATGATAAAAAAGCAAACTTGAGCATCACTGCCTTCGTGAGTCCTCAGTACCAAACAAAGAATTAGTCTATCAATAGTTACAATATTATATTTCCATATCATGTCATTAATCGTATCTACACATTTATTCACATGTTGCCCACCTACGCTATTAGCAAACTCAAACACAAGGTAGTCACAAAATTTCCGAAGATGTGCCGAGAGAGCTCGAGCTCCTATCCTTTCTAGAATTTTATATGCAATTGGACTAATTCGATCGGTCTCAAAAATGATCTTCCATAAAAGGCATAAAAACAGAGGTGGTGTACCAGGTACAGAAAAGTGCGCTATTATATCGTTTTCGTTACTCATTGAAGCCCAATTTCTGTATTCTTCTTCCACCGCTTTTTTAATCTGTTGTTTGTTTTCTTTTGGTACGCTGTTTTGTTGGAAAAATTCGCTTAGCACTGGTGGGAAACACTGAAGAGTATGGTTGCCCCATGAGTGTGGTGTATTTTGCATAATCGTGTTAAGCAATTCTTTACACCATGTGCCACTATGACTATCTGATCCCGTTCCAGTAACGTGCATGGAACGTGCTAGCGTTAATACTAAAGCTCTGTTTAACTCCTCAGATTCTGCTGACACGAGAGTTTTGGGTTCCGATAAAAATCGAGATAATTGTGGCTGCACTTCAGCAGATCCTAAACCAGTAATCAGACGGAGAGCTGTGCTTTCCACACATAAATGAAGCTGCGTTTGATTAGTCTGTGGCACGGCTGCAAGGCTGTGTAAATGGGACAAAAGTTGTACTCGGTAATGTGGTTGTATATGGTGCATTCTATAACTGAACATTTCTAGAAGCGTATACAAGGTTCCCCATGCATGGGACTTGAAAACTTGTGGAAGTAACTGACTAATAAAACCTTTGATACCAAGACTTTCAATCTCAGTGTATACTAGTAATCTACTATAAGTTTCAACTAATGCTGGCGCCAATGCCATGTTGCTTTTGGATTGTGCTAATTTAATAACGTGAGTAACAATGCTGTGTATCAGACTCATTTTTGAGTGGACGGTTAACGAATCCAGGATTGACATCGATAATGGTGTAGTCGGTCCACTTGCGAGGGCTGCGTTATTTTGTAAAGTTTGCATCGGTTGTTGTTGTTGACCTTTCTGAGTACCAAGTATAGTATCCACTAAGGCAGCCATTGGTCTACCAAAGTACTCTTGATTCGTAGAATACGCATTACATAATAAAGCAATGCGGTAATCTGAACCCATGCACAAGGAAGTATTAGGCATAACTAAATGTTGCAAAAATTCATGATGAAGTTTTAAAGTATGTGGTATTGGTCTGTGTATATTTGAATGTTCAGACTGAGCTTTTTTTAGTAAATGGATCCATATACATGTAATAGCCATCTGATGAGTACATAATGCTTGAGTATAATCTGGAACTGGTAAAGGTTCCTTTTCTGGATAAAGAAGATCGTATAACTTCAATACTGGCAAAAAGTTTGATAGTGGATTTCTTTGAATACTTCCAGAAATGAATTGCAGCAAAACCCACATTAAATGATCTCTTCCTTTTCTTAAGTCTCTTCCGGCCAATTTATCGTGTATTGCCATTACGATACTTGGGAAACAAGCATACGAAAAAAGTACAAAATATATAAGTTGTGATGAGAGATGCAGCCATACATAATGATTTGCAACAGTCCCATCAGTTCCTTCTGCTGGTAAAGTTTCGTTTTCTGCACGTTCCATAGCAAGAATTACAAGTTCCACTAACTGCTCTTCCAAAGCTATACATCGCTGTTTTTGCTAAAATAAATATAAAATAAAATTATAATTTTCTAAAAACTTTTGTACTAGTTCAATCATCTATCATTAAAAATGTACCTGCTTTTGTAAACCAAGCATTGAGCAAACCATATCCCGACTATATGGTTGTTCTAATACATATCTAAGCAATCCAGTTTGAGGTTTAAGTAAATCCTCGTCATAAGGCAAATTTCCCTTTAATGAAAATTTTAATGTTGTTGTATCAAGTACCCAAGGATTGATTAAGTCAGCATATCCAGTATGTTCCACTACTGGTAACATCTTTGAATGTCCTACTATAGATACCATTTGTGCAGTATTACGAAAGCTTTCCACAAAATTTGAAAGCAATTTTGCTAGTTTCTAAAAAAACAGTTAAATAAAATGCTATGACATTAATAACATATGCTGAACATATAGACATAACATACCCAATGCGGCCAATTTTTACCATCAGGATATGCCTTTTGAATCTCATTCACAATAAAATAGCCTGGCAATAAACAAGCATTTCTGTCAAAAATATATTCAATTACATTTTCTAAGGCTTTTAATTGAGGCTGAATAGATGCATCTAATCTTGCTGGAATTGTTTGTGCTTTCTCTTTGCATCCCTGCATAACCATTGTGAATATATTGATTTCTCCTCGCATAAAATTGAATTCCATTAATACTTACTTTCATTATTTCTCTAACACCTTTATAATCAACCCCACCAATAATATGTCGGATAAGAACAAAACATTCCACCCAGAAATCCTCTAATTGGTATTGGAGTTTGTCACAACTTAATATACATTCACATACAAGTCTGAAGTTGATTCAAATATATATGTATGTATACAATTTTTTTATAAATACATTTAATATTTAATAAATGATATTTTATTTACAAATTGATTTACCTTGGTGGTAAAACATTAGATGTAACTAAATTTTCAAGTAATGACAATAATAACTGTAGTCTTCTATGATTAGTCATTGCTGCTGCTATAGATAAAAATTGTCTTACTGCATTTTCTTGCTGTTCTTTGGATAAATTTGACATGGCAGATGATAATTCTGTTTGCCATGCTACTATTTTCTCATTCTCACTATTTGGATGATGTACCAAAACACAGCTAAAAGCTTCCTCTATAGCTTCTACTTTCTATAATATTTGGGAAAAGAATAAGAATAAAACGATATTGTTCTTAACATAAAAAGTGTGATTTTAAATTCCAATAAAATTGAATTAATAGATAATCTTTTATTTTCATTAATCAAATTATATTAAATTGTAAGATTAAATACTATTGTTTTTACACAAATAATTAATCTTATATTCTGCAAAAATTAAACCTTAACCTTATTATACATCACCAAATCATTGTACAATAATGGTTATAAACAATAAAATAGATAAAATAAAACAGCATAAAATGTGTATATTAAGTAATGTTAAAATAATGTACTTACTAAAATATCATTTACAATACTTGGAATTTGAGTTTCACTGGCCATTTTGTTTTTATTTAACGATTTTATCCTTCTATAAAAAGAAAAATTAATGTATATCGATTACGGTTACATTCACTTTTCACATAGTTTTCTCTAAACATTTGTAGCCAATGTATAACAAAACCAATTCGTAAACACAATTTATATTCTGTTTACGTTTGCATAACCTACATCTGAATTTGAACGGAAAGAAAATATGATTATTAGTATATACAGCGCAAGATGTCGCTATTGTAGAAATTATATCAAATATGTATCAAAGGATGTCGCTGTTAGTAACTTACGGCTATCATTTCATTTAAATCTTTTGCGAATTTGTATCTCTGGAAAACCTGCGCAAAACATATAAATATCAGTCAAAAAAAAGTAACTTTTAGCAAGTTCTCAATATTAATACATTTTTATATAAATATTTGTTTTATTAGTGATAGGTATAATTATTAAAGTCATTATTATTGTGATAATTATATAACCTAAATATAATTCGAAAGATTCTAGTAAATTATGTTCTCAGTAAAAAATAATGTGAAATCAACATTACTTTGTGGGCCTACAGAGTTAAGCAAATCTTTTATGTTTGAGGTAAATGTGTCAAAAAAATATTAACATTACAATTGTTTGTACGTATGTATTATTGTTTGAAATATAATTCAGTCATTTAAATTAAATAACGGGCATAAGATTATAAAGTCAAAGAAACTTATGCAATATTGAATTATTAGAACCGATTGTGTACTCGATTGTTTTCTTTTCAAACTGAATTACATTGTTTTTGATATGAAATAAAAGTTTTACGATTGATAAGTGCTTGCAATTATTAATTGTAAAATGAAAATTAAAATAGTTGTGCAAATATCAAACAAAATTTCGTTTTCAAAGCTTATGTAAAAAATACTTAAATAATATATGTAGCAATAAGGATAACGGTTTAGTGCATCTCGGTACACAAAAATATAGGAATGTTTTCACGTTCCATTTTTGAATCTTTAAAAGCGTTATAAATATTCCGTTAAGCGTGTTATCGGGCGGTCGGTGCTCGTTACGGATCTGTTTTGTCAGAAGTAGTCCTGACATTTCCGGAATCGCATTTTCCATCGTAGGCAGCAATTTACTGGGCCGAAGAAGGACGCCGTGTCGTTTACATTACACCAGCTCCGTTGGAGAGGCTGCCGGCGGCCTGTCACGACAGAAGTAATCCAGCACCCGCGGCTTTCAAGCTGATGAGATTTATGTAAGCGGAACACTTTTCTTGCGGTGCTTCTGCACGTGCATCGGCCTTCGGGATTCGTATCTAAAAAGAGCGCCAGATTTATGTCCATTTAACCAAACTAAATCGCTTATTTTGAAATCATTCGTTTCGCTCGAGATTCGAACCCCGAATGTGCCGGTTAATGTATTGCGTACTTCGTTTCAAGACGGAAAAGAATTTATGGCCTCTTTTTAATCCCCCGAAAAGAAAGTCATCGTTTTATAATGTTTCGGGTTTCTTTTTTTAAGGATTTTCGACGATCGAATTGCCCATTAATTTGTCAATTCATCCTGAGACGCCATATTGTTGCATCATAGAACCAATAGCGTGAGGGATGATTTTTAATTCGAGAACTATGTTGAACGAGTCGGAAACGATCGATCAACGAACATTAGTTACTTTACACATCGCATTGCGACAGGTATTGACATTCTGCGTGCATTAAACATACACATTGTTTACGAGCGATCGTATTTTCAGAAGAGGCTGCGCTAAACGCACATAGATCACGCCTTGGAATGTTACTCATTCTCGACTAGAACAAACTGCAATGAAGTACGCAGCGCATTACAGCACAAAGAACTTTGATTCATCGTTGAATAAGTCTTGAATAAATTTGCTCGAGACTATCGTTACAATTCGCAAATATAGGATAATTCAAAAGTTTATATAAATGTGTATAAACTGTTTTTTTGTATATTTAATTATCGAAATGGTCGTTAATCTTTTTACGTGTTTAGTGAATAATACTAATTAATGGCAAAATATAAATACTACAACACCAAAAGAAATATTATACGTATTTGAATAAGTTTGAAG
The DNA here is from genome assembly GCA_033822845.1 of Tetrapedia diversipes. Taxonomy (NCBI): domain Eukaryota; kingdom Metazoa; phylum Arthropoda; class Insecta; order Hymenoptera; family Apidae; genus Tetrapedia; species Tetrapedia diversipes. The sequence continues at coordinate 322,421 of JAOPTO010000604.1, read as the reverse complement.
TAAGGCTATAAGCCAGAGGCACAAACATAAGATCATGTTTCAAAACAATCACAGAATGTGAATCTATTTGAATCTATTTCTTCGTTCATTTTCAGTTGACTTTTTGATCGGTTAAACTGACCGAAATGGCACTTTTTTTTAAAGATAGACAAGTTGTTCAAAAAATAATAGGATACATACCCAATAAAATCAAATAGATGCTTGAGTAAAAATAAAGCAATAAAAGAGATTGAATCAACAAAAAAATAACGGAAAATGTGATCTATGTATTACGCCATTTACTCTTTTTTTCTCAAATTACAAGAACGCTCGCGGAGCGATATAATACTTTGTAGATATAACGAGTTTGAAAAGGTTTATTCTTTCGGACGAAACGCTAGGTAAACAACGGAGTTCGCAATTTTTATACGCGATTCATCGTGCCACCAGAAGCCAAAGTAAAATAAACGATCGAACGTGGCTGGTCACAAATCAACTGTTCCCTTCTTCTACGGTTTATTTTTCAAAGCCAAGATTCGGTCTGTCCGCGCAACAAGGATTTCGTTGAACACGGTTTCTGGTAAAAGAGGAAAATTACCCATTTGTAACCGTGTCTGCCCTCCCCCCCCCTGCTTTTCGGCTTTTCTCTGCCGATCGGATAGCTCGTTTCGTGTTGTTGTACGCGGAAATCAAAGTTCAACGAAATACTTATCGTATTCAAGATACATATATAATTGACACGACAAGTGACCGTTTGTTGGCAACGGATAACGTTACAGCGAAATATCCGTGAAACAATATACAGTAGCGGACAAAAGTTAAAGACCATAGGGTCAAAGAAAATAAATAAATTAATCAATAACAAATAACATTATAAATAAAATTTGTATTCTATGCTAATCAATGAATAGTATTCTACCATAACGACGACAAAAATAAGTATACGAACAAAGAGTTAAGACCACAGGGTTAAAGAAAATAAATTAATTAATTAATAAGAAATGGTATGATAAATAAAATTCGTATTCTATGCTGATCAATAAATAGTGTTCTACAGTAATAACGATAAAAATAAGTAGATAAACAATGCTTGTGGATCATAAAATTATGTTTTACATTGTCCTGTCGTCTTAAACTTTTGTCCGCTACTGTACATAACATGTTATACGTATTACATCTTAAAATATTTGATTGAAGAATGATCAATATTAGAATCTCTCTCTCTCTCTCTCTTCTTTCTTGATAAGGTACTACATATATGCTTCAATATTTGATTGCCCTGCAATTAATTAAATTTGTTATGCTATAGTTATTGTTCAATTTCTCTCTGTTTAATGATATTAAGGTACCACCTCCTTATAAATGTATTATAGATTGTTTATCAAGTGATTAACAATAATCACTGGTACTGATGTTAGTGCATTTAAAAGAAGTAAGAATATATTTTATTGTAGAGTAATGTGAGGCATAACATACACACTTGTAATATACAATTTGGATAAAATAAATGTATCTAATGTGCAAATTTGCTCCAAACTGTAAAATTGTGAAATCGAACGTGAAACGAGGAAATTATTGTGTCTTAGGTATTTGGAGAACTACGAGGCCCTTGTGGAACGATTGGTCGAACTGCACACCTTTGCTACTCTGCCTTCTGTGCTGTTGATCGACGACTTCGACACCTACGCCAACGATCGCAAAAAGACCGAGGTAACGCAAGATGTGCACATCGCCAGGACGTGTTCGATGATTCTCGATACAATGAATTCTTGCGCACGGATCCTGAAGATTGACGTAAGTAAGCGACATATTGTTCGATCGAACGGGGAGTCCTTAGCCCCTTGACATACAAACAAAATGGAATTTGATGCGTCCGAAAGATATCATTTAATTTTTCTCAACTGAACAGTTATGTGCAAGCTTAGAAACAGAACATTTTATTTTGAAACTTGCATTGCTATGTAACATTTAATTAGGTTGAGATATAACGTTAACGGATAATAATTAAGTAACATTATAAAATAATAAATTAATAGTTCTGTAAAGTGTGAAACACTTCAAAACATTCTGATATCTCCCTGACGTCAATGTCTACACATGAAATGAATGACGTCTCCTAAACGTCATTGTATATCAAGGGGTTAACACTTAGCCGACCGAACGGGGAGATCTCCCATTTTTACCTCAACAAAGCGCTGTAATTGATTCTATTTGGTTTTGTTGTTAGTCAGTCTTGAAATAATAAATTTTCCCAAGTACAATTTTTAATAAATTCAACATTAGCTCGAGACCAACTAATAACAAAAGAAAATAGAATTAACACTATTCCTACCACAACCGGTCAAATGACCGTTTTTCAAGTTTCGATTAGAATTTCATAAATACAACGTAATTGAATCACCTTTAAACATTAGACTTTTTCTCACATATACGTATAATACATTTTTCAATGTTCACTTCCTTTTTCATTGTTTATTTTTTGAGAAAAATTTGTAGTCTCTCTTACGTGGGAATGTCGCGGTAGGAATAGATATACGTGAAATGTCGATAGGAATAGTGTTAAATTTCAGACTTTTCCTCAAATATACGTATAATACAGTTTTTAATATTCACTTCCTTTTTCATTGTTTATTGTTTGAGAAAAATTTGTAGTCTCTCTTACGTGGGAATGTCGCGGTAGGAATAGGTATACGTGAAGTGTCGATAGGAATAGTGTTAATGACACTGCTTTGTCGAGGAAAAAATGAGAGATCTCCCCATTCGGTTGGCCAAGTGTTAAGAATAGCGATAATATCCGACAGAGAAGGAGAAATTGTTAGAATGAAAACAAATGTTCCTCTGCGATTTCTTCAGGTGTACATCTGCGCGTGGTCTTCCTCTGCGATGAATAACATAAGCACATACATGATATACTTCTCCAACATTTGGAACGTGACGAACGAAGAGGAGGGTAACACGATACTGTTGCAAAAATATTCGCAGGAGGCTCCTACTAAAGAGTGCCCGTCCTATAGATACTGTAAACTGGAAGACGGGACGAGGGTGTTGAAACAAGTTCTGTACTATGAATTTGTGGAGGATCAATGATAAAAATTTATGAACGGTTACGACGAATTAGCTTAAATTGAAATGGATGCGAATTAAAATATTCTTCTCGATGCGGAATCAAGTTGATCAAAGAAGTTAATGCAGTAGAATTTCAACATCTTTATACTATTAAAATAGTTTTCTGATTATAGATTATCTGGACCACATCGACGAAAATTCATATCAAGAGATATTTACATGTATCTCTGAATTACGCAACTTGTCTTCTAGCTTTTGATACCTGAAGTTTTACCGCGGTATAATTTATACAAGCTTTTTAGGCGCTATCGTGTTAACTCAATAAATGATGCTCCAAGAATTACTCGAAAAATAATTGTAATTATACCAGCACCACCTTCAAATTCATTCATTAAACTGTTTTCCAATATTTGAATTTTCTCATCGTAACAGATGCATCCTTATCACTTTCCTGTTTTCGACGTTGTTATTAAAAATCAGAGGAAAAGAAATCGAAGTCAATCGAGAGTCGACGATCGATTTTTCCATTGGCATTCTTCGTTGGGACACAGAAATACCATACGAATGACGGCAAGACAACGAAGAGGAAAAAAGCAAGTGCGCCGGGGGTTCGGATGTTGGCGTCCTATTGTCTGGTTCTTCTGCTCGACCAGGTCGAGAGCCGAGTCTCAGGGAGAGCCCCCCTATAGACCGAACCGACCACTTGTTCTAATCGGCCCGAAACAATCTGAAACTGTCAGGACTACGGACCAGCCGGAGATTTCTCACGGCGAGGTAATAAATGGAAACTTGGAGGCACCGTAAACTCTCTGTGAACGGGAAAACGTCGGAAGAGAGGTGGATTTTTTTCAACAGATGGTCTGTGATACGCTGATAAGGAAATGGTACATTAACCCTTTGCACTCGAGAGGTGACAGATGTCCAATGGTATTAACTTCAAAAATTTACAAATTCGAAATATTTATTAAAATTCACCTATATTAAACGTCATGTAGTTTGGTTAAGCGATATACTAAAATTTGCATCTATGATTATTTAACCTGTGAGTATAACTAATAAACAAACTAACCAAAGTTTAAAAATCTGCGGAACTATCATTTGGTGACTAACAGTCACCTCTCGAGCGCAAAGGGTTAATATCATTAATCAAAAATCACGTAAATTTAAAAGAAAGGATCGAAAAGAAGGTATGATTAACGCACGCATACGTTTCACTTTCAGTTTTGTTTTAGAAATTCGTCTCTCTCTAAATTTGAAGTTTCTTTCGATGGAAAAAAAAAGAAACAAATTTTCGAGACCATAGCGTAGGGTTAAATATGTAGAAGTGAAACAATAGCAATGGTATGTAAGAAATTCTAATTAATCGTAGGATAATCGCTAATATGGAAGCACGCGTGTACCGTGGCAAAAAAGAAGAAAGAGACACAGAGAGAGAGAAGGACAATTATGGAGCAGAAAATTGCAGGGTGGTTTATGCCAGCCAGAGGTTTACACGCCACGAATGGTCCGGCTCTCCGTGGGTCCAGGATCAGCGAGACAACGGTAAACCACCGACGGTCTGTTGTGATGAGAAGCAAGAAAGAGACAAAGGAACGGCGAGGGAGAGACGAGCACGGCGGAAAGAAAGACGGAGAGAGAAGAAAGAGCAAAAGAAAGAGCGAGAGGGAGGATCGCATACCTGAGTGAACAGGTGTGCCGGAGTGGACGACGAGTGAGTTGCTGTCCAGCCGACAGCGGCTTGGCCAACGAACAGCCTGTTAAGTCCCTTCGTGCACGAAGAACAGGGACGCAATCGCTTGGCCGATTTCAGAATTCGCGATCACTTGAAATTCCAGCGAGGAAAGTAAAATCCCCCTGAAATCCCTTGAGATTGTTAACGACCCAGCCGTTGCTTTAAATTGAACGTCTTCGGTCGAGGCTCGCAATATTTACAGACGTCGACGATCGAAGCTATAGACTGACTTTTGCCCTTCATATTTTTTTTTTTTTTTTTTTAGTCATGGATCTTTTTAAAAACGATCAAGTTTTATGAACTATGAAGACAGTACAAGGGATTAAACACAAATACAGGGATTGAAATTATAATTAATTCGTTTGAAACCTGTAATTAGACGTTTTTAAGAACTTTCCGATTGTTAAAAAAAAACGAGGCTTGAGTAGTTATCTGTAAAAGTTTACAGTCAATGTCTCTTCGGTTGCTCACAGCTGCGATCGATCGTCGGTGTCTAAGAAGGCAGAGAGTGATTTATGTAATCGGGCCGAGTGATTTATTTAACCTACCCGGTGACGAGTAATGTCTCAAAAACAGATCGTAAATACAGAAAGACTTTTGTCTCCTCGGCTACCCCGAGCACGCGATGCGATTGCGCTCACGATCGCCGCCGCCGCCACTTTCTCCGCTGGACCGAGCGCATTCGAATGCCAACGGAGCCACTCTGAATGCATCCGCGAACACGGTGATCACTTTCATTTTTCTAGATCCTCCAATTAAACTCACTTTTGCCCGCGAGACTCCGTGATCTCACCCGACAACGAAACTGGCTTCGTTTCGAGCAATTTATTACCATTATCGTTGCTTGAAATTATTGCCTACTCCAATAACGACCGGGTAATCGGTGCACCGGTTAATAAGAGGAGGCGAAGAGGAGGATCTGATAATGATTAAGAGTAAACGAGGAAATAACAAGGAGCACACCTTCTCTGCCGATTATTTCTCAACAGGAAGAAAGCGAATACAATGCGAGACGGCCTGGTGATGTTGTTTAAAGCGGTTAATGGGAGCCCTACCAGCGAATTACATCCATGGGATACGTAGGTAGCCGAGCAATAGCAAGTTATTATCTCGCTCCGCTACGCCTACCCAGTGGAAGAACGAGTTCAATCGAAGAGTTCGATCGTTCTGGCCGATTAACCACCATTGTGTTTACTTGTCCCGAGCAGGTGTCTCGAAGATAGATATTGGTTGCACGCGACAACGTTAGGAATTATCGACGAAACGGCCGGCGGTACGGTCAGTTTTAAATCTGGCTTAGAGCTTAATCTTACGACCTACCTTCTATATCTAATTTTATGTCGTGTCTACGAGCCGCGAGTGAAATACGGTATTTGCATGTCGCTCTGCGTTACAAATCACGAATGGTAACTGTATAAACTACGTGTTCATTGGTTTCACCTCGGAATCGTATGCTAATGTATTGGATACCTCCGTGATTTCATAATCATTTCAAAATTAGAACCAGTCAATTTATCCGCTGTCCTCTGCTTGAATTCCTCTGTTCGAAATTTCATTCATTCGTTCAGATTCTAAGCTAAATAATAGGTATCGTATACGGTAGTATAAATTAGAGGTGCCCAAAGCGTAAGTCCCGATCCGCTGGTGGGTTCTGTTAAATATTACATTGCGACAGTAGTTTGCACATTTATTTGGAAAATTTTACTCATCGGAAATCGTCGGATAAACAATTCGAGGTCAGTTCGGTTAAATACCACGCGAAGCCTGCTATTTACGTTTACTCTTCCAGCTTCCAGATCTATAACAAATTAATCGAAAAAAAAAGAAAAAAAAATTAAAGATCTCTGGTATAGATCAACGTAGAATATTCTCGAGTAGATAAAAATTATTGTATTCGAATTAAATATAGAGAACAACAACGTATCCTGCTACGGTCCCATTCAAAGGATGCGATAAACATTGTTCTCTGATTCCAGACATTTTTTTGCGGATCCGGACAAGGACGATCGGGTTGGATGGCGATGGAAGCGCGAAGTGTAGGCACGAAAGGAATAAATCAGCGTGGCCCGATTGAAATTTAATGAGGAACGCCGACGGCCACAGGTGTACGTCCGCTTCTAAACCGCCCGTTGGATCCGCCTGCACCCTCTCGTACCCTTCCGCCGGTCGGTCGGTCGCTGTTAAAAGCTGCATTCCATCGGCCAACCAGTTCTGAATCGGTTTCGAATTCTCGATGACTCATGAATCTTCGATCGCACGGAACTACTCTAGGTGCCCGTGTCGCGCGACGCATAAAGTGAAAACGGGCGTCGAAATCTCTTTATTTGTCCAGAGGAGGGCCCGTACGTGTATCCTGTCATAGCTTGTTGCTTCTGTGATAGACGAGATTACCCAGTCAGGGACCCAGTTTCTGGCCGGTTAAGAGTAGCTTTCGATCAGGCGTTCGGGCTCATAAAACCAGATCCCGATTAAGCTTCACAAAGTTTAAACGCTCAGCTACAGTAAGGTTGACCTTTAAAAATAACCGTTTGAATTTTATATTGCAAAAAACAACTTGTACGGAAGAAACGAATGAAGGCAGGACGCTGAACAAAAATCAGGTCCTTGAAGGTATTTATAGAAGGGAAAACTTTTGTTTTAATTTTCTATTCGGACTCGATCGCGAGACGAACAATCTATGTAGTTTTAATTCTACTGTTATCTACGACAGGCGGTGAAACAGCATCAAGAAGCACCTCGTATACCGGTGTGAAGAGCTGCTGCATAGATTAAGATGTGATAAGGAAGTGAGATAAAAGTAAACGTTGCCTAAATGAGTTTTTGAATTGGAGAAACGAACAACATTGAAGAACAGGTAAATTAATACAGGAAAAACGATTAGAAAATGGTTAAATACTCAGGTTCAGTTTCACAACTTGATCGCTTCAAATAATTTGAGGATTATTTGTTATAAAAAATGCATTTGAAACAACGGTTATTTGGTACCAATTTTTATTTCAATCACTTTTTTCTACAATGAACAATTCACAACTCGATTGAAGTGAAATTCCTTTATTGAAATTTTCTTAAAATTACACAACAAAGCATTTCTGCAGATCCATATTTTCCAATACCAATACGAACATAATAATAGCCAAATATTTTTTACAGCCTTTATACTTATTATATTCACAACGATACTCTCTCCTTCTTTCTTTCTTTCTCCTTCCAGTCGCAGAGCCTCAGACAAACAATGAATCCAACGCCGCTATATTATTCGTACATTCACCGTAAATGACACATTATAAAAGTACTAAACCTTTTTCGTCGTCTATAAATTTCATTCGACTAATTCTCCAAACGGTGTACACCGACGCGACGTAGTATACGTTTCTGAAAATTAAGCCAAGTGCAATTACGAGGGTACGCTTATCCGGCAACACCTAAGCAAACTGCAATCACCGAAACGAGCGATTCCCCGATTCCTCGAAGTAGCCAAGTGCCTCCGCCGAACACGGGGCACGAAGTTCTCCTCGTCACTTTTTTAACCATCGAAATTCCCCGATAGCGACGAAGAGGAGCGTAACACACAGGACTGCAACGGGGAGTCTGCCATCGGGCCGAGACAGGCTGCTCCAGCAGGCGAGCAAGTGCCAGTTGCTCGGCGGCAGTTGCCACGGCTGGACATACATTTGCGTCCCTTCGTGGAGGTCTTCGTTCGCATGCACCTTACCCCCGTTGCGATTCGTTGAAAGGAAGTGGAGGATTTTCACCGGCAGCCCGGACAGAGGTCCTCGAGAGGATCGCGAGAGAGTATAATTTGGCGGAAGAAAAAAAGAGGCGACCGTCGAAGAGAGAAAGAGGAAAAAGGAGAGGGATCATGAACTGGAGGATGCCATGTGCCAGGAACAGTGAGTGCGTGTGAGTGGCGTGCGTGTACGTGCGTGTCGGACCAGTGGCCGAGGTCCTTCGATCCTCGAGGACGTACCACCAGCCGAGGACACGATGATGATCCCGATGATACGCGCTGCCATCCTCCTGTCCGTCTTCGTCCACCTCGATGCCGCCGAGAACACCGTCACAATGGCTAAGGTAGGGGATTGAATTATTGTTTCGCTCGAGAACATCTCTTGGTGGTGAATTGGTGTAGGTTGTCCTTCAGGTGCAGCGATCGTAGATAATCGAAAATATTATTAACCCTGCTGCGGTTTCGTAGACATTCTTGTTCCAGTCGCGTGTTTCCGTTTTAATGAAATGTCCATGGATAAATGAGGAGCGTCGGATCTTGTAGAATTCTGGGTTTAACAGTTTTTCGTGCACTTCGATGCGTACTTTTTATCACTTTCGTTATGTTGCGTTTCGAATTAGAATTATTTCTGAGTTCAAGAATACCGAGCTTAAAAAATCGTGACATTGTGTCGAGAAATAAGTTTCCGTTTTTCGAGTAACTTGATGTCTATCCCTCCAACACCTCCAACTGTTACCAATAGCCTACTGTATCCTTTCAATTTCAATAGGTAATGTTTAGAATGGAAAGCGATCTTCCGTTCAGACTCCATTTCTTTAACACTATTCCTACCACAACCGGTCAAATGATCGTTTTTAAAATTTCGATTAGAATTTCGTAGATACAACGTAATTGAATCGCCTTTAAACTTTAGACTTTTACTCAAATATTCATGTAATACATTTTTCAATATTCACTTCTTTTTTCATTGTTTACTTTTTGAGCAAAATTTATAGTCTGTTTTACGTGGGAATGTCGTGGTAGGACATAAAATTAATAAAAATGCGAATTCGCTCCATTTACGGGGATGCTTCGCAAATTTCATCGATCGACGAAGAAACCGGCACATTAACCCGTCACCATGTCGTATCGAATCCAAGCGTAACCGATGCCAGTCGTATTTTCAGAAGTCAATTGCTTTGTCACCTGTCAGACCTAACTCACGCCATTGTTAGAGCGGTCGTATAAGGCAACCGGGTTAAACACGCGCTACCTTCCTTTCATCTCCTCAAATACAAACGCGGCTCTCGAATCTAAACAACACTGAAGGGGATCTCTCGTAATCGTAGCCGGCCGGTATATTCCGTGCTAACGTTGCAGGTGCAAGCTGTTTACGCAAAGTGTTACCCGGCTAAACTGTTTGTTGTACGGTTAGAGAAGGTGTTCACGGCGGCACGGTTGACTGTTCGTTAATTAGACAACGGGTAGGCCGGCCGCGATAAGTGCGCGGGCGTTGAACAACGTTTTCGAACGAAAGGAAGGAACGCTAGTTTTACAGCAGGTTGCTCGACAGAAAAATTATTAGCTCTTCGCGTGCGCGTCGTTTCTTCAGCCTTTCAAGTGTTCCGCCTGCTCGATACAAACAGCCTTTTGTTTGCGCCGGGCAAAGAGGCAAGGTAAATAGCGGTAATGTCTGACGCTCGATTAAAGATCCGTAACGTAATTCTTCTTTCATTTTTCGTTTCTCCTCGATACAATTATAAATACACACGCGGTATCTGCCCTCTTCCTCTCTTCCTCGCTCTGTCCCTGTCCCCTACCCCCCTACTCTTTGTGCTAATGATTAATCGAGAAACTCCGGCCAGTACCATGCCCGTTGCTAACTTAATTATGTGGAGCACCCGATAACTCACTGCTTTTACTCTCGGTGTGGAAAGATAATTTTGATTTCTTGTTACGAAATTTTATTGCATTGTCCTCCCTCTCTTTGTCGCTCTCCTTGTCCCCTTCCCCGGTTCCCGGAAGGATTTCCAAGCGACGATTCTTCCGTGAAACGATGATCCTCGTTATCAGCCCATCGTAAGGTGTTCAATTAGCGATTGTTGATGAAATTTCAGCATCTCACGAGTTTCTACTGGTCGTTGTTATCTTAACCTTCGCTAAGATCACAGGGAGCAACTGGGATTTCAACGTTTCATGCAATCTTCAACGTTAACACCGAAATCTCTTGTTTGAACGCAAAAAATCCTCTATTATCACACCGTTCACGGTGATCGTTCCCGTGATAGTTGAAATACGTTTCCCTGGAATGCTAGAAACCGCTCGGGTCTAATCAATTTCCGTCTGCGACGAGCTAGACGAATCGAACATGGACGCGATCCTCGATGGTAGCCGCTAAAGAGGAGCTCGCATTTATTTATGTCGCGGTCATTCGTTTCTTCGTTATCGAATTAATTACGATAAATGTGGCCGGGTGTTCAGCAACTTTGTTCTTCCCTCGCGCCATCGTTTGTTTGTAAACTGTTACAATACGCTTATAGTAAAGGGACACGCGTGCGATCAATAATATTGACGGTAATGTTAACGGTGATACCGTCGATACCGATTGACAATGATACGCGTCAATATTTTTAACGCTCAGCCGACCAAATAGAGAGATCTCCCATTTGTTTTTTTTCCTTAACAAAGCGCTGCCATTGATTCTGTTTGCTTTTGTTATTGGTTGATCTTAAACCAGTATTGTTCACGGTTCATCAAACGCATTTTCTGCTTTTCTAAAGTACAATTTTTAATCGGTTCAATGCTAGGCTCGAGACCAATTAATAACAAAAGTAAATAGAATCGATGGCAGCGCTTTGTCGAGGCAGAAATGATAGATCTCTCCATTCGATTGGCCAAGCGTTAATATTACCGAGTAAATACTATCTTCCATTGTATTTTTTCTGTAAAAATGTATATAACTAAAAATTTGACAAAATGAAAATGGCTTTGATGGTAGCTGAAAAGCCATTTCTGGCAGCTTCATTAGCCAATATTTTAAGTAATGGTTGGTCCAAGTATTTTTTCTGTAAAAATATACATAGCTAAAAATTTAACAAAATGAAAATGGCTTTGATGGTAGCTGAAAAGCCATCTCTGGCAGCTTCATTAGCCAATATTTTAAGTAATGGTGGGCCCAAATATTTTTTCTGTAAAAATATATGTAGCTAAAAATTAAAAAAGATAAATACTATCTTTCATTTATCCCTGGATAATTTAAATTTGCGCAAAACAAGCCGCGGTGTAATAAACTGTGATAAAAAAAGGAGAAAGCTGAAATACATTAAGGTCGTTACACTGATCTCGATGCTACTATGAACGTTTGTAGATATTAATGATATTGTTAATCGTACAGATCGACGATAATATTGTCAACCCCTGTTCGATGTTTCGGAGATTGCACACGATCAATATTATCGACAATATTCCTGTATACCTATCAACTGAATGTTTCGTTAATTATCTTCAGAACACTAACAATAAGTACGTTGTGCACACTCCATCCTGTACCTATCGCGTTTAGAATAAAATTTCAATTACTGAGAGGTTTACTGATTACGAATATCGTGAAAGCTAACTACGATACTCTTCCATATGAATTTACTAATTACTGTAAATTTACAAAACTTCTATGAAACATTTACGATTTGGTTATTTCGACTACTTTAGTACCTCTAATGCGGTGTTTCCCAACATGGGGTCCACGCCCCACGGGGGGGCAATTCGAAAATGGACTCGAAACGACTTTAACCCTTTCGGTCCGGGCCATTTAAATGCAATGCTAGATATCGGTGCCAAATTAAATAATTGCTGTAAATAATTATTAGGTATAATTTCGTGTGACGAGACCAAAATATTAACTGGGTGATTGTCGTCGTGATTTAAAATGATTTACTGGTAAAAAAAAAGAAATCGGTTGGATATAACACAACGTGGAGACTTGAGACTGAAGCTAACCAAATTGGAACCTAATATAAAATCTCTGTGCAGCAAGCATCAAGCGCAAGGATCTCACTAAATTAAAATAATAAATTAATATAGAAAAATCTGTATTAAAATTATTTGGAATTTGAATTTCAGTTTTTCATTATATGTTTTGAAATTTTACTTACTGTGTTTTGTTAACAATTTCATAGTGATTTCTTCCTAGAACCTATCATTTATGTTTCTTGAGTGAACGAATCAATTTTTTAATGTTAAAAATGATGTATGTTACATAGAGGGGGGGGGGGGGGCATAAAAACTTCTAGAAAGGTTAAGGTGGGGCATGGCATAAGAAAGGTTGAGAAACACTGCTCTAATGTTAATTATTATCGTTACCATCCCCGCCATTACGACTTTTGACGCTCGTATCGCGAAATAAAGAAATTTTCATCGTTGTTCAATCTGAATCCTTCAACATCGATCGCATACGATCAATATATCGTCGACAATGTTAATGACGTGCGGGAGTCTTTAGAGAAAGCACCAGGATAGCGCGATAGTAGAATTTTTCATTTCGACGTCTGGATAACGGTGATCGCTTTCAATTACTTACTTGGAAGATCAAACGAGACGCGTGAACGTCGTGAAACGACGTGAATGTGTGTTTGTTCGTGAAAACAGTGATAAAACGGCGCTGACCAGTGGTTTTACACGGTTTCCAGGAACACGCTCTAGAATAGAGCGTTTCACGTATTTTCTGACCCGAAAAACTATGCTCGTACAGCAAAGTAACGATGTTAATACACCGCAAATATTCCGTTGGCAGATAGCGGACTTGTGCTTTTCTTTTTCAATTGCTCCTCCTCGGTATATCGGGGAAACACTTATCCTCTTCGCGAAGCGAGCCGCGACGTTTCGTGTTCTATTCTATTCGTTTCTCCTGCGAGATCACGTTCTGCAAGTCTAACCGTTTGCAATTATTACCTTACGCGATTTTGTGCGAGCACAATGTTACGAAGCGTGTAAAGTATAATTTGAAGTAAACACAGATCGGTTTTTAGTTTGGTTCTAACACTAGAACTACCGACGATTATTTGTACGGAAAAGATCAAATTGAAAATTACATGAAAACGTATTGAATACATATAAAACAAATCTTTATTTATACTTTCTGCAGAAAATCATAGTAAATTTTCGAAGCTTTACCACGGTAAATTTATAAGGTTGCTGTGAATAAAATCATTAATTGGTCATTGTGATTGTTCTGGTAGTTCTAGTGTTAATAGCGTTTATTATAATTCAACGATACATACATTTTCAACAATTACATAAAGTTAAATAAACGGTGAACGTCTGATACAGCTGGACGGTAATCCTTAACACATTGTGGACGGATGACGAGATATCTCGTCTTTCCTATTTCGTTGTTAGGAACCGTTGACGAGATACCTCGTTTTGCATATTTCGTCGTTGACGAGATATCCCATAGTTGCTATGTGATAGTCAAGGACAGTTTTCGGTAATTTGTATTGTGAATTAATTATTTGAAACCCTGAAATATAGATAACAATAAAATGATTAACAATATCACAGAAATATTTGCGGACAGTTTATCGAATACATCAAGTGATGACGAAAATATGAATATTTGTGAGGACGATGATGAATTTCAAGATAAAAATGTTACATGTTTTACTAAATATCATACTTTGAAAAAATGTTTAGTTCGTACAAATTTTTATTTATTGAAAAATATTATAGAATCATTCATTTTTAAAGTCGTTGTTGAAAATAAATGTTTCACGTGACAATGATTTTTAACTACTAACAAGTCATCATTGATTTAAAAATATTTGACGCAAAAAAATAACCGGCCACTGGGTATGGTTAGCAATGAAATGTTTGGTCCGCAATGTGTTAACACTATTCCTACCGACACTTAATGAGCCGGTTTCTTCGTTGATCGCTGAAATTTGCGAAGCATCCCCGTAAATGGAGCGGGGATTTCTACGCGGATTCGCATTTTTATGAATAGGCATTTTTATTAATTTTATGTCCTACCGCGACATTTCCGCGTAGGACAGACTACAAATTTTTCTCAACAAATAAACAATGAAAAAAGAAGATGTATTCATAAAGTTGTCTATTGCTTTGGATGAAACTGAGGGTATTTTTGGCATTTTCTGTGTTGCTGAAGGTTTCTTTTAGCGAGTTAGGAACCTTTGCCTGGGTTCGTGAGGTCTCGTATTCCTTATAGAAGAATAAAATATGTTCGATGGTTAAGGGATGTTGACACTTGTCGCCGTAGGGTAAATTTTTCTCAAAAAATAAACAATGAAGAAAGAAGTAAATATTGAAAAATGTATTATACGTATATATTTGAGAAAAAGTCTAAAGTTTAAAGGCGATTCAATTACGTTGTATCTACGAAATTCTAATCGAAATTTTTTAAATGGTCATTTGACCGGTCGTGGTGGGAATAGTGTTAATCTCTAGGCATAATGGTCACAAGCGGCGACACTCTAAGCACGTATACAATATTTTATTTTTTCTATTAATGTTACATACACGATCGTTTTCTGGTATTCAATTGTAGAAATTCTGATGGTAAAGATTGCACTTTCATATTCTATTGATCAGAAAGTTGGAAAAAATTGATCATGACACAGATCGGTTAACTCGTTGTCTTGTAATCGCGAATCACGCGAAAATAGACCAACGATAAAAGTGTTTTACTGTAGTAGTAAACGTTTATTTTCGGCTTTAGAAAGGGGTTACATAAAGTTTATGAGGTATATACATTGTATCGAACGCGTAAGTTCAATAAAAGTGTATATTACTGTTCTAATCCTCGTTAAAAGTGTTTAAATATATTACATTCTTCCTTAAAAAAAAAAAACATATTAATCTGTTAATGGATACTGGCACGTATAACGTGTGGGTACGTTTAGCTTTTCTTTGATTACACCAATGATTGTGAAAGTTGTTTAAATAAGAAAATAGGGAAACACGAATTTTTTTTTTAATTTCTGACTTAGATCACTTTTTCATATTAGACACGCGATTGGAGAACGATTAAAAAAAAAAATACGGTACAATTGCTTATGAATAAAATTTATTAAGAAATTCTCGAAGAAAATTAAATTTTCTTTACTGCAATTAATAAATTCATCCTTCGAGAAATGAATAATTTACAGAAATAGCAGCTTTTATAACTTTCAGTCGTGCTAAGGTAATAATTTGCAGTGTAACATAAATTCATCGTACAAGATATTAAGAAATTCCTTTCTCGTTAACCTTTCAAGAAATGCTTCTCCGGAGTCAATCAAAATGTTAACAAAAAGTTCCCAAAAAAAAAATTATACAAACAGAGGTATCTATCTTCGTATCGCATCATCCGTCAAGGTGATAATTAGGAAGTAAACAAATTCACCTTGTTTTCCGCATACTTCATTTTACTAAAATTAATCTTCACAATATTATCAGTAGATCGTGAATTTTTATACATTTCTGGGATATACGAACGTGTAAAAAGGTACAGAATTTGTATGATACGCAAAATTATACAAAATATACCAAAATTCAATACACAATATAATGTTTGAAGCGTAAACTAGACTGTTCTTTAGATTCCATTCGTTTAACTGTGTTTACAAAAATTTAAATTTGCATAAAAATCCAAAATTCATTTATCGGCACTCATATTAATTTTGCCTTCGCAGGTTAAACTATTTCATCTCATTTTCATTTGCATTTTTCAAGTAAGTACATTGAAATATTTAAAATTCCACGCGTCCTTTCACCTTTTAAGAAAGTTCACAGGGCTTTTTAGAGATCCAGAAACAGCCTGATTTATTTTCCCTAATTGCTGTTCAAGCGATGTTACTAATTCAAGGTGATCAATGATGAAACTTCAGCTTTCCCGAATATGTACAGTGGCTCCAAAAAGTATTCGTACACTATGTCACAAACAAATTCGTTTAACCCTGAAATTCTGAGTCTGATAGAAATATTTGATAAAACGTATGTATACGTATGAATCAATCTCTTCTTTTCATCTAAATGCCATTTTAAAGGGGTGAAACCAGCATTGAAATTTCTGAGTTTTTTCTCATTTTTTAAAGATAATTTTGTAATGGTACTCGATGAAGCAAAACCTTTCAAATAGAAAATCTTTAATTTTTAATACTCTGTCATAAAAATGGAACAAAGAAAAGCTTGTATTTAAAGTGTGAAAAATTGCTGAAACTCTGAGATTCGTTATCAGCCCTCTTAAAAGATATTTTGCCGCCAAAAAATTGCTCCATGCAGGATACACCATGCTCTGTACACACATAAAGTTTCATTAAAATCAGAATTCCAGAAGTAGATGAATTTCTTTATAATACAGTGTACGAGTACTTTTTGGAACCGCTGTATTTCAAAATACTGGATAGAACACGTGTCGCAATTTAACACTAGAACTATCGACGATTAAAGTATATTTATTTGCATGGACGAGATGAAATTGAAAATTACATGAAAAAAATACCGAATACGTAGAAAACAAATTTTTATTTATTTCTTGTGCAGAAAATCATAGTAAACTTTGGTAACGTAACAGTACTGAATTTATAAGATTACTGTAAATAATCACTACCTGGTCATTTTAACTGTTCTGGTAGTTCTAGTGTCAAGAGGGCAAAATAATTGTAAGCTAAAGGACACTACTCGGTGTCGTTCGAAAACGTTTGAGCCTGGCACGAGAAAGAAGGCGCATCCTTTGGAATGTGTTAAATTTTTGTTCGTACCCCCTGTCGAGAGGCCACTTACGTAGGCACAGGTTCGCCATCGAGAGGAATTCATACGTGGGCACAACTTGGCGTCCGAACAGCTTCTCTCTCTCCGTTTTTTTCTTTTTCCTCGCTCAGTTGCGACTTTACACGCTCCCGCCACGCTCCCCGGATGAAATAACACGACCGTGCCACTTTTTTTCCGGCGCATCTCGTCTTTTCGATCGACCTTCGAAAAAACGAGAGAAAAAAAAAAGCGACACCGGGCACCCGCGCACGTTATTAATCAGCCAGGCTCACGGTATGCAAATCGTGTCCGTGTACAATGAAATGCCATTCATTCGGGAATTCCACGGGCGTTAATCTTTGGATCACGCGTCCCCTCGAGCCTGGCATTCTTCTGGCCGAGGATCGCGATCGCTAATGTATTTTTCTGGTCAAAGCTTTAACGTGGCGCTTGTCGTACAATTTTTCCTGCTTTCTCAAGTCGCGTTCTATAGGACTTTGAGATTTTTGAGAAATTTGATGATCTCTGTTTAAAAATTCACGGATAGCATTAAAGATTCATCGATGATTTTGATATAATCCTGCTGAAGAAGTTACTAGGTGGCGAAATAAATTCGCGCAGAACTTCTGTCAATGATAAATCGAAATCGAGTTTCGTATCAATTATAAATCTACACGAAGCTTTTCCGTCTCTTGAGAATAATTCTAGATGTCTGGTAGACAATTTTTGCAGTCCAAGAATACTATTAATCCCAATAATCGTAGGTGTATAAGTAACATTTGCAATCTATAATACCAGAACCATTAGATAGTCCCTTGGCAATCTCGATGAACCCTAATAACATCGCATTTGCTTATCGAGGCTATTGAAGGGTACTAAAAACCACCTATTACAAGGATTCAAGGCATAATCTCAGGCAACCCATCCACCGCTTCGTTATCCATCCGTGTATCCGATCGCGATCGTTGTAACAAAAAACGGTAAGTTAAGAATAAGAAACGTTCATTATGCACACCTGCAAGTAACCCTTTTCATAATCTAGCAAGCTAACAATTTTCCTTTTACACCGAACGAACACATCGTTTGTAAAAATATCGACACGTATGCGTATGTCCAGCTTTTCTTAAATTCGAGCATGATTGCCAAAGGTTCATTAACAATTTTTGTGAATAAAAAATATCTTTCAAGAAAATATAAAATTCGTATCTTAAGTATTTCAATTCTCTCTCTTTCTCTTTTCATACCCGACCAGGAATTTCGTTCGTTAACATTGAAGGTATGCAAATCATATGCGTATGCCTAGTTTTTCTTAAATTCGAGCATGATTGCAAAAGGTGCATTGACAATTTTTGTGAATAAAAGATATCTTTCAAGAAAATATAAAATTCGTATCTTAAGTATTTCAATTCTCTCTCTTTTTCACTCACTCTCTCTCTCTTTCCCCCTCTCTTTCTCTTTTCATACCCGACCAGGAATTTCGTTCGTTAACATTGAAAGTATTCAAATCATATGCGTATACCTAGTTTTTCTTAAATTCGAGCATGATTGCCAAAGGTGCATTGACAATTTTTGTGAATAAAAGATATCTTCCAAGAAAATATAAGATTCTATACGTATCTTAAGTATTTCAATCCTCTCTCTTCTTCATCTTCTCACTCTCTCTTTCTCTTTTCATACCCGACCAGGAATTTCGTTCGTTAACATTGAAAGTATGCAAATCATATGCGTATGCCTAGTTTTTCTTAAATTCGAGCATGATTGCAAAAGGTGCATTGACAATTTTTGTGAATAAAAGATATCTTCCAAGAAGATATAAGATTCGTATTTTAAATATTTCAATTCTCTTTCTTTCTCTCACTCTCTCTCCCTCTCTTTCTCTCTTCATATCCGACCAGGAATTTCGTTCGTTAACATTGAAGGTATGCAAATCGCGCGAGACGAATTCCTTCGAATGAGCCTTGCTTCCGTGTAATCTCGGTTTTCTCACAGCCACCGGAGAAGAGATAAAACGATCCATACGTCCGAGCGATCCAGCAAGACCCCGAACGCGATCAAGGTGTGCACACGTGCATCGGTTCGTTGCTCGTACCTGGAAGAAGAGACACAGCATAAGCCTCGCTTCCGAGTACGCTCCGCGTATGCACACTGCTTGCTCGCGATCGTATCTTATCCGCCCCTGTCCGATTTTCGCAGTTTTATCTGCGCGAGCAACGCTACCGTAAATATTATGGCTCCTCAACGCTAAGTGTCGCTAAGAGATGTCTCAGCATCGCACAAGAGATTTCATAACACGCCGATATTCGAATTTGCATGCCTTGCATCGGCGCGTCTGTTTTGCAAACAACTGAAGCGCTGTGCCGTGAAAAGGCTGTCGAGATAATGGGACAAGAACATCTTATCCGGTGGTATCGCTTCATTTTCCAAGATACATCGAAATACTCGAAGTTCCACGAAGTTCTTACGATTCAATGATTCTGTCGTTGAACGCCAATTTTTTCGGATATTTGAAAACGCTAGATAGGATGTTTTAACCCTTTGCGCTCGAGAGGTGACTGTCGGTCACCAAGTGATAGTTTCGCAACTTTTCAAATTTTAATTGGTTTGTTTATTAGTTAGACT